>VMDO01000093.1:0-14700 GCA_007922755.1 Pedetes capensis | reverse complement strand
AACTCGACGGCACCTAACAACAACAACAACATACTCCTATGGAGCAAGACAAGGGGCTCAGGGAAACTGTATCACTTGCCCAAGGCCATCAGCTTGAAAGAGATGGAGTTGGAAATTTAAGACAGCCTTTGTTTGAAGACCGCGTCTTCCTCTGTGCAAAAGATTGAATCCTGCACAATGAGGAGCATCACTTCATTTGGGGCCAATTCCAGCACAACTATCTCCAAAGTGCAGTTGCTGACTGGCCTGCTTCAAAACCAAGGCTTGTGGATTCAGCAGTGTGCCCGTCACCTCTATCTACCTTTCTGATCCAGACCCCATGAGAACATCTTTTCACCCTGGACCAGAACAGCAATACACTCCAGATAATACCTCTTAATCTGCTCTCTGTACTTAAAAGGGAGCTCTCTTTCAGTAGAACCTTAACCTTATTGAGCAAGTACCTGCCTCAGAATCTTCTGTGAAGCTTGTTAAAAACGCAGTGTTCTGGGTCTTACCCAAAACCTACTGCAAAGAATCTCTGGGGGTAGGGCCAAGAAACATGATTTGAAAGCAAGTTATTTTCCTCCCACAATTGTTAACTATTGTTCCTACAGACGGAAACTCAGAGAAAGCTCCATTAAAAACCAGAGTAATAACCGGGTGCTATAGTGCATGATGTAATACCAGCGACTTGGGAGGCTGAGGCAGGAGGATTGCAAATTCAAGGCCAAGCAGCCTGCAGAACCTACTAGAGATCTTGTCTCCAAATTAAAAAAAAAAATTAAAAAGTGGGCTGAGGTTGCAGTTCTGTGCACTTGCAAAGCATGTGTGAGGCCCTGAGTTAAATCCCCAATATGGCAATAAATAAATAAATAAATAAATAAATATCAGAGTGATAAGCTAAGCATTCAATGGAATCTGTGTTTAATCCTCTAGTCATAACCACGGGTGTCAATGGAGGCTGATGCCTTCAGAGTAATGACACTCAGGAATTGAACCTATCATTGCTGTTGCTCTTTTTTTCTCATTATTTTTCTAGTCTATCCTCTCACTTCCACTCATCATCTTTATTATTTTTTTGCTTTATGTTTTGCTCTTTTTCAATACTGGAGGCACTGAACCCAGGGCCTTCTTTGCATATACTTTTCAAATACTCTACCACTAGGTTGTAACCCCAGTTCATGTTTTAAAATTTATTTACTATGTTGAGTTAGGGTCTTGCTAATTTATGCAGGCTATATCTGGCCTCAAACCTGCAATCCTCCTGCCTCCACCTCCCAAGTTGCTGTGCTTGGTGTGAGTCTGTGGCAGGGGATATGTGTGAGTGGGTGCATGATCTTCTAGGACACCATAAAGAAATACAGAAGATGTATTTCTTTAATATTAGCTTTATAATAGATATTTATGTGTAGTGAAAGCAATGGTATTCATATTTCTCACATACAAGTTAATTAGGCATGCAGATAAAACTGGAAACATAATCCTTATTCATAATGTTATCAATTTTCAGAAATATCATAGATCCTGAAAAGTTTTTGAGGTGCTCCCTTTGGCTCCAAACTACCCCTTTTACTATTGCCATGTCTCATACACATTAGTGGTCAAAGAGGATGACTGTGATATCCTCAGAACCTAAATGATCTCATCGTATTTTTTTACTTCAAGTACATTTCAGATTAAGCACATTTTTAGGAAACTGGCTTAGAACCCAACCACATTTATTTATGCATATTTTCATGTCAGGTACATCTGCATCCATAGCACTCTGGGGTATGGTTTCTGGAGCTAAGCATGGTGGGCCTGGTTAGTC
The DNA here is from genome assembly GCA_007922755.1 of Pedetes capensis. Taxonomy (NCBI): domain Eukaryota; kingdom Metazoa; phylum Chordata; class Mammalia; order Rodentia; family Pedetidae; genus Pedetes; species Pedetes capensis. The sequence continues at coordinate 12,908 of VMDO01000093.1, read as the reverse complement.
TTTGGATGGGAGATTGTCTGAGAATGCCAGGTGCTATAGGCCTAGGGCCCAGCAGCCCACTCTCGAAACCATCATCCATTGAAAACCCCATGAATAGCAGAGAAGCACTGCATAGTGCCAGGCATGGCACAGGGTTGGGGAGCGTTTTGTTCTGTTGTACTTAGGGTCACTTTAGGTCAGATTTGACTCAATGGCACCTAACAACAACATGTGGAGTATAGCTTTAATGCAAATACATCGCATAGTGAAGTATAAACTGGTTCTATTTTAGAAATAGCCACAGTTCTTAACTTTGTCACCATAAAGGCACATTTCTTCAGGTTAAAAAACTATTTGAGCCTATCAGGCACCTGGGCATCTGAGACAGTACTGTAACAGTTTTGGTCTACTCCAAGGCAGATCAACTTTTTTGGGCTAGCCTTGGAACTTTGCCCCAGTGTATACTGTACGCTTATTTTTATGAGAAAGCACATCATGTATGCCAAGATATCTCATAAAGAAATTGTTAGCAACACAATGTGATCCTACACTGGGCTCCTAGGGGATGTAGCATAAACTTATGAGGAATACTGGGATCCGCAAGACCATAAGAGTTGGACAAAAGCTGAGCTAGTTGAAGCGATAAAGAGTGTTCCAGGTGACCCTAGCAAGTTCTCCTATCCACTGGGGCTGTTCCAACGGCTTTCTCTTTTGGATACATGAAAAGATCTAAAAAGATTGTTTTCCCAAGAGCTTTATGGCTGCCCTGAGCATGCCAAGGGACTTTGCTGTTTCTAATTATCTGCCTTTATGCGCAGGCTGAGACTTGTTAATACAATAAACCAGCGTTTCCAGGATGTGCTCACAACGCAGAAATATCTCAAGGTGTTTTACAAGCAAAAGATCATGTTAAATCAAATCAAATACCAATTAAAGATTAACAGTGGTGTTAGAGAACTATTATCCTGGTCCAGCAGCAGCCTTGGGAATGGTCTGTGTTTCCTCCATACTGCTATAATCCACAGTGTTATTTTGGGATCAGCTGGGCATTAGCAGTCTTTTGCCTGAAACTTCGGGCACCAGAATATCCACATTGGAAACATGTTAAAGGTCATTACTGATGATCCCTTTGTTTCAAATAGGGAAAATGAGGTCTAAGAAGAAGGGATGACCTAGTATCACACAGACACAAAAACCTAAGCTCCTTGAAATGTTCCCAAGAGCCCCAGTCATCGGTGTACAGCCTCTTCTGGACGCTCTCCAATGCCTTCGAACCTTTCCTCTGCTATGCATTTGTAATGGGTTGAATCATGGCCTCCAAAAGGTGGAACCCCAGAATAGGATCCCAATTGGTAAAAGGGTCTTTGTACATGTGTATAAGTGCAGAATCAGGAGCTGAGATCATCCTAGATTTAGAATAGGCCCTAAATGCAATGACTGTTGGACTCATAAGAGAAAAACAGAGGAAGAGACTCACAGAGCAGAAGGCTGTGTGAGGACACAGGCAGGAACTGGAGTAATTTCCCTACAAAATAAGGAATGCCAAGGGTGGCCAGCAGCCACTAGAAACTAGGAGAATGTAATTAGACAGACTTTCCCTCCGAGTGTCCATAAGAAATTCATTCGATGCAGACCTTAACTTTGGAATTCTGTGTTCTAGAATGGTGAGCAAATACATCTCGGTTATTTTAAGCTACCAAATTATGGTAATTGGTGTCTATTTTTCTTTTGGGCCTCAGTATTGGCATTGCTGCCAGCCAGTGGGTGTCTTCCTATCTGGCCAACCAATAGGTCTTACTCCAGTCCCCTTGACGTCCCCAAGCGTACAGCAACTATCCACTTCATCTCAGTGCCTGTCACTCACCACTGCAGTTGTCTTTCTCTCTGACCAGATTCAGAGGCTGTCTAGACTACAGCACAAGCCATGTGGTTTAAGTTCTGGGCCCCAAAATCAATCATATCTTTGGTCTATATAGATGTTCACAGATTTCTGCTGAATGAATATGAGCACAAGTGAGTGACTTAACCCTCGTTCTCTTCCTTCCTTTCTGAAAATAGAACCATAGACCCATTGCCTCTCCATGCCCATCTTCTAAACTTTACTATTCCCCTAACTTGAAGCTCATTAAAACACAAACCCAGAGGTTTTCAGGCCTTGATATGAGGCATTGTAATTTCAAAGACTAAAGGACCAGCTTTGGGGTCAAATATACCTAAATGAATGTCCTAATTCTGTCAATTTAGAATAAGTTACTGAGCCTCTCTGAACTTCAAAGTCTTCTTTTTTTTACATGTGGGTAGAGGATTAAATGGGAGATATATGTAATCTGGGCAGTAATTCCATTCAGGAGCACTACCTTTCTCGTTTTACAGAATAAGATCTTGAAAAATACATTGCTGCTGGGTGTGGTGGCATACATCTGTAATTCCAGTGACTAATTTGGGAGGCTGAGGCAGGAGGATCACAAGTTTGAGGCCAGAGGCAGCCTAAGTAACTAAGAAAGCTCCATGTCAAAATAAAAAGGTGAAAATGTGCTGAGGGTACAGCTCAGTGATAAAGTGCTTGCAAAGCATGCCTAAGGCCCTGGGTCTAACCCCTGTATACTGAAAGAAAAGAAAAAAGAAAAGAAAAGAAAAGAAAAACAAACAAACAAAAAATTGCTGAAGGTGGCACAGAGGGTAAGTGCCATTGCAGGACTTGGATTGAGGTATCTCCAAATGTAAACTTTTCTTTTTCTCCCTTTATTAGTAAATGGTGGTGGGGTACAGAGTAACACAGCATTGTCTTTTTCCATTATGCAACTATTACATCACTTTTGGTTACATTTTTATCAATTTACAAGGTTTATGGTACCTTCTGACAAATATGTAGCAAAACTCAAATGCATATTTGGGCTATGTTCCCCTATTCCTCTTATGTACTCATGAAGTTGTATCGCTTACATTAAGATTATCCTCTCTGCCTTTGTCCCTCTACATTAATTCTCCTCCCCATCCCATCTTCCGCCATCTTTGCTCCTCTTTGCTAGTTCCCTCCCTCTTTTCTATACTTTATATTGTCCCTTCTTCACTAAATTTCAAGCAGAAGCTCTTAACCATCGCATTCTGTATCCCAAGTCTCCCTACTACCCCCACGTGATTTCTCTCAAACCACTTGTTGACTGATATGTATGCATGTATGTATGTGTGTGTATACATATATATACACATATATGTATATATACATATATACATATGTGTGTGTATATATGTATATATACATACACATACATATATGAGTTAAAGAATGAACCCTTTTCAGAGGAGCATACATCAGTGAATTTATCTTGTTTAGCCTTCAGGCTTCTTAGGAGGCCACTAAATCTGTAACTAATACAGACTCCTCAAGTCTTAGGTGGTTTGAGACACTGTGAATCTTAATGCAAGGAGTATGAAAACAAACACCTTCTGCCCAAGCCATCATCTTTCAATTACAGATCCCTCTTCCCACTTAGAAGTGGATTTCATTTGGATGCAAACCTTTTGGTGTCTGGTTCTAGCTGGAACTGAGAAGACAGTGAGAGAGAGGACATGAGGAGTGCAAGATATGGGTAATAATGAGACAGGAAGAGGAGAAGGAGAAAGGCAATCGAATTGTCAGTTCGAACAGACATGTACAGCTCATTGAGTTCAAGGTTCTTTATTAAAGCATTGTTCCAGGAGTCCTGACCTTATGGATCTAAGGATTAGCATCCAAGGACTCAAATAGTGGCTCCTAGAATTGTGGAATATGGTGACACAGATATAATGCATTTTTAAGCAGTGGACGAAACTAAGGTGCTAAGAATTTTGATGGCTTCATTTATAACTTATAGCAAGGCAATGGCAGAACCAGGAACTTGGGCTTTGGATTCAGTGCTCTGTAGTATCCAGGGGTTCATCCATATTTCTAAAAATTGGAGGTATAGAAAAAGAGTGTTTTACAGGTAAGGTAAAACAGAGTTAAACATGGAAAAAGAGAAGAAGGGACAAGAAGATGGAGGGAGACCAAGAAAGTATCTACAAAGGAACAATGGCAAATGCAGATCATGAGGACAGGGTCAGAGAAAGTACAAGAAAATAGGGAAAGGCAAAGACAATATAATGCAGCAAAAATCCAAGCAAGACAAAAGTCTGCAATAGTAAAAATACGGTATTAGATAACTCTTTGGTCACTCTCTGATGGAAATGCTTTCATTTATCCCTATTTCTTACATGCATGAAGCCCTGGCTTCTTATGTGGGCATGTAAGCCTCATAGGACCATGTCTGCACGACCTTTTCCACCCCTCACTCAGCTCAGCTTTCTGCCTCCAGGCTTGCTGCCTCCTGCTTGGTGTCCATCTTCACCCCACTCCTCAACACTGCCTGGTGCATTCCATCTAATTCTTTTATACCTCATAATCTCTTTCAGAAAATCCTCCCCACCCCTCCTTAAATTGCCCATTCCTCATTCAAAGCAGAGCTAGGGGACATTCTATTGAGCTCCCATGGCACCCACTGATCCCCTCCCACCATATTGTTTATTACAAGGAGCTATAAATCTCTGCTCATGTCTCCCTCCTATCCGCACTAAGAAATAAATTCTCTGAGTATAAATTTGCCAGGACCAGGAACTGGGTTTGATTTATCTTATATCTCCAGCACCTACCACAGGCTAAAGAATAGAATGCACATCATGCATGACTTATGTATGCATGAAGAATGAATGAATGAATGAATGAATGGACAAAGCACTCCTCCTTTGAGAGGAGTGAGACATTCTAATTTCTACCACGTGAGGGCACTCCTGGGTAATTCCAGTGATGGGCCCAGGGGGAGCAGACACAGAATTTTCTCTAACAACACTTTGGCAAAACAGAGAAAGTAAGAGTAATACTGTACTGGAAAGATCCTTCCAGACATCACCAGGTGAAGCTGAGAATGGAACAAAGACTGACCTGCTGGGTTAAAGACTGAAGAGAACTGGTTAGCTCTGTGGCCAGGGAAGCAACTTGCCACTGAAGAGCAACAGTTCACACCATTCACAGAAGCCCAGGAGATAGTCATTATTATCACTGGCCTTCACCTGGCTGGAATAGAGGCATGAGCAAGTAATAAAGTGTCCAATGTGTCCAGGGGAAAAGGACCATAGTAATACAGGGAATGAGGAGATCTGGAATTCTTATTTTGATTGACAACACTTATTGCTTATCTCCTATGTCAAACACGACTGCAGGCACGTGCAATGCAGGTCTGAGCAAGTCACTGCCCTTGGTCTCCCCTTCTCTAGAGGAAGAGTGAAGGCATGCAAGACTAACCATAATTTTAAGAAAGAGGCAAGGGCTTCGTGATCAAAGGAGACAGAGGTAAGATGTCACCCCATTGACATTTGATCTGGAGGGATCAGGGGAAGCTTTAGAAAGGTGATGACACGTATTTCAAAGGGGACATTTTTGTTTTATTAGCCAGACCTAGGTCAGCATGGCATTTCAGGTTGATAGAACAGCCCAGCAGACATCAGCAGGCAAAGATAGCAGGGTGTGTTTGTGGGAGTCTGAGCACAGGGCATGGAAGGTAAAGCCATAGAAACTGCTCTGGCTTATATGAACAAAGAAGATGTCAGCACTCAGAACAGTACAATGGTAGTGGGGGAATGACTGTCGGTATAGGGACAGCAGTAGCAGCTACTGGTGCTACAGGGTGCCCAGGACAATATTAAGAACTGTGTATTCAATGCCTAGGTGGTCCTAAAATTTATAAACACACAGAGAAACCCATGATAAATACAGGTTGTTTTGTTTTGTTAGGTGCCACTGAGTTGGGTGCAACTCATAGTGACTCTCTGTATAACAGAATGAAACACTACCAGATGCTGTGCCATACACACAATCAGATTTATGTTTGAGACCATTGTTGTAGCCACTATATTTCTTTTCATTTTGAGTTGTGCCGTATCAGGAAAAGGAGGTCCCAGGGTCTTTACTCCATTCCTGTCATTAAGGCTGACTCTACTTTGAGGAGGCAACTCTTCCCTAGTCTTTTCTTAAATGCCTTCCAACTTAGGGGGCTCATTTTCTGACATTATGTTTGACAGTGCTTCTCTGCTATTCATAGAGTTTTCAATGGCTAATTGTTTCAGGAAGGTGTGGCCAGGTCATTCTCCCTAGTCTGTCTTAGTCTGGAAGCTCACCTGAAATCTGTCTACCATGGGTGGCCCTGCTGGTATCCAAAATACCAGTGGCATAGCTTTCAGCATCATAGTAACATGCAAGACTCCACAGCATGACAAGCTGACAGACAAGTTGGGGACACAAATACATATGTGTGTGTGTATGTATGTATGTATGTATGTATGTATGTATGTATATACATAGGCATATCTATCTATTGGTACAGGGCTGGGATTTAGGTCACTTGGTAGAGTATTGCTATGCACCTTCTGAGGACCCAGGTTTGAAATCCATTACCGGGAAAAGGATGTGGCAGTACGCTCCCAAAAACAATCCTGAAACAATCAGCCACTGAAGACCCTATGAGAGTCACTATAAGTCAGATGAGTCTTGACTGCACCTAACAATGACAACAACCACAATCTATCAATACATGGTTTTAGTTAATTTCCCTGTCATAAGTGAAGACCACAAAACACACAGGGGCTAAATAATATACCTAAAGCACCTAAGTAGTGAAACCAAGGTCTATACCCAAGTCTGTACATTCCTAAAGGTATTGCTTTCAAATTTCATGCTGCACCTTACCCAGCATCAGGTTAAGAAGTCAAGAATTTATCATGAAGGCCAAGAGGGAGCCATCAAAGGCATCTCAGGGATCGGCACAGGGAACAAATGCCTCAGGAGTGGACTCCAGTGCCACTCCTGCTGCCAACAGCCTTCCTGTTCCTAAGGAAGCCCCTTCTGGGGCAGGTGTGGGTGGACACAGTCCATTTCTAGTAGCCCCTACGTCTCCCAGAGGAGCACAGGAGAAGCCCAGCCTCTGACAAATGCTCGAGCTCCCCCCTCAACCACCCACCAGGCCCCAGGGAGTGATTTATCAGCCCAGCGTCAGCGTCTCTGTCCAGCAGCCTGTGATGCAAGGCTGGCGGCCCCAGTTGGGGCTTTTAATTAGCTGAGAGAAGGAAGAGCCAAGCCCTCTCAGATGGAAGAAAGAGAGACACCAAGAAGGCTCATAAATCTAGAACCAAGGATCCATCCACTGGACTCTGGCAGCCGTGAGCAAGTGGAGGAGTTTTGGAAGGTGGGGGAGGGAAAGACTGAGTGGCTTTTTTGCTTTCTCATGGTCTCTCTTCCTTCCCTGACCAGACACTATGGTGGCACGATGGGAATTTGGACCACTTTTTAGAAACGAATCCTTAGGACGCAGCATCTTTATCTAGCATGTATGCGGCCAGAAGTCAGAGAGCCTTGCTTCTAGCTTCATCTTTGCCTCTGAGCTGCTGCACAATTTGAGGCAAAAATTACAACAGAAAAGTTCACAGAAACTTTGGAGTTTGTCACGAGCCTAAATATTTTATGGTGTTTGCTAAAACTATGAGTCGGGCAAGTTGCTTTCCCCTCTTTATGACTCAGTTTCCCTACTTATAAAGTCAAGATAAGAACTCATATTGCAAGAATGAACAGGCAGAGTGATCGACATATCATGTATACTCAAACAATTACACCTGTTTAAAAATTTCTTCTTCCCCCTCTGGGCCTCAGTTTCCCTACATATAAAGTCATAAAAATGTGCCATGTGACTGATAAGGGCTCCTCTAGCCTGATTTTCTATGGCCTATTATTCGCTGGATATGAGAAGACCTGGGTATGGAGAGAAACAATATTATTTCCATATCCAAATCTGGCATGATGCTCACTTAGGAAGGAGAGTGCAGGTTTATTGCTTACAGGAGTCCAGAAGTCAGGAGTGAGCTTACCCTAGGATAGAATCTTGAAGGATGAGTATTTTAAGGAGGACAATTCTAAGAGTGAGAGCTATCAGTTGCTTCAATAGCAAGTGAGCTCATCATCACTGGAGGAATGCAAGCAAAATGTGGACAGTTTCCTGAAATAAGCCACTGGATTAGGGGGCACGTCTTTCCTGTAATGTCCTCACCAGCCCTGTGATTATCATGGCACGGTGCTTAGGGGTGTGGTTCACTTGCTACACACTTTCCAATTTAACTCTTTCAACAAGGTAGGAAAGCAGGGGGAGGAAATCTCTACATTACAGGTAAGACAACTAAGATGCAGTGAGTGTAAGTCACTTGCTCCAGGTTTCACATGGATAGAAGTAGACAAAGCAAGCGCAGGAGCACTGGTAAATCCAACTCCGAAACCCCTCTCTTGGTGCGGCAGAGCCCCCCTCCCATCTCTGATACCACACCTCATGACCGAGCCCACACCTGGCTCATATTGACTGCAGCTGTCTGGTCCTTCCTCCCCAACCCCTGTGTCTCTCCTCTGCCGGCTCCCCCACATGTATTTACGCTAGGGCTGCCTGGTAACAAATGGCTCGTTACCATGCGGAGGGCGACAGCCGGGCGATTAGAGAAATTTGTTACCCGTGCGTCTCTGAACAAAATTAAATTAAAAGTGCTGCTTCGCTGTCAAGATAAGGGCCAAGCTGCTGAGATAATTTTTCACTCTCAAACACTCAATTACCCAGTGAGGCTGGATCAGATACAATCAAAGGGGGATTTTTTAAAAAAAAGAAGGAGAAGAAAAAGAAAGGAAAAAATTGAGGTAGGACCTCCAGGAGCAGATGTAAGAGTTTCTCTCTCTGGCCAGGGATGTTAAAAAGGCTGTTGCTATGGTGATAGGGTTGGACCACATGAGGTAGGTAGGTGGCTGTGGCCGCTGACTACATCCTAGAACAAAGAAGATGCTCTCTCTCCATCCCCATGGTCCCTGCCTTAGGCCAGATGGTGTCATTTTCTACTTGAATTATTACAGCAGTCTCCTAACTGGTCTACTTCATGCCACTCTTGTCCCACACCATCCAGCTGCCACTAACTCTAGGATGACCATTCCATGAGATAAATCTGAGAACATCACTTCTTTGGTGAAACTCTTTGCTAGGCTCTCATTTTGATCATGGTGAATCTGAAGCACTTAGCCAGTGTCATCTCTAGCTCTTTGTCCCTCAGAGTTTATACTCCAATGAAATGAATTAGAGATATCCTTCTCTCCTTCCCTTCCTTCCTCTACCCAACAGGATTTATTTCCAGGGCTTCCAGGGCACCAGAAATTCTGTTCCCTCTCACTGCATCACACAGTGCCCTGTGTCCAGCATCTGCTTCTTCCTTCCTCTCCTCAACACCACCCTCTTGCTCTTCACAGCCCAGTTCAGATATCCTACACTCCAGAGGATCCATCTCACGCATTATTCCTTGGTGCTAGCATGGGATTCACCACTGACCTCTGCCACAATTCTTTTGCATACTCTGTGGGCCTGCCCATGGGACAGCTGTTCCCATCATACTGTGACACCTACAAGGGGAGAAACTGTGCTTCACTTATGTCTGTCTCCTCAGGGCCACGGAACAGGTTTGCAGCGTGCATCTTGGGAACTGAAGCTACCTTGGCCTTGCATGAGAGTTACCTGTGGAAGGCCTTTTTAGGAGCCTATCTGGGCTTTAAGTTCTCCACCATTATTTCTCTAGGCATCTGTTTCCAAATTTTCTTCTTCTGAAGAGTTTTTTTGTTTTGTTTTGTTTTGTTTTCCAGTGCTGGTGATTGAACCCCGTGCCTGACGTTGCAAATGCTGGACCACTGAGTTGTATGCCCAGCCTATTTTTTTTAACTTTTTGAGACAGGGTATTGCTAAATTATGCAGACTGCCTCTGGTCTTGAACTTGCAATCCTACTGCCTCTGCCTCCCAAGTCACTGGGATTATAGGCATGTGACACCATGCCTGGCTTAAAGAGCTATTCCTGACTTGCAGAGCTGGTGTATGCCAAAGCCCTGACTCCATATCTCCTCAGCCAACAACATGCTGCTCACACCATACTATCTTATTTTAAATATTTTTAAAAGTACCTTGCAATTAGAACCATAGCCCAAATATGCATATGAGTTTGACTACATATTAATCAAAAGATTCCATAAACCTTGTAAGTTGATAAAAGTGTAACCAAATGTGATGTAATAGTTGCATTGGAAAAAGTAAATGCTGTATCACTCTGTACTCAGCAGCTAGATTTACCAATAAAGGGGAGAAAAAACAGCACAGAATTAGAGCCAAGAAGGCTCTAAATCTAAATTATGATCTGTTTTACTAAAGAGAAACTGAGGCCACAAAATTAGACTGATCTGATATTCTCTGTTATTTCTTGCACTGTCTATGACCTGAAAATGCCTCAGAGAGACCAGTAGTCTTATCTATCTTTGCTGTAGTTCCTTAAGGCAATGATTCTCAACCATAGTCATACCAGGGAGAGACTAAAAGAAAAAAAAAAAAAGAAAAGAAAAAGAAAAAAGATCACAAAAAAGAGGAGGAGGAGGAAAAGGAGAGATGCCCAGATTCTACTCAAACCTATTAAATCAAACTCTGGATTAAAATCCCTAAATAAGTATTTGTTTTTCAAACTCAAGAATGTTATATATATATATATATATATATATATATATATATATATATATATATGGTTAGAAACTATGCTAAGGGGGAAAAGTGTTCTTTGCTTGAAACCATACTTCAAGAATAGAGCAAAAGATCATTTTCAGGGCCCAGGACATTGCCTTTCTAGATATTCACTTTTGATGCTCTTTTTCCTCTTTATTTTTTTTAATGTTTCTCCTATTCCATAAAGTAAAGATGAAATATGTTTGTGCTTCCAGGGATATCATCACTAGGCATGCCATGGTATAAATGCATAACAAAAGAAGGATAAATATTTTTCAAGATTTCAAATCAATTTAAAGGTATAATAGACGTTTGAGATGATTTGATCTGGCAGCTGAGATGGTCTCCTCCTATGCAAAGTACAGGGGGCAGGCCTGATACTACCATGTATTTATTACTTATTACCTTCTAGAAACCATGCTAAGTGATTTAGTTGTATTGTTTTATTTCAATCTTTAAACCATGATTAGGAGCAGCAACTGCCAGGAAAGGCACTGCTCAGCTGAGGGCAAGCAATGGTCAGTGAATCAGAGGGTTCTCCCCACATTTACACTGCCAGGACTCATAGGTGTGTTAGGATCCAAAGCAGGAATTAAATACTTCATAGTGTGCTACCTCCAGAAAATCTACCCACTTCACATCTCTTCTGAGAACAGACTGGATATAAATAATCACCAGAAAGATAAATAAACACAACCACGCCTCATATATCGTGATTCACCCACATTATTCCTTTTTAAATGAATTGTTCTGTTTGTCCTCAAAAGTAATTGCTGTGGATTATAAATTCTGCCCTTCTTAAAAAATCATTCTTCATAATTATCTGGCTGCATAATATTCTAACATGTTCATGCACCATAATTTACCTACTCATTCCCCTATTGTATATTTGCACTCATTCTAAATTTGCAATACTAGAAATTGTGCAATAATGACTATCTGCAGGTTAAGAGCTTCACAAAAAGTGCATCATATCATAAAAAATATAGTGATATAACAAGAGTGCAAATGTGGGTATCAATTACAGTCATAATGGTGGAAAAGTAGATATATCTAGATAAGGTTGGGGAAGACATGAAGTTAGTTTGTTGGTCTAGAAAATTATTGCTCATTTCTAGTTTTCTATTTTTCTGAAGTAGTACTATTACATTATTTTACATTGGTGAAAAAAATGTAAAATGAGCCTGGCATGGTGGTGCCTGTAATTCCAGTGACTTGGGAAGTGGATGGGGGAGGATCGTGGGTAGCAGATCAGAGGCAGCCCGTGTAATTTAGCGAGACCATGTCTCAAAAGAAAATGGACTTGGGGTGCAGCCCAGTGATAAAATACATGCAAAGCATGTGTGAGGCCCTAAATTCAACCCACAAGTACTGCACAAAAAGTAAAATAAAATAAAATAAAATTTGGAAAGGGAATCATCATCAACAGGGCAGAAACATCTCAGTTCCAAAGATCCTCTCAGAGTAAAGAGATATACTTAGGAATATGAGGTACAGACTTCTTCCACAGACGGAAACCTAGGAAGGAGGTTCATACAGCCTGGAGCCATGTCCTATTGACCCCTGACATTCCAGAAAATCACACTGCTCCTGGAATCTATAGGGTGTGTAGAATGAATAAATGCAAAGAATTTCAGAGCTTGAAGAGGGCTCAAATGTAATTTATTCAAACAGCACACCCCATTTAACAGATAGAGAGCCAAAGGGTCTTGCCCAAGCTTCTGAGGCATTTTAGTTCTTGAGTCAATATTGACTCCACTTTTTCTCAAGTCTTCTCCAATTGGCAGAGGCAGAGGGTTGGCAAACTTCCTCAAGGAGAGTCATGAAAGAAAAGCCCTCTGCCAGCCCAACCCAGATGGATATGACTGAGTGACTTGGGCAGTGTTCATTGTTATGCATGTTGAGTGTGTTGCACTGTTACTTATAAATTTCCTGTCCATCCATATGTCCTGCAGCCTCTAAGCTGTTCTCATAACAAATTTGCCTGGGCTGTGGCATCTGTTTTCTTCACATGGAGCACTACTTGGTTTGATTGTGCCCAAGATGTTTTCAATGCTGAATCCATCACTGAAGGATATATATATATATATATATATATATATATATATATATATATATATGCCTGCAGCCATAGCCCTGTGGCATCCGATCCCGTCAGATCTCGGAAGCTAAGCAGGGTCGGGCCTGGTTAGTACCTGGATGGGAGACCGCCTGGGAACACCAGAAGCTGTAGGCTTGGGAGAAGGACCTGGCAACCCCCTCCCAAAAATCAATCTGCCATTGAAAACCCTATGAACAGCAGAGAAGCA
>VMDO01000092.1:0-462098 GCA_007922755.1 Pedetes capensis | reverse complement strand
ATCTTGGCCATTCTTACTGGTGTAAGGTGAAATCTCAGCGTTGTTTTGATTTGCATTTCCCTAATGGCTAGGGATATTGAGCACTTTTTCATGTGTTTCATGGCTTTATGGACCTCTTCATTTGAGAACTGTCTACTCAGTTCCTTTGCCCATTTGTGTATTGGGTTGTTTGGTTTTGGGGTTTTTTTTTTTCTTGAGTTCTTTATAAATTCTAGTAATTAGACCTTTGTCAGATGTATAAAATGTTAAAATTTCTAAAATAGAAAACTAAATAATACAAAGTCCTCAAAGGATCCTCATTTTTTCCATTAATCTACAAATCTCTGGGGATGGGGTTTAGATCAGATGGTAGAGTGCTACTCTGCCCTTTCTGAGGCCCTGTATTTGATCCCCAGCACCATAAAAATGGGAGAAGGATATGGCATCCCACTCCTGAAACGATCCCGAAACAGTCAGCCATTGAAAACCTATAAATGGCAGAGAAGCACTGACATGGTGCCAGGCATGGCACAGTGTCAGGGAGTATTTCATTCTGTTGTGCACATGGTCACTGAGTCGAGCCTAACTCAACAGCACCTAACAACAATAAATCTACAGACTAGGAATTTTTTGTTGTTAGGTGTCATTGAGTTGTGCCCAACTCATGGTAACTGTCATAGGGTTTTTAATGGCTGTTTTGGGATTGCTTCAAGAGTGGATTGCCATGTCCTTCTCCCATTTTTGCAGTGCTGGGGATTGAACCTGGGTCCTCAGAGAGTACAGAGTGGCACTCTACTGACTGAGCTAAACCTCAACCCAGAAATTTTTTGAGCATGCGCTTAAAATGCTCATGAAGGGAATGAACGTGAATGTCAACACCAGAGAACAGATCTAAATGGGATCTGGAGACTGAGCTCTATTCCCACATGAATAAGGTGTCTTCTGATCTCAGGTAGCACATGATGTGATATTCTTTCATAGAAATGCAGAAGTGCTAAAAAGATAGACAAAGAGGAAGCTCATTTCTCTGGGGGTGTTGCTGTTAGGTGCCATTGAGTTGGGTCCTACTCATAGTGACCCTGTGTACAACAGAACAAAAGAGGTGCTATATCTGACAGTGTTTCTCTGATTTTCAGTGGCTGATTTTTGGGGAGTGGGATGCAGGGCCCTTCACCCATTTTTTGCAGTGCTAGTGATCAAACCCAGGGACTCAGGTACACACAGTTAGGACTCCACCCACTAAGCTAAACCCCAGCCCCTTCTCCCAGAGTATTAAGGAAAAATAACTAAGAAAGTGAACTTTGAACTGGTCCCTCCATTAATCCTTTAAGAGAATAAATGAAAAAGAATATTTGAGACAAAGGAAGATCTAAGGCATTGTTATGGGTTGGATTGAGTCCCTAGCCCCCCAAAAGATGCCAATGTCCTAAACCCCAGTACCTGAGACTGTGAACTCACTTAAAAATAAGGTCGTGCAGATACAATTAGCTTCCATGAGGTCATACTGGAGTCTGTAGATCTTTAATCCAATATGACTGGGGTCTTTATAAGGAAAAGAGAAGAAACACAGGCACACACAGGGAGAAGGGCAGGTGAAGATGGGGCATACTGAAGCTCTACAGCTGGAAGCCAAGAGTGTCAGAACCTGCTAGAAGCTGGGAGGAGGTAAGGAAGGATTCTCCCCTACAGGTGTCAGGCGGAGCTGGGCCCTGCCAACATCCTGATTTCAGATTTCTGACCTCCAGAACTGTGACAGAATACATTTCTGTTGTTTGAAGCTGCTCTGTTTGTGGTAGTTTGTGATGGCAACCTGGGAGACTAATACAGGCCTGTTGTTGTTGTTAGGTACCATCGAGTCCAACTCATAGTGACCCTATATAAAACAGAACAAAACACTCGGTGACACTGCCATGCACATGATCTTTTTTATGTTTAAGCTCATTGTTGCAGATACTGTGTCAATTCTTCTAGCTGTGGGTCTTCCTTTTTTTTAGTTGATCCACCACTCTCCCAAACATGATATCCTTCTCCAAAGATTGGTCCCTCCTGACTATATGTTCAAAATATGTAAGACACAGTCTAGCCATCCTTGCTTCCAAGGAGCACTCTGGTTGCACTTCTTCTAGGACAGATCTCTTGATTCTTTTGGCAGTCCATGGTGTATTCAATATTCATCTCCAGCACCATAATTCAAAAGTATTAATTCTTCTCCTATCACCCTTATTCAATGTCCAGCTTTCACACCATATGATATGACCAGAAATACCATGGCATGAGTCAGGTGCACCTTCATCTTCAATGTGACATCTTTGCTTTCCAACACTTTAAAGAGGTCTTTTGCAACAACTTTTCACAATGCAATGCATCTTTTGATTTCTTGATTGCTGCCTCTATGGGTGATTGGTTGCAAAACCAAGTAAAGCAAAATCTTGGACAACCTGATTCTTTTCTCCATTTATCATGAAGTTTTGTATTGATCCGGTTGTAAGGATTTTTGTTTTGTTGATGTTGAGGTTCAATCCACACTGAAGGCTGTGTTCTTTGGTCTTCATTAGTAAATGTTTTAAATCCTCTTCACTTTCAGCAATAGATTTTTGTTATCTGTATAATGCAAGTTATTATTGAATTTTCCCCTAATCATAATGCAACATTCTTCTTCATAAAGTCCAGCCTCTTGGATTATATGCTCAGTATAGACATTAACAGCTATGGTGAAAGGATACAGCCCTGATGTTTACCTTTCCTAACTTCAAACCAAGCACTGTTTTCTTGTTCTGTTCCAACAACTACCTCCTGGTCCATGTAAGATTCCTCATGAATACAATTAAGTGCTCTGGTATTTTCATTCATCACAATGTTATCCATAATTTGTTATGATCCACACAGCCAAGTGCCTTTGCATAGTCAATAAAACATAGGTAGATATCTTTCTCGTATTTTCTGTTTTCTGCTAACATCCATCTGACATCAGCAGTGATGTCTCTGGTTCCGTGCGCTCTTCTGAATCTGGCTTGATTTTCTGGCAGTTCCTTGTCTATTTACTGCTGCAGTCACTTTTGAATGATGTTTAACAAAATTTTACTTGCATGTGATATTAATGTTATTGTTTGATAATTTCCACAATTGGTTGGGGCCCCTTCTTAGGAATAGGCACAAATAAGGATCTCTTCCAGTCAGTTGGCCAGATAACTGTTTTCTAAATCTTTTGGAATAAACAAGTGAGCACCTCCACTGCTGCGTCTGCTTGTTGCAACATCTCAATTGGCATTCTATCAATTCCTGTGGCCTTATATTTCATGAGTTCCTTCAAGGCAGCTTCCATTTCTTCCTTCAGTCAACTGGTTTCTGATCATATATAATCTCTTGAAATTGTTGATTCATCAATTCTATTTGTTATAATGACTCTGTGTATTCTTTCCATTTTCTTTTCATGTTTCCTGTATTATTTAATATTTTCCCTGAAGCATCCTTCATTATTGCCACTTGAGGCTTAAATTTTTTCTTCAATTCTTTAAGCTTGAATAAAAGAGAGCATGTTCTTCCCTTTTGATTTTCTAGCTCCAGCTCTTTGCACATGCCATTATAATATTTGATTTGTCTTCTCCAGTTGCCCTTTGAAATCATCTGTTTATTTCTTTAAATTTGTTTTCTTCCTTTTACTTTAGCTGTTCAACATTCAAATGCAAGTTACAGAGTCTCTTTTGACATGTAATTTGGTCTTTTCCTTTTTTCCTGTTTTTTAAACTAAACTTTTGCTTTCCTCATGAATGATGCTTTGATGTCATGTCACAGCTCCTCTGGTCTTTGATCATTAGTGTCTAATGCATCAGATCTGTTCTTGAGATAGTCTCTGAACTCAGGTGGGATATACTCAAGGTCATACCTTGGCTCTTCTACACATGTTCTAATTTTCTTCAGTTTCAGTTTGAACCTGCACATAAGCAGTTGATGGTCTGATCCACAATCAGCACCTGGTCTTGTTCTGACTTTTGATATTGAGCTTTTCCATCATCTCTTTCCACAAATGTAGCCAATTTGGTTCCTGTATGTTCCATCTGGTGAATTCCATGTGTATAGTTGCCATTTATGTTGGTGAAAAAATGCATTTGCAATGAAAAGATCATTGGTCTGACAACATTCTATCATGTGATCTCCAGCATCGTTTCTGTCACCAAGGCTGTATTTTCCAACTACTGAGCTTTCTTTGTTTCTAGCTTTTGCATTCCAGTCATCAGTAATTACCAGTGTATCCTAATTGCATGTTTGATCAATTTCTGACTGCAGAAGCTGATAAAAATCTTTCCTTTATCCTTTGTCACCTTAGTGGTGGGTGCATACATTTGGAATAATAGTCACATGAACTGGCTGGTAATCAATGGGGTAGTGAGCAAAGGAAGAAGCGACGTTGCAAAGATGTCCAAGATGTGTCACATCTCCTCCTGGCTTCATATAGGAGGTGTGACTGGGGAAATGGTGAAAAAGGAAGAGAATGAGAGAGGGAAGATGGCTTGATGATCTACCAACCATAGCTGTAAATCTGGAGACAAGAGAAAAGTTGTAGAATAAAATCAATGCCAAACTTTGGCTACAACTGGAGATATCAAAGGTAAGAAGGAGTGTTTAATGTCAGGCTATAACCAGGAATTAAGAGAGCTCTGAAAAGGAAGGCAAAAGAGGAGGAGGAGAAGAGGCCACAAAGAACTGGAAACAGAAATTAAAAATTAAAAAATTCCACTCACAGTAGGCAAAACATCAAAGAAATGCAACAAAGCACAGTGCTACCCCAGCACCAGACCACAATCTGCTCTGGAAGGCTGGTTGAGGGCTGATCAGTTCCAGTGCCAAGTACTTCTTTCCCACAACAAATAATATAAATGTATTTACACTTCAGATACACATGTGCCACTCACTTAGCAATATGTTCTTTTATAAATTCAATTTTTTTTTTTGCGGTACTAAGGTTGAACCCAGAGCCTCATGCTTGCATGCTTTGCAAGTGCTGTATCACTGAGCTGTACCCTCAACCCATTTCTTACTTTTTGAGACATGCCTCTGGTCTCAAACTTGCAATCCTCCTGCCTCTACCTCCAGAGTTGCTGGGATTACAGGCATGCGCCACCACGCCGGGCTTGTCAATTGTTGTTCTTATTGTTTTCCTCTTTCCTTTATGTTAAGCACAAGAAGGTTTCCTGGGTGCCAGGATGACTGTATGGTGTGTGTGAGTGTGTGTGTGTGTGTGTGTGTGTGTGTGTGTGTGTGTGTAACAAAAAACAAAAACTGAGATGGTGAATACAGCACCAGGACAGGTATTTATGCCTTGAAATCAACACACAAACTGACACTTCCTCCTTTGTTTCACCCAGAATTGTCATGAGTAAGCATGGTGTCTCATACAGGTTTTAGTATAGTGGTCACCTGCCAAGCAAATGGTCAAGGATCACAAACCAGAATTCTCTTGACAATAATGGTCGAAGACCAAAATGTTTTAGCACAGAGCAGATTGAGTGCCAGGGTGCCACTGTATATACAAAACCTGCACAATGAAAACTATTAAGAAGTATAATGCTGAAATAAATTTCTAAAAGTCTAAGATAAATTAATTGATATACAATGTTTATGCATAGGAAGAATTAAATTACTAAGATGTTGATTCTTCCCAAATAAATTGATAGATACAACATGACCATAGCCAAAATTCCAGCAGGGATTTTTCTTTGTTTGTTTGTTTTGTTTTTGTAGAAACTGGAAAGCTAATTCTAAAATTCACATGTATGTGTAAATACCTAGATTAAACAATGCACTTTTCTAAAAAGAAAAAGTCTGGAGAACATACCTGGAAGTTTAGTGTTGGTTGAAAAGACAGACCAAAAAGTTTTAAAATAGACCCAAAAAAAAAAAAAATGGTTGAAAAGACAGATCAATGAAACATAACAAAGAGATCAGAAATATACCCTCAGGTACATGGACTATTTTTGACAAAAGCTTCAAGGTAATTCAATGAGGAAAGAAAAGTCATGTAACAAAGAGTGATGGGACAATGGAATGTCTACATGAAAAAAAAAAAAAAAAAAAAAAAAAAAAAAAAAAAAAAAAAAAAAAAAAAAAAAAAAAAAAAAAAAAAAAAAAAAAAAAAAAAAAAAAAAACGAACTTACAACGTATCATATGCAAAAATTAACCAGGAGTGGCTCATAGACGTAAACATGAAACCTAAAACTATAAAACTTCTAGAAGAGAATATAGGAGAAAATCCTCTGATCTTAGGGTGGGCAAACATTTTTGAGACAAGACTTAAAAGAACACAGATGACTATAAAACAAAAAATTAATAATTATCTAATTACCTTTTGGGCTGGGATTTAGCTCAGTTGGTAGAGCGCTGCGCTGCAGTCTCTGAGTACCTGAGTTCAATTCCCAGCACCGCAAAAATGGGAGAAGGGCCTGGCAATCCACTCCCAAGGCAATCCCGAAGCACTCAGCCATTGAAAACCCTATGAGGGTCACTATGAGACGGATACCAACTCGACGGCACCTAACAACAACAACAACAATCACCTTTTGTTGTAGAGATGTTATCAAAATTTAAAATTTGGCTTCATGAGAGAAGGAGAGTTAAGAAAATGAAAAATCAAGCCACAGACTCAGAGAAAAGACATTTATCCAACAAAGGACAAATAACCAGAATCTGCAAAGAACCCTTACAGCTTAGTCATAAG
Source organism: Pedetes capensis (assembly GCA_007922755.1). NCBI lineage: Eukaryota > Metazoa > Chordata > Mammalia > Rodentia > Pedetidae > Pedetes > Pedetes capensis. The sequence goes on along the minus strand of VMDO01000092.1, from coordinate 455,406 downwards.
ATAAACAACATAGGTTTTAGTGGATAAAACTCCTGAGGAAAGATATATGAATGCTCAATAAGCATAGAAAAAGGAACTCAAGAATAGTTATTATGTTTCTTGGCTTCCTGTTACTGTAACAAAACATCTGAGATAATCAACTTTAAAAGAGGAAAGGTTTACTTGGGCTCATAGTTTTGGAAGTTTAGTCCATGGCTGGTTGGCCCCATTGCTTTTGGGACTGTGGTGAGGTAGCACATCATGGCTGGAACATGTGGCAGAGGATCCTGCCCATCTCATGTTGGTCAGGAAGCAAAAACAGAGAAAGAGACCAGGGTCACACAGTCCCAGTTGAGGACAGCACATCCCCAATGACCTAAGACCTCCCGCTAGGCTCTACCTCTTAAGATTCTACTACATTCTAATAGCATCATGGGCCAGGGACCAAGCCTTCAACACATGAGGTTTTGGGGGATATTCCAGGTCCAAACGATAGCAGTCATCAAAGAAATGCTAGTGTCAATCATAATGTGGAACCATCACCCATTAGAATGGCTAAAACTAAAAGGACTAGGGATACCATATGCCACCCTGGATGTGGGGCAACTAGACCATCCACTTTGGGAAAAAGGTCTGGCAGTTTCTTTTTAGTTGTTGTTGTTTTGTGGGGTTTTGGTGGTAGTAGTAGATATTTTGTTTTTATCTTGGTGGTGGTTATTGAGACAGGGTCTCTCACTATGTAGCCCAAGCTCGTCTAGAACTCATAATCCCGTCTCAGCCTCCTGAGAGCTGGGATTACAGGTGTGCACAGCCACACCCAGTGATTTCTTTCTCTCAGTACTGGGGATTGAACTCAGGGCCTTGCCATGCAAGGCAAGCACTCTACCACTGAGCCACAGCTCCAAGCTGGCAGTTTCTTTTCCTTCGTTTCCTTTTTATTTTATTTTATTTATTTTTTTATTTCAGTAGGGGGGTTTGAACCCAGGGTCTCATACATACTAGGCAAGCACTCCACCACTAAGTTGCACCCTATCCCTTTTTAATTTTTTTTTTTTGACAGGGTCTCACTGATTTGCACAGGTTGCTTCTGGCCTTGAACTCTCGATCCTCCTGCCTCAGCCTCCCAAGTAGCTAGGATTACAGGTATGCACCACGGTGACTAGCTCCTAGCAGTTTCTTCTTCCTTCCTTTCTTCCTTTCTTTCTTCCTTCCTCCCCTTCCTTCCTTCCTTCTTTCTTTCTTTTGTGGTGTTAGAGATTGAACCCAGGTCCCTGCACATGCTAGGCAAGTGCTCCACCACTGAGCTACACACCAACCCGCTTTGTTTTTTAAATTTTGAGACAGCATCTTGCTAGGTTGTGTACGCTGCCTCTGGCCTTGAACTTGTGATCCTCCTGCCTCAACCTCCAGAGTTGGTGGAATGACAGGCATGCACCACAGCACCCAGCTCTAGTGGTTTCTTATAAAAGAAATACACATCTACCAAACAAGCCACTCCTAATATTTACCCAAGAGAAATGAAGACACATGTCTGCACAAAGACTTGTACACAAATTTTTATAACAGCTTTAGTCATAAAATCCCAAACTTGGAAATCACCCAAATGTCCATCCACAGGTGAGTGGATAAACAAATTATGGAATGCTGCTCAACCATAAAAGGGAATCAACTAATGAGATCCATAACCATGTGGACAAATGTCAAAAGCTGGTGAAAGAAGCCAGACACGGGCATACACACGGTATGATTCCATTCTATGAAATTATTTTTTCAAAACTAGAGTGACAGAAAGCAGATCGGAGTTAGCCTGAGGTCCTTCCAACTTCAAGGGGTGGAGCTTGGGAGGGTGATAAAATTATTCAGTAACCTTGATGCAGGTGCTGGTTAGCTGGATGTATTCCAAAATATCAAACTGTGCGCTTAGGATGGGCACAGCTTATTGCATATAAATCACACCTTAGTAGAGCTGATTAGAAGGCTGGGAAGACGTGGTGAAGATGTCTTTGGTATTCTTGCAGCCGAAGGAGCCTGGGCTTGGTCATGGCTTCTCTCTCTGTTTCCGGAGCCACTATGAGTGAGGCGCTTTGTTGATATGCAGCTGGCGCCCAGGCCTCTTGAGTTTTCCTGGCTGACTTATTGCATGTCTTCGCGACACTCAGTAAATGATGACAGTCAGAGGTTTGGGATCAATTCTCATCTTGTGGGCTCTGCAACAGGAAACTCTGATTGGGATTCACAATGTTCTCTCTCCATCAGCCTCTCCTTCAAAATGCAGAGGGACTGAAAAATGTGTCATTCATCTGAAAGAGGGAGAGCAGCTTAGGTAAACCCCAGCCTGAATCCGGAACCCTTTTGCACAGCCCCTCAGTGGGCAGTGTTGATACAACTGGGTTCTTCTTCTGCGCTGGCAGCCTGGAAGCCTTGGGGGGTGGGCTCCTGCACCCAGCGTGGGGCGATCAGACAGACTTGATTAGTACAATTCCTCGCCCCCTAAGCTTAGGGCCCTGGAGAACCTCAGAAAGGTTCCTCCTTGCTCTCAGGTCTGGCCGACCCAGAGCCACCCTGGCCAGGTAAGACGATAGGAGCAGAGTCCTGGGCCACCAACCATTGCATCGCCAGTGAACGACTGTGTGAGAGGCAGAGGAAGTGACAGGCAATCCGAGAGCCAGTGTCAACGCACCTGTCTCTCTAGGGGCCAGCCAGCCACCGTGTGGGGGTCCACGTGACCAGATGCCTCAGCTGTGGTGCATGGAGTAAGGCACACGTGTCCCCAGGGAAGCAAAGGGTGGAGGAAGGAGTCTGCCGCGGTCTCCCTTTGCTCCCCTCCACTCAACTCCTACCCCAGAAGCCGAACAACCTCCAGAAAATGGGCTGCACCCTCCCCTGCAGACTTTCAATGGCCTCTCTGCGCATTTAGGATAAAGTCCAGAAAGCCCTAATGTGTACCGTGAAGCGCCAGGCCTAAAATTATCCCCGTGGGGCGCTTGCTCAGAGAGCAGATTCCAAGCTGCTGCCCAGAGACGCTGATTCGGCAGGTCTGAGCCGGACTGAGTATCTGCATTTGCATCACTCCCTGTGACAAACCCCATGCAGGAGACCCAGGAACCCAATCCCACTTTGGAAATTCTGCACTCCAGTTACGGTCCCCCATGCCTCTCCTCTCATCTGGTGCCACTCACTGGCCTGGGGCCAGGCCCGCGATCCTCCACTGCAGGGGTCCTTTTTCTTCTGGGCATGCGCAGTGCTTTCCCAGGGCCAGGGTCCACAAGGGGCCAGCCACAGACTTCAGCCGCCAGACCCAATCTCCACCAGCTCCTCCCATACCCGTTCTTGACTTAGACAATTCTCATTCCTCAACATCACATAAACTGCCATTTTAAACCAAGCCGCAAGACAAGTTATCAATATGCGTCTTTGACATGGAAAATTCTGGAATCACCGGCACTCTTTCTGGTTTCCCGAGGTTCTGAAGCCCTGTATTTCTCTTCCTAGAATGTCATTTTCTGCCCTAAATCCACGCACCCCTTTGCTGGAGCGACTATGTGTTATATGTCTAGCTCCTTGCTACACTGAAGGCCCATGGAGCCCAGAGCCTGTGAGAACTTTCCTTCTCTTCTGTATACCAAGAGCCAAGTACACTGCCTGGCAACGAATTAAGGCTCAATAAATATTTGTTAATTGTTTTTGCAGTGCTGGGGACCGAACCCAGGGCCTTGTGCATGCTAGGCAAGTGCTCTACCACTGAGTTACATCCCCAGTCCCAGGCTAAATAAATACCTGTTGCACGCTCTTGAAACAGCAAGCAGTCTCTAGAGGACCTCTCTCTTAGTTGGCCTTGTCTTCCTATATCTGAATACCACCTCCTGGGTAATTGATAAAGATAAAAATTTTATTTTTACAGTTATGGAGGTTGAGAAGTCCAAGGATAAGGGCCCCTGCAACTGGCAAGGGACTGTGCCATGTCAGCCCACGGCAGAAGGCAGAAAGGCCAGGGAGGGAGAGCGTGAGAACAAGCAAGAGGTGGAACCCTAAGCCTTTGATCATTGCATTAACCCAGTCACTGGGGTGAAGTCTTCATGAGCTAAGCACCTCCCCTTAGGCCCCGCCTCCCAACACTGTTATTGGGCAGCAAGTGTGGAACACGTGCTTTGTAGGGAGGTGCATTCCAACTGGAGCAACCTCAGAGTAAACAGTATCCATCTGAGACCTAGGTCTCCACAGGAGTGGAAGAAGCAGGTAAGAAAGTTGAATGGATGGATGGACTCTGAGCTGAGGTGAGCCACAGCCTGCACAAGATGTGCCCTTCGAGGGGACAATGGCAAGGTTCCCCTGTGCAACGTGAAGAGGGCCATCCCCAGTACCAGCATGGCCTCCATGTGGCAGGAAGGGGCTCAGTCCTCACACCCACAAACACTTGTAAATGGCCCCAGCCTCTTCGAGACCTTTTCCATCCTGTACCAGATGCCAAGGCTTGACTCTGAGTCAGGGACCATCTGCAACTCTTGCAGGGCTCTTTCAATGCCTTGCTACATACGCTCGCAGATGACATTCCACTCACCTTGAATTCCCAGTCTCCTTGTTTGTCTGTTTGGGGAAGAATAAAATCCTGGAGAAGATTCTCTAATGAATTTATTTTCTTTGATTTAAGAGTAGGGAGGCGTTTGATCATTTTAAGGCTTGCTTTTCCGAGTTATTAAAAGTTTTGTCCCCCTACACTGGCCTCCCAGGCTAGGATTTAGCTCTATTGGTAGAATGCTGCTCTGCACTGAGGACCCAGGTTCAATCCCCAGCGCTGCAAATATAGGAGAAGAACACAGCAATCCACTCCCAAAGCAATCCCAAAACACTCAACCATTGAAAACCCTATAAGGGTCCCTATGAGTCGGACCCAACTCGATGACACCTAACACCACCACCACCACATTGGCCTCCAAGCAGATATTCTGGACTCCTCCCAGGAGGTAGATGGCTTCAGTAGATAAGGAACCCCTAGAATTGTGCACAAATCTTGTGTGTATAGTCATAGTTTTTAACCCTACTTTATAAAACCAAAAATTAGTTGTGGCCAAGAAGCATCACCTTTGTAAACAAAACATCAGTATTCAAGTCCCACTCTGTCCCTTGCAAACACAGAGCTTTGGGCAGTCATGAAAAGTGTTGCAGAAGCATCCTCCAAAATCCCTCTTAGAATACAAAGCTCAAAATTCCAACATGTTCTTTCTGGAAAACCTCAGCCAGGTGCTTTGGCAATGACCTTCACGATTTCTATCCATCCTCCCATCAATGCATAAGGTCTGTGCAAGTGAGTCCCACCTTACAGATGAGGACATTAAGCGGTCAAGGCAGGTTACTGACATCTCTGAGGTCACAGGAGTAATACATGAAAAAGGCTGGATCTTTAAGGCAGAAAGAAAAAAGGAGGAAAAAGAGGAGGAGGAGAAAGAAAAGAAGGAGGAGAAGGAGGAGGAGGAGGAGGAGGAAGAGGAGAAAGAGGGGGAGGAGGGAGAGGAGGAGGAGGAAAAGGAGGGAGGGAAGGAAGGAAGGAAGGAAGACGGAAGGATGGAAGGAAGAAAGGAGGAAGAGAGAAAAAAGAAAGAAGAAGAAGAAATAATCATGTCTCTTTGTTCCCCTTCTGGAACTCAGACTCAACGCTCCGGAGCCAGCGCTACACTGAGTTCTGGAATGTTTTGGAAGACAGAGATGGCTGTCTCATTCTGTCGCCTTCTCCTCCCGTCCCCACCTGCTTGTTTCTCTCTGCTGGTGTCACACCTCCTGCATGCTCGGAGCACGGAGCAGAGCTGGGCTGGGTGAAACCGGGGCTCCATCTGCCTGTGCTTTCTGGGGCTGTCTGAAGGTAACTGTGCACAGCACCCTTTGCCAGGAGGCTGAGGAGCCTTCTGCAATGCCACCCGGCTCCCAGCCACTCTTTGCAGAATAAGCTGGTATCGGAGCCAGCCCTTGGTGCCGCTTAGCCAGATGGCAGGGGAAGGGAAACAAAAGTGACCTTGTTAGCAGGATGTGTCTTCCCCAGGAGAAGCTATTTTTGTTGTGGTTGTGAACTGAAGTCGTCTCGGCTGAGTTCTCCTTCCCTGCGAGGGCTGTGGAATGTTAATTTGTTCCAAAGTTCAGTATTTTGATTAGAACCAGGAGTGCCAGATTTTGAAACATTTTGGAATGGGGTAGACTCATGTACGTGCTCTCTCTCTCCCTCCCTCTCTCTCTCTCTCTTTCTCTCTCCGGGCCACTGTACAAAGTAAATGCTATTGCTGCAGCTGCTCTGGGGGAACAGCCCATCACAAATCAGAGAGAGGTGGCTCTGCCCTGCAGCCACGACCCTACTGACCTTACTGCCACAGAGGCACCAAGTCAGGAGACAGAAGTGGAGCAATGTGGTTGGGACATGCCCTGGCTTTGCATGGAAAGAGCAAAGGGCCTGGGATGGGGGTCCTCAGGAGATATGTGGGCACTGAAGAAAGAGTACGCTTCCCCATGACCTGCAGCCGGCCGGCTTTGCACCAGGAGGTCAAGTGCAAAGGCAGTTGTTTGAGGTCTAGATTCAGAGAACCCTCCATTTCTCTTTCTCTCTGGTTCTCGTTCCAAGACCCCCCTCACTTTCTCTCTTTTGTTGTTTAAGGGAGTTAGGAACCCAAGTGTGACTCTTTTCTGCATTACAGAACAGACATAGATAAGATGAAAGTGTTCCCAGCCTCTGCCCCATTCCTGGCCCTCCTCCCTCTCTAGGTAATGAGGTGCAGGTGTCTCCCGGGAGCCCCCCAGGGCTTGTCAACATCAAGCCTGTTATTTGTTGCCAGTTAGATCCACTCATAGTGTAGTGGTGAGAAGAGGGGACTTTGAGTCCCATTGCCTGGGGTCTAATTCTGGCCCTGTGGCCGCAGTAGCAGCAGCAGTGGGAACAGGTGAGCCTGGCTGCTGTGTGGCCCAAATGAGGATGGCATGGGGCTTGAGGCCTTCGCTGACCTGAGCTAAGGGCTCTGCTCTCACTGGCCTGGGTGCGGGTTCTGCAGGGCTGGATTTTGTTATCAATGCTGTCATCTCTGCGCTTGCCCAGGATGAGTGAATTGAGCACCTCCACACCCACCCAAGCGTGGATGATTTCGAACATTCCCCGCCTCTGCATGGAGCCCGGAAGACCCCGGGGCAGTGTCTGAGCATCTGTCCAACCACCGTGGGGCCTGCGGCTTCTCTCGGCCTCCTCAATGCTCAGCCAAGAGGAAGAGGCCTTGTTCCTGGATGCGGTGGCTTTTCTGTTTCTTCCAGCCAGAACAACTGAGGCCTCCAGGCGAGGACTCTTCCAAAGGCACAGAGGCCACAGAGCCGGAACCAGGCCACCACCTTGCAAGCAGCTTCCTGAAGACCTGGTTATGGTTAAGGAGGATCCTGGGAGGCAGCAGAGCTCAGCGGGAAGAGCTCCGAATGGCGAGCACTGCTCACCCTGCTTACCTCCCACCCCTGATCCCTACATGACCCTCACTCCACTATTTGGCCTGCCAGGAACACGGACAGAGTCTCTGCCATGCTCAAGGCCCTCTGGCCTCCTCTCTGGGCTCAGTCTCCCGAGCCTTCGTCTGGGATCCTTTTTTTTCTTTTTTTCTTTTTCCTTATTCTGAGACAGAGTCTCTGTGTAGCCCCATCTGGTCTTGAACTAGTGACCGTCCTCACCCCTTGCCCCCTCCTCAGTACTGGGATTTACAGGTGTGCGACATCATGCCGGCCCTCTGAAGGGCCAAGGGAAAAGTCTTCTCTGGCAAAAAAAAGCAAATGCTCCTCTCCACCGCCCGTCTGCTTAGGAGCCCATGTGGAGGCGTCTCTGGGGTGAATGTTGAGAAACACAGGACGGCCAACTGGGTGACTGTTGTCCATGAGTGCTAGGAAGCCCACAGCCACCTGGCTCGCCAGGATGCCTCTGCACTGGGCCTCGGATGGAGGCAGGGAGGGAGAGAATAGCTGTGTGATGTGGGCAGGCAGAGGCTGAGCTTGCTGAGTGGGCCGGGCTGCCTCCTCTCTTTTCCCCTCTCAGGGCCAGGAGGGCTGGACAGGATCTGCTGGAGGCCATATCTGCTGCTGCAAACATCTGTTCCTGCTGCCTTCAGCCCACCCTGCCTCCAGCTGCTCCCTCCTGCCTCCCCTCCAACAAGGCTGTTCGAACAGGTGCAGAGGCTGTGTGCAGATGTGGGGATGCTCGCTGGCCTGTCCAAGTCCCTAGAAGGTCACACAGGTGTGCTCAGCTTTAAGAGAACCCAACGGAAGGCCAGGCACAGTGGTTCACACCTATAATCCCAGCAACTTGGGTGGTGGAGCCAGGAACATCACAGATTCAAGACTAGAGGCAGCCTGTGTGACTTAGCGAGACCCTGTCTCAAGATAAAAGAGTGAAAAATGGGCTAGGAGTGCAGCTCAGTGGGAGAGCACTTGCCAAGCATGAATGAGGCCCTAGATTCAACCTCCCAGTACCTCAAGAAAAAGTAAGTGATTATCAGTGGATAGTGGTGAAGGCCAGTGGGAGCAGGATACTTTAAAGTGGTTTTATGTCACCGTGAATTAAGTTCAACTGAAAATGAGACCCATACACCTGAGAAAAGAATCTTTACATCTATCAGATAATAGGATTGTATCTAAATTTTAAAAGTTTATACCGATGAGGTCCAGAACACAACTCTATAAGATGAGCATATCTAAGGTGAGTCTTTGCTACATAGTTGTTATTAGGTGCTGTCGAGTTGGTATCCAACTCATAGCGACCCTGCATACAACAGGTGAAACATTATCGTCAGTGCTTCTCTGCTGTTCGTAGGGTTTTCAATGGCGGATTGATTTTTGGGAGTGGGTTGCCAGGCCCTTCTCCCAAGCCTACAGCATCTGGTGTTCCCAGGCGGTCTCCCATCCAAGGACTAACCAGGCCCGACCCTGCTTAGCTTCCGAGATCTGATGGGATCGGATGTCACAGGGCTATGGCTGCAGGCAATAGAGACAGTTCTATTTTGTAGAACAGTCTATTCTGGAGGGAACCTTTAAAGAATCTGACAGTATCTTTTCATTTAAGGATGAGGACTCAAGGATTGTTTACTTCTGCTTATTTGTTTTGGGAGTCACAATTTTATCCATTCATTTCCTTATATCCACATGGAAAGGTCTGGCCCCCTTTTGCTGAGGGACTAGGGTGGCTTTGCTCATTGCTATATCCCCAGGGCCCAGAACAGTGTTTGTTGAATGAGTGAATGAGCACATGAATGGACCTACCAATCGATGTTACACCGTGGGGAACTGTGGCAATGTGCCTGGGTCATTTCAATACACCCACTTTTGTGCAAGTTGGTACTCCTAATGCATGCTTTTATGGATGAATCATTTATTCTTAAGGGATGACCTAACCATACACTCAAGTGCTACCAGCCAAGATAATTCTATTGAAGCATCTGGCATGGTGTTACTATATTTTATAAATAAGGATACAAAGTATACGTATTAAGCTCTCAAATCCCAGAAGACAGTCCTGGGAGATGCTCTGAGAAATGAAATTTCCATGGTCAAATGAATTTGGGGAATTTGGGACTAAACAAAAATAAGCAGGTCTCCAAACGTGGAATATCTCAGATGTTTTAAATGCCAAAGTGCATGCTTACTCTCAAAATGTGGAAAGAATATACTGCATTTCTCAAACTCATTTGGCCTTGGGACCCTTCCAGACCTCTTCTTTGGGCAGGATTTTTGGAGTCAATGCAGATAAATGTTAAAATAGAAGAATTTTTCAAGGGAGAAGAATCCAGGGAAAACCAGAGGGAGACAGAGTCAGACGGTGTAAGCAGTGGGTTCTTCTCATCACTCACACGGTCATCCACTCACTCCCTCACGCAACACTCACTGCTGGGTGACCATTAAGAGCTAGGCCTTGCCAGGTGCAGTGGCACACACCTGTCATCCCAGTGACTCAGGAGGCAGAGGCAGGAGGACGGCGAGTTCCAGGCCAGAGGCAGCCTGTGTAACTTAGAGAGACTATGTCTCAAAATTTAAAAATGAAAAAAATGGGGGAGTGAGGGTATAGCTCAGTGTGCTTGCTTAGCATGTGTGAGGCCCTGGGTTCAACCCCTTCCCATATAAGAAAGAAAAAAGAAAAGAAAAAGAGAAAGAGAAAAAAAAGAAAAGAAGGAAGGAAAGGAAAGAAAGGAAGGAGAGAGAAAGAGAGAGGGAGAAAAGGGAAGGAAGAAAGGAAGGAAGGAAGGACAGACAAAGAAAAAAAGAAAGAAGAGAGAAAGAAAGGGAGGGAGGGAGGGAATGGGAGAGAGAGTGAAAGAGGAAGGAGGAAAAGGAGGAGCCGGAGGAGGAGGAGAGAGGAAAGGAGAAGGGGAAGGGGAAGGAGAAAAAAAAGGAGAAGAAGGAGAAGGAAAAGGAAAAGGAAAAGGAGAAGGGAGAAGAAAAGAAGAGCCAAGCCTTGCTGGTGACCCTGAGGATGTAAAGATGGATGAGGACAGAGCAGTTTCTTCAGCCTCATGGTCCAGGAAGACCAGAGCATCAGGGTGGAAGTCTCCTAACACTGATAATCTAAACAGAAAAAGTTGCGGGCTCATGCATCTGAAAAATCTACTACTGGAAGGTCTGGGCTGGCAGCTTAAGGGTGGGACCCAAGAAGTAATTCCTCTGTGGCCTAATGGGATGGTCTGCTTAGCCAAAACAGGGCCCCACCATATCTTATTTCAGGCACTGTGGGCAGGAGGTTCTATCTAGTTGACCCACTAATGATGTCCTTTTCCATGATGCTGATCTAAATTTTAGCAAAAGCAAATACTCCCAGGATTGAAGGGACATGAATAAACACACCACTCAGACCCAGGCTTGTAGGACACAGAGAGGAGCAGAAAAGACTGCCAGCTCCTTCTGTCCTACTTGTCACAAGATGAGATGGGCTGCCTACAGGGACCCCAATAACCACAGGGTGAGAGACAGAATTGCTACTCCTTATTTTTCCCATGACAACTGGACTAATTCCAGCATAAGCCAAGAAGGAAATCTAGCAAAACAAGAGCCAGTGTGGGATGGGAGTATAAAGGGTAAACAGGACAACAAATTACAAGGTGCAGCAGCCGCCACCAAGCCAAGCTATACTCCAAGGCCAAGTCCAACATCAGGATGTGGATGTGTCTGCAGTTTCAGAAGGATGAATGCCTTTGGGGATGTGCTTTGGGGGCTATGGCTCCTTCAGATGTCCTACTGGCCCCCTTGGATTAAACAGCAACCAATACACAGGTCAGGGGTTTCACAGACATTCACTTTTAGAGAAGAGAGGTCTGTCTGAGTGCCTGGTGACATTCAAGGTTGATGCTTTATAAGTTTCTTCCTGGAATGTGTGGGCCTTAAGAGTCACAAACCCAAAACCAATGCTCCTTTGAGCATTTCAGGCTTTTCGATTATTTGTATTTATGTGGGGGCTGGGGGTAGAGAATGGCAGAGAGAGGGGGGGTGTCCTTTTGTTTGCAAGCACTAGAAAGTTCTTCCAGGCAGTTCTGGTGGAGGGAACCTGAACCTGTGGACCACAATTTCCCATCAGGACGCCTGGCGTGGGTGTGATCAGCACGGGCCACCTGACCCGCTTGCACAAATGAAGCAGGGAGACAAGAGGCAGGGAGGGGAGGTGCAGAAAGAAAGGGGACACCAAGGCCGGCATGAAGAACAGAGCGACAGGAGCAGAAATGGGGTGGCTCTGGTTTTGCTTTCAGGTGCCTTTTGCACTGGGACAATTTCCCCAAGGTTCTGACCCCACCATGCCCCCACATCACCCTCTAGGGTCTCCAGAGTAGCACCAGGTCCCACGTCAGGACACCGCACCTTCAGACTGTGCATGGCTCCAGCCCGAGGCACAGTGCAGGTGGCAAGATGCATCCGCGAGCCTGAATATTCTGAAACAGGGCTCCTGTGCCTCCGCCCACACTCTACCCCCGTGTCAGAATGCTGTGTTTAGTACTGCAGTGGTCCCAATTTATAGACGAGGAGGCTGAAGGTAGAAGGGAAGGGTCCCTAGGCCACCAGCCACCAGCTGACAACTCCACCACCACAGATGTCACGGCCAGTGTTTCCGGTGCCCCTCTGGGCCGCAGCTTGTCAAACTGTGTCCTAAGGGCCAAACTGGCCCACTGTCTGCAAGGTCAGGACGGTACTTACATCTTTAAATAGTTGGGTGCAAAAAGGGTCAAAAAAGAGGTGACATTTTGTAATGGTGAAATTACATGAAATTAAAATTTTAGTGTCTATAAATAAGGTTTTAAGCACCGACAGCCATGCCAACTCCTTGGCAGATTTCCGGCGGCTGCTTTCATGTCTCAGTGGCAGAGGTGGGGAGCTGCAACAGGGATGGTGGGCCTGAAAAGCCGAACTTATTTACCACATGTGCCTTTAGAGAAAAAGCATAGCGACCCTTGATCCACACCACTGAGTCCCCAGGAGGAAGCCAGGGGTCTCTTTGGCTACTGAATAAAGTTTAACACCTTTAACTTGACCATTAAGAAATCTACAATAGCCTCGGCCCTTATTCTCAATGGATGCCCTACTCCTCACTCATCATGCCAAAGTCAATGGCAAGAACACCTCCACCATCTGTTCTTCCCCCATAGACCGTGCTCTTCCCTATGTTTAAAAAAAAAATACTTATTGAGGTAAAATTTACACAATAAAAAATGAATTGGGCACATGTCTGTGATCCCACAGACTTGGGAGGCTGAGGCAAGAGGTTTGCAGGAGGATCACAAGTTCAAGGCCAGAGGCACCTGTATCACTTAGCAAGACCCTGACTAAAAATAAAAATAGAAAGTGGGTTTGGGGTGCAGCCTAGTGGTAGAACACTTCCAAAGTATGTATGAGGCCCTGGGTTCAACCCCCAAGTAACACAAAATCATCATCATCATCATCATCTAAAAGTGTGCAATTCTGTGGCTTTTCATACATTCATGATGCTGTGCAGCCAATATCTCTATCTAGTTCCAGAACATTTCAGTCATGATAAAGTAAAATCCTTCAACTCTTTAAGCTGTTTCTCTACTTTCCCTTTTCTCCCACCAGTCCTTGTTGTTAGGTGCTGTCAAGTTATGTCGACTCATAGCAACTCTCACAGGATTTTCAATGGCTGATCATTTTGGGAGTGGACTGCCACAGCCTTTTGCCATTTTTGCTGTGCTGGGGATCGAACCAGGTCCCCAGAAAGTGTGGCACAGCACTCTACCAAATGAGTTAAACCCCAGCATACACCCATTAGCCCTAAGCAACTACTAATCTACTTTTGTCAGCCTAGATTTGCTTATTCTGGACGTCTTCTACAAACAGAACCAAATAATAGATGGCCTTTTGTGACTGGTTTCATTTCTTTTTAACAGCTAAATAATATTCCTTGGTGTGTCTCTACTTTTGTTTGCCCATTGTTCTGCTGATGGACTTTTGGTTGCTTCTTTCTTTTAAGCTATTGTGAATAATGCTGCTATCAACATATATGCGCTAGTATTTGTTTGAAAGCCTGTTTTCAGTTCTTTGGGGTATACATCTAGGAGTGGAATTGCTGGCAATTATGTTTAACTTTTTGAGGAATGGCCAAAACATTTCCCACAGCAGCTGCACCATTTTACATTCCAAGCAAAGTACAAGGTTTCCACCTCTTTACAACGTTTATTATCCATCCCCTTCTTTTCTTCTCTTAATTATACCTATCCTAGTGGGTATAAAGGAGCTTACCACCACTTTTACTACCGCCGTATCCTCTGCCTGGAATTCTGAGAAATACTGTCTTCCTTCTCTACTATAGACCAGCGGCCACATCTCAGTTTCTTCTTAACCTGAGTGTATGCATGACTAATCAAGTCCAGACCAGCTCTCACTATGTTGGTTACATTTAAGAGGGTGCCTGGAGGCATTCTGGTTCTCTGACCAGCTTTCTTATAGAAATGTGATCCACAGGGACCATATTTCCTCAAATGTCATTCAAACCTCTGCTTGAGGCTTATCAATGATTTCCAGTTATTCTGGAGTGAAGGTCACATAGCTGCATGCTTTTTCTGTAGCCTCATCCTTCCCATGCTTCCCTTTGCTTCCTGAACTACATCTCATGGAGAATCTTTAAGCATTAACTCCCTCTACCACAGGGCCTTTGCAGATGCTATTTTGGTTGCCTAGACCCCCATGCCAGACCTGACTCGCTGAATAAATTCATACTTATTCTGCAGATCTCAACTCAGTTGTCTTTTCTCGTTGTTGTTAGGTGCCGTCGAGTAGGTATCCAACTCATAGCGACCCTGTGTATAATAGGCAAAACACTATTGTCAGTGCTTCTCTGCTGTTCATAGGATTTTCAGTGGCGGATTGATTTTTGGGAGTGGGTTGCCGGGTCCGTTTCCTAAGCCTACAGCACCTGGTGTCCCAGGCGGTCTCCCATCCAAGGACTGGCCAGATCCCATCCTGCTTAGCTTCCAAGATCTGACGGGATCAGATGCTATAAGGCTACAGCTACAGGCCTTGTCTTTTCTTAGGGCAACCTTTTTTCAGAGCCAACTTGTCCATGAGGCACAGTGCCCAGGGCCTATGATACCTTTAGGGGCCCACAGAAAAAAGGCTTCTTTTAAAATCAAAAGAAGAAAAAAGTGACTATTATAATGACTACATAATGAGCAGTCCTGCTGGTTTTACATTAAAGAAGTTGGGTTTTTTTTTTTTTACTTGACCAGAAATGTTTTATTCCTAGGACTCCAACCCCAAATACATTCAAATATAAACCACAAAGAGACCTTTTAAAAAATTATATTAAAGAAGTTGTAAAATTTAAGTTTTTCTCAGTGAGAAAGGGCTCTACCAAGGTAAAAATTCCTACGGCCTTTTTGAACATTTCCCCTGGGCCCTCAACACCACTAGGTCGGGTGTCCCTGAGAAATGGTTTCACTGTGCCCTGAACTCCTCGAAGAACTTACCACAGTCTTATTTTTTTTATATTTGTCCCCTTGCATGCCCAGCTCCATGAAAGCAGGGACTGCCTCAGACTTCTTCTATGTGCACCACTGCATCCAGCACATAGTAGGTGCTCAGTAAGCTGCAGGCGTGTCTAAGTAAGGATGATCGGCTGTGCATGTTGCCCCACCAGCCCACGCCCGCCGTGTGATTTTAACTGCCTGCCTGGCCTGCAAGAGGGGATGGGACAGAGGAAGCCTCACAGTGGGCATGGGAGAGTTACTGGTGCCAAACGTTGCCCTTGGGGAGTGGCAGAGACTTCGTGTACACAAACATTTCCTTGTGGAGTGGGTCATTATGTCATTATGTGCAAGTCAAGTGCTTCAGGGCTCGGAAGCTGGACAATATCTGCGGCAGAGGCTGCTGCCGCTCAGAGCCCCCGGGGGGGGGGGGGGGGCAAGGGGCCTCTCAGTAGAAGGTCTTTTCCCACCCAGGCAGGAAGCTGCGAAGTGACAGTCCAGTGTGAAACAGCGGAGCCAGCAAAAAGCAGCAGGAGGGGGCCGGCCTCAGAGTTCAGAGAAGAGGCGGAGGAAAAAATGAGTCTATGAACTTGGGACTCAGTGGGCGGGAAGCACAGAGATGAAGAGGCCGGGGACTCTGGCCCTTCCGCTCTAGCAAGGGAAGTGAGGGAGAGAGGAGCTTGGAGAGAGGCGCTGTCCGCGCTCCAAAGCAACCCCTGCTCTCTCTGTGGTTGGTGGATGCATCGGGAGGTCACCAGGTGCAAGCAGATGCTGCTGCCACCAGAGGTGGGGCCAGCTTCCAGGCAGCCGGCTGTCCTTGTTCATTGCCACTTGGCAAAGATGGTGGCGCTTTTCAGTCCACCCCCATCACTGGGTTTCAGCACCTCGAGAGGGATGGGGTCAGAGGGCAGGGGATTAGAGAAGCTGGCTGCCAGCCAGTAGGAAAAGTCAAAGCCACACAGAGAACCTTAACCAGGAGCAAAAGCGACAACTGGGTGGCCATATGCCAACATCCTTTTTGCGCTCACAGTTGACTTCGGCTTGGTGGGACAATAGCTGGGACTTTCCTTGTCAGAACTAGGCAGATTATGGGAAGAAGCCCTGGCATCCCTAAAGTCCCCCTGTCCTCTCAGACCTAAAATTAACAAGACTGTTTATGGTGCTGGTTGTCACTCTGTAATACCATATGAGTAGATAATAAAATCCCCCATGTGTCTGTCAGCTTGTCGTGTGATGGGGCCTCGCGTGTTGCTATGAAGCTGAAAGCTGTGCCACTGGTATTTCAGATACCAGCAGGGCCACCTATGGAGAATAGATTTCAGCTGAGCTTCCAGACTAAGACAGACTAGAGAGAAGGACCCGGCAGCCCACTTCTGAAACAGCCATTGAAAACCCTATAAATAGCAGAGAAGTACTGTCAAATACAGTGTGGGAAAATGAGTCCCCCAGGCTGGAAGGCATTCAAGAAATGACTGGGGAAGAGTTATATCCTCAAAGTAAACTCAACATTAATGACATGAATGGAGAAAAGTCCCTGGGACCTCTTTTTTGCTGATGTGGCACAACTCAAAATGAGAAGAAATATAATGGCTGCAACACTGGGCTCAAATATAAAAAGATCATGTGCATGGCACATGGGTAGTGCTTCATTCTTATGCCCAGGGTCTCCATGAGTCAGATCCAATTCAACAGCACATAACAACAACAATCAATAATATAATAAAGATACCATGATTGCGATCCATACTGGATATCACAACAGGCTATTTTGCTGATGGCCACCGAATGCTAATGCATATAACAGGTGGTAAATTTAGCAGTTTTGTCACTGTCCTTTCTGTGCCAGGATGACACTGATATTGTCTACATGGCAAAGTTCACCAAAGCATGACCCATGTAATCTTTTTGTTTAACCAACTCTTTCACATGTAATTCATATCCCATGCAATCCATACAATTCAAAGGTTTTCCACATAATCAGGGAGGTGTGTGACCATTATCGTAATCTAGACCATTGTGTCTTCCCCAAAAGAAACTTCATACCAATGGCAGTTTTGTGCCAAGTTCTCCTCCCCTCCACTCCTGGGAGCCACCATCTATCTTTATGCCTTTGCTTATTCTGTATATTTTATCTAAAGAGAATCAGACAACATGTGGCCTTTGGGAATGGCTTCTTTACTTCATCTCACATTCACATACTTCATTCCCTGTGTTACATTCTCTCTCTCTTTTTTTTTTTTTTTTCCTTATAGCCATCTCACTGAGTGTGAAGTGGTCTCATTGTGGATTTTACTTTCATTTCCCTGACCGTTAATGATGTGCATCAGGGCTGTATCCTTTCACCACACTTTTTCAATCTCTATGCTGAGCAAATAATACGAGAAGCTGGACTTTATGAAGAACAACGTGGCATCAGGACTGGAGGAAGACTCATTCACAATCTGTGGTTATGCAGATGACACAACTCTGCTTGCTTAAAGTGAAGAGGATTTGAAACATTTACTGATGAAGATCAAAGAACACAGCCTTCAGTATGCATTGCACCTCAACATCAACAAAACAAAACCACTTACAACTGGGTCAGAAAGTAATTTCATGATAAATGGAGAAGAGATTCAGGTTGTCCAAGACTTTGCTTTATTTGGTTCTACAATCAACACACACGGAAGCACCAGTCAAGAAATCAAAAGATGCTTTGCATTGGGAAAAGCTGTTGCAAAAGGCCTCTTTAAAGTGTTGAAAAGCAAAGATGTCACATTGAAGACATAGGTGTGCGTGACTCATGCCATGGTATTTTCAGTCGTATTATATCGTTGTGAAAGCTGGACATTGAACAAGGGAGACAGGAGAAGAATTAGTGCTTTTGAATTATGGTGCTGGAGATGAATATTGAATATACCATGGACTGCAAAAAGAATCAACAGATCTGTCCTAGAAGTACAACCAAAGTGCTCCTTAGAAGTAAGGATGGCTATACTGCATCTTATGTATTTTTGGATATGTTGTCAGGAGGGACCAATCCCTGGAGAAAGATATAATGTTTGGGAGAATGGCAGGTCAGTGAAAAAAAGGTAGACCCTCAACTAGATGGATTGACATAGTGGCTGCAACAATGGGCTTAAACATAAAAAAAAAATCATGTTCATGGCACAGTATCAGGGAGTGTTTTGTTCTGTTGTGCAGAGGTTCACTGTTAGTCGGACCCTACTCCATGGCACCTAACAACAGCAACAACAGTTAATGATGTTCAGCATCTTTTCCTCTGCTTATTGGCCATATGTATATCTTCTTTGTTGCAGTGCCTACTCAAATCTTTCCCCAATGTTTTGATTGGGCTCTCTTTTAATTATTGAGATGTATACATTCTTTATGTATTCTGGATATAATTCTGTTATCAAATATATGATTAAAAATATTTTGTCCCATTTCATGAATTAGCTTATTTGGTGATATCATTTGCAATAAGAGATTTTTAATTTCTACTTAGTCCAATTTTTTGTCCTATGCATTTTTGATGTCATTATCTAAGGAGTCACTGTCGAACTCAAGGTCACTAAGACTGATTCCTATGTTTTCTTCTATGTGTTTTTATAGTTTTAGCTCTTACGCTTAGGTCTTTGATCCATTTTTGTGACTGGTGTGAGGCAGGAGTCCAAGTTCATCCTTTTGCATGTGCCTATCCAAAAGTCTCCACGCCATTTGTTCAAAAGACCTACACTCACCCCATGAATCATCTTGGTGTCTTGTCAAAAATCAATTGGCATCATACGGCAGTTCTATTTTTACTTTATTTTCACTTTTTGAGACAATATCTTGCTATGTAGTACAGGTTGGCCTGAAACACATAACCCTCCTGCCTCAGCTTCCTGAGTACTGAGATTATAGCTGTTTGCCACCACATGTAGCTTATTTCTAATTTTTTGAGAAACCTCCATGCTGTTTTCTATAGTGTCTGTACCAATTAATATTCCTGCCGACAGTATACAGAGTTCCCTTTTCTCCACATCCTCACCAATACTCGTTACCTTGTGGTTTTCTAATAATAGCCATCCTAACAGGTACAAGGTGACATTCCACTTCCAGGTATACATCCAAAGGAATTAAAATCAGGATCTCAAAGAGGCAAACTGCATTCTCAGGAACATTGCCACAGTCCTCACAATAGTCAAGACAGAAGCAACCTAAGTATTCATCAATGTATGAACGGATAAAGAAAATGTGGCATAGACATACAATCGACTGTCAAGATGGAAGGAAATCCCACCACTTGTGAAAACATAGATAAACCCAGATGACGTAATGCTAAATAAAACAAGTCAGGTACAGAAGGGCAAATACTACATTATCCCCTTATATGAGGGATCTAAAATACTCAAACTCACAGAAGTAAAGAGTAGAATCATGGGTGCTAGGGTTTGGAGCAGGTGGAAATGAAGAGATTTTGGCCACAGAATACAAAACTTCACCCCCACAAGATGAGTGAGTTCTAGGTATCTCCCACACAGCTATGTGCCCACAGGTAACAGCACCAACATGTGTGCTTTGAAACGTGCTGAATGGTGGCTGCTCTAGTCTGGATCTTAAATGTCCCCAAAGATCCATCTGCTAAATAGAGGCTTAGGCGCCAGTGTGGTGCCATTGGGAGGTAGCAGAAACTTTCAGAGATGGGGGCTTAGAGGGGCTTCTTCTGGTCATTAAGGGCATGCCTTAAAGGAAAGAGTGAGACCCCAGACCCCTCCTCTGCTTCTCTCTCTCACTTCCCCACCAGGACATGAGCAGCTTCACTCTGCCATGTACCTCTAGGCCTCAGGCCCAAAGGCAATGGGACCAATCAGACCAGGAACTTAGGGCTGGGCTGAGGGTAGCTCAGTGGGAAAGTGTTTGCCAAGCATGTACAAGGTCCTGGGTTCAGTTCCTCAGCAACACACACACACACACACACTGAAGCCTCCAAGACAGTGAACCAAAATAAACCTTTTCTCTTTGTAAAGTGACTGACCTACTGTATCTGTTATAGTGAAAGACAGCTGACTAATAGGGTGGATCTTATGTGAAGTGTTCTTACGGCGAAATAATAACATAGGGTAGGGGGGACTTCTGGAGATAGATATGTTTCTGATGTTGAATGTGGTGACGGTTGTATGGGTGTTTATCTCCAAATCCATCAAGTTGTACACGTTAAATATGTACAGCTTTTGGTACTCGAAGTGCACATACCCCATGCCAGCAAGTCCATTTCCAGGAATTTATTCTACAGATACATTTGCAAGGCACTCGGAGATGTACACACCAGGATGTTTCGGTAGAAGCGTATTTGTAGGAGGACGTCAGACGCAATCTGAATATCTGCCAATAAGCAAACGATGAAGTAACTAAAATGAAGCATCCAGCATGTGAAAGAATGAGGAAGTCCATCTGCACCGATATGGAGAGATCCCCAGGATAGGCCGATCCACAGAAAAATAAGATCCAGAGGCCGGGTGTGGGGGTGCACACCTCTAACCCCTCTGGGTTCTGCCAGCCCAGAACGCCCCCTTCCACCACTAGTCTGGGAGGCTACTCCAGACTTATGCTCCTTTGGGGTGAGGCCACTTTGACAACCTAATGGGAGAAACTGAGGCACAGGAAAGACTGAGGGCTCACTAGGATCCGACGGAGAGCACATGTCCAAGACGTCCATCTGAACGGACCATCGGGGATCCCCTGCTCTGTGTGGTATGGAAACCTGATTCTCCAACCCCGCTTCCCATCTTCACACCCTCAAATGGTAGCCGTGTGGAGATAGTGCTGAGCAACAGTATTTTGTACAAGGACCCATCCGGGAACAACAACAAAAAATTGTTTAGTAGCTGCCTTTTCTCATAAAAAACTTTAGAAAGAAAAAAAGAAACACTATTTCCACCAGGAGATACACAGTAATTCTTACAACTTAAATTAATTACTTTCCTGAACAGAAGACGTTTCCTAAGCAGCCTGTCCTGCTTTATAGCCACTAAAATGGTGAAGTGTTAATAGGAGCAAAGAGGCCGCCCAGAGTCAGCAGTCCTCACGGGGCCCCGAGTGTCTTCACATCCATTATCCCCTCCATTCTAGGAACTCCTTGGAAATATCCCCTGGAGGGAGGCGCTGTAATGAGCCAGAGTGATGCAGAGTCCCCAAGTCACCTGCACCACGTCAGCGGCAGGGCCAGGGCCAGAATTAGTACATTGCGTACAATGCGACAGGTACCAGGTTTCACCATGGGCCTGGGTTTGCAGGAGGCACTGGAACTGTGGAGAGAAACAAGATGGTCCTCTCTCCCCACACCCTCTCTGTGCTTTGCTTACAAGGGCTGGCCCAGACACGCACTCCAGAGCAGCCCCGCACCTCTGTACAATCAGCCAGAGGGTTGGCTGCTCTGGGTTCTGTGGCCTCTCGGGGCAGAAGGTGTGCTTGGGCCTCCCATTGGGGAAGTCCGCCCTCACCTCTAGTCTCCAGCCTCCTTCCAGTGATCACCCCAGCAGGGGAAAGCCTGGTACCAAAGAGTCTGAGAAGGCTCCTCTCAAAGCCAAAGAAATGTAGCTGAACCCCTCTATCATTCCTTACCCAAAATAAATTCCAAATGGATTAGAGTTAAACTCAAACATTAAAGCCACGAAAAAGGCTGACACATACACAAAAAAATGGTCATTAAATATATATATATAATCGTGGAGAGGAAAAGGCGAACAGAAAACCCAAAGCCATAAAGAGAAGATTAACAGGTCTAGCTCTATGAAAAAGAAAGTCCTCTACACTGTGAAAAAATTACACATACAAACAACAAACTGGAAAAATATCTGCCACATATTTCTTTAGTATTCAGAGAGCTCTTCTATATCTCTATGAAAAAGACAAAGCCGAAATACAAAACACCCCAAGGACACAAAAGAGCAGTTCAAAAAGGAAATAGATGAGGCCAATAAATACACACACCAAAAAAAAAAAGCACTCAACATGCATGTGAACCAAAATGAGCTAATTTTTCAGCAGTCAGATTGGCAAAGAGGAATTGGGTTGATGATGTCCAGGGCAAGGGCGGGTGTTGAGCCAATACCTCATGTGTTGTTGTTGTTGTTGTTGTTGTTAGGTGTCACTGAATCAGGGTCAACTCATAGGTACCCTACGTACTCATAGCGACCCTAATGTACCACAGACAAAACATTTTGTCAGTGCTTCTCTGCTATTCATAGAGGTTTCAATGACAGAATGATTTTTGGGAGTAGGTTCTCGGGTCCTTCTCCAAAGCCTACAGCACCTGGTGTTCCCAAGAGGTCTCCCATCCAAGCACTAACCAGGCCCCACCCTGCTTAGCTCCCAAGATCTGATGGGATCAGATGCCACAGTGCTATGGCTGCAGGCATTCTTAGCGGTGACTAAATTGGCGCAGCTGTTTGGAGTGTGATTGAGTGACATCTACCAAAACTCGAAGTGCACATACCCCATGCCAGCAAGTCCATTTCCAGGAATTTATTCTACAGATACATTTGCAAGGCACTCAGAGATGTACACACCAGGATGTTTCGGTAGAAGCGTATTTGTAGGAGGACGTCAGACGCAATCTGAATATCCGCCAATAAGCAAACGATGAAGTAACTAAAATGAAGCATCCAGCATGTGAAAGAATGAGGAAGTCCATCTGCACCGATATGCAGAGATCCCCAGGATAGGCCAATCCACAGAAAAATAAGATCCAGAGGCTGGGTATGGGGGTGCACACCTCTAACCCCAGCAGTCAGGAGGCTGAGGTAGGAGGATCACAGGGTCGGAGCCTGCCTGGACTACACTGTAAGGCTGTGTCTCAGAAAACCAAGGGCTGGGGATGAGGCTCCATGGTGAAGTTCTCACCTACATGCGCAAGTTTGAAACCCAGCATAGAAAAAAACCCAGCCTTGAAACCCAGCTAGGTTTGAAACCCAGCATAGAAAAAAAAGGAAAAACCTAGTATCATCAGGGGAGTCCCAGGGGACACTAGCATCCCCTCCCCTGCCCCGTGGTTCAGTTCTGGCACAAAGTCAGGGCTAACTTACTAACGGAATGAGCATGAGTAGGTCACTCAACTTCTCAAGGCCTCAGTTCCCTCCCCTGTGAAACAGGGATCTGAACAGTGCCTGCATCATAGGACTAACTGGGGGGATAGGAAAGAACACTGGGAAGCAGAAGCTCCTAGAAGCACCGTCAAATTGTGTTGACTTTTGACAATGAATACATTCCTGGTAAGCACCATCTAACTATGGGAATTTCAAAACTTACTACCAGGAAGCAGAAGAGAGGGGAGTAGAACAGTGTATATGGCATGCTATGAGTTAGTTTGCATGTGCACACACCATTTCTGCAAAAACACAAGAAAATTTGGCCTTGGAGGGGAAGGGAGGTGGCCATGTCAGAGGGCACTGGCTGGAAACTGCATTGAAAGCCCGAGTTTTCACTGTAAACTCCCTTGAAGGTTAAACTGGCCCAAATTCAATACAATTTCAAATGAAAACAGAAGTCTATACATACATGTATCCTCATGAATGAACAGGAAATCTCGGGAGAGTGATACAAGAAATTCAATGTGGGGAGCAAGATCAAGAATAGGAGGGAATGTTTGCTGTTATTTCTCCTCATAGCACTTATTGTGTGTGCGCGCATGTGCGTGCATGTGTACACACTTACGCTTTACCTTCTCTGCCTATGTGAGCTTTATAGCAAAAATCAAAATAGCCTTTCCAATCCACAAAGATAAAGAAGAGAAGATGGCCCCCATTCCTAGGATGTGGAAGGCTGGTCCTCCTAAGGATCCTGTTCTATCAGCTGAGTAACCAGCTGGCCACAGCGGGCAGCCAGGCGGATGGCATGTGAATCTGGTGGGGAGGTTGTGGCTCCAGGCTTCAGTTCGACACAGAGTATTTCTCCCATCCATCTCCCATCGGTAGCAGAATCAATATTCACTTAAAAACCTCTGCTGGCTTCCCACTGCCTACAGGAAAAAGTCCAAACTCTGGAGCACAGCAGGAAAAGTCCTTCGCAGCTGGTCCTCCCACAGCCCTCCAGCTTTGTCATCTGTCTACGTTCAAGCCATACCAAGCAGTGCAGTCAGAAGCACAGGGACGTGCGGACCTGGGAACCACAGCCCTCTGCTTTTTAGCCTGTGACCTTGGCCAAGCAATTCAGCCTCTCCCAGCATCATCTGAATTTATCTGTAAAGTAGGGACAATACCACCTGCTCTTCATAGGATGTTGGCAGATACAAGAAGGTGATGTACAATAAAGCATTTGGCACACTGGTTGGTATATGATATCACTGTTGTGAGGGGCCGTCAAGTTAAGTCTGACTCATAGTGACCCTCATAGGGTTTTCAATGGCTGTTTCAGGATTGCTTCAGGAGTGGATGGCCATGTCCTTCTCCCATTTTTTTAGTGCTGGGAATCGAACCCAGGTCATCAGAGAGTGCAGAGCAGCACTCTACCAATGGAGCTAAACCCCAGGCCGGTATATAACATGGTATAAAATAATCAAATGATGCTATGGATGGCTCTAGCATTTTTCTTTCCCCTTTCATCTTCTTTTTATTTCTTTTTTAACCCCTTCTGACCTTGTAGAACTCTTCCTGCTACTTCCTTACCCTCTTCCTCCTTTTCTATCTAGAAAATTTCTCATGAACTGTGATGGTTAACCTCCATTGTCCAGCTTGACTGGATTTAGAAGTGCCTGGGAGTTAGGTGAGGCACACCTCTGGTAGGGCCTGTGAGGGCATTTCCATAGAGGATCAACTGAGGGGAGAAGATCCACCCTGAATGTAGGCAGCACCATCCCATGGGCTGGGGCCCAGATAGAACAACACAGGAACAAGGAGACAGCTGTCAGAGCACAGGTATGCTCTCCCCACCCCTATCCCCCACTCCCCGTCCAACATGGTGTGGAAAGGGTCCTTTGCCACACGTTCGTGCTACCATCATGTTCTGCTCAAGCTCATGGGGCCAAGTGACTGTGGTCTAAACCCCCTGAAACTATGAGCCAAAATAAATCCTTCCTCCTTTCAGTGGTAGCCATCAGGTATTTGGTCACGGTGACAAAAAGCTGATGAACCCATAAGCCCACCCCCTTTGTGTTACCATAGTGTGAATTCATTTGCTCACAGTTACTTCCAACACTTTGGTGATAATTATGTTACATATCAATCCGCTTCCATGGACTGCAAAGTCTCCACGGCAGTAGCCATGTCTTATTCACCACTCGGTACAGCCACAATCAGAGCAGGCACTCAGTAAATTTTTTTTTTTTGTACTGGGGGTTGAACCCAGGGCCTCACGCTTACATGCTCTGCAAATGCTGGACCACTAAGCTGCACCCTCAGCCTATTTTTTATTTTTTTGAGACAGGGTCTCGCTAAATTATGCAGACTGCCTCTGGTCTCAAACTCACTGTGATCCTTCTGCCTCCGCCTCCCGAGCTGCTGGGATTACAGGTATGCGCCACCGTGCCCAGGAGTAAACATTTTTGAACCAATGCATTTGCTCACCTAGCCTCACCTGCAGCCGTAGCCCCGTGGCATTGATCCCGTCAGATCTTGGAAGCTAAGCAGAGTCAGGCCTGGTTAGTATTTGGATGGGAGACTGCCTGGAAACACCAGGTGCTGTGGGCTTGGGAGAAGGACCTGGTAACCCACTCCCAAAAATCAATCTGCCACTGAAAACCCTATGAATAGAGAGAAGCACTGACAATAGTGTTTTTGCCTGTTGTACATAGGCTCACTATGAGTAGGACACTGACTTGATGGCACCTAACAATAAATCCTCACCAAACCTCTGAACACCAACTTTATCACCTTCATTGTGAGAATGGGATTCCCTGAGAAGAAGAAAATACACTTCCAATCCAAAGACACACACAACGGTTGCTCCCAAAGTCCAGTGGCCAGGCTTTTGTTTAAAAGAAAGCCGCACGGAACTTTGCAGGTGGGGCTCTAATGCTTTGCCATTTCTCTCTTACAAGCCTTCCGCATAGTGCATCCCTATTTACATACAATGCAACCCGTGGGCGCAATAACACTGCCTTCTCTCTCAAATGAAAGGTTGATGATGAACTGGAGAAGAGGGGTGAACTATTTTGCTTTCCAATTAGGAAGGCACTAAGACACTGGCATCGGAGAACTGTAACCTTCTCTTCCCGTCTGCGACCCAGAAAATGTCACAACAGATGTTTCTAAATTGTGGGTAAAAATAAACAAATAAATGGCTCCCTGGCCGGTCCCCACAGGCCATCGTCAGCCTAGAAACCCTTGAAACAAGAGGCGTGCAGGAAAACAGGTGTTCTTCTGTCTGCACCAGCTCGATGGGTGAGTGGGGACAGAGGATTCCCAGGACCCTCAACTCCCAGATGTGTGGCCTGCCAGGGAGGCAGGCACGCATCAATTGAGACTTTGTGATCTGTGATCTGTGGACTCGCTGTCAAATGGAGGGAAAGAGACAGGAGACAGGAGGAAGGAGAGAGGGAGGGAACGAAGGACAAGGAGGAAACTGCATTTATTTGGCAGATCCCATATGCCTCCTGGGGGTTTAGCTCAGTTAGTAGAATGCTTGTTCTGCACTCTCTGAGGCCCTGGGTTTGATTCTCGGCACTGCAAAAAAACGGGAGAAGGACCTGGCAACTCACCCCCGAGACAATCAGCCATCAAAAACCTTATGAATAGCTGAGAAGCACTGACAATAGTGCTGGGTGCGGCACAGTGTAGGGGAGTGTTTCGCTCTTTTCTACACAGAGTCACTGTGAGTTGGACCAGACTTGAGGAAACCTAACAACAACAATAAAAACATATGCCTCATGCTCGCTGGGGGCTTTGGCAGCTATTGTCCCACTTCAACTTCATGCCCATTCTGGAAGATGGGTAAACAGGGAAAGGAAAGCAAGGAGGGGACACACAGATATGCGGTCAGTGTGTGGTGAGAGTTCCACCCAGCTCCAGGCTCCAATCCCAGCCCTTTTTACCCTGTGCCCCTGCAACAGCCATGGACTGGGCAGGATTTCCCCTCTGCAGTGGGGAAGTGCACTCCCTTGATATCCATAAGCTTTAGCCCTGGGGGAGCCAGCTGCACCTTCTCTCCTTTGCCAGAACTTGCCTACAGACACTTGTTCCCAGAGAAGCCAGGTATTCAGTCAGGGCAGGGAGTGGTGCTGCCCCCTAGTGTCGCGTGGCCTAGCATACATGTGCAGCTCCACACTGGCTGACCAGAAAGGTGGGGACCACAGGACATGCTTTCTTGTGACAATGCTTCCCGTCATGGCTGCCCCAGACTGCGTCCAGATTTCAACTTTTTTTTTTTTCAGTACTTGGAGGTTGAAGCCAGGGCCTTGCACATGCTAAGCAATTGCTCTACCACTGAGACACATCCCCAACCCCCATTCTTTTTAATTTCTTTTTTTGAGACAGGGTCTCACTTAATTGCGCAGGCTGCCTCTGGCCTCCACAGATTTATACTTCTTAACAATAGGGAAGTACTCTGTCACTCACTCTGCCCCCATCCAGGATTCTAGGGGTGGCCCTGGCCCAGTGGTCACACCACACAAGACAAGGCCATGTGTCAAGGCGCCTCTCAAGGTCCTTGGCGTGCCGCAGATACTCTACATCTGTGTAATCAGATTCCAGGGCTTGCTTTCCTTGAAAAGCCACGTCCGTTAACTGTAGTACAAAGCAGGATCTATGACCCCAAGCACATCTGTGCTGAAACCCAGTGTTCCTAGGAAGGCAAATGCTGTCCCTACCCTGCCTTGACAGATGTAAGACCCTCTCACATCAGCAGGGCAGGAACTCTGTGTTTTGTTGGGGGGTGAGGGGAAGCTGGTAGGAATGAAACAAAGCTTCAGTATAATTGACGCAAGATGTTGTATTCTGCTTTAGATAAAAGATTTTTTTTGGTCTTTGTTCTACCAAAGAGACTTTCTACAAGTTTCTTTTTCACAGTTCAAGTGTTTGGTAATAAGAAAAAAATACAATTCCGATAAGCCTATGCTACCAAATAGAGTGGGGTCAGCACCCCCTCCCCGACAAGAGTGGATCTGAGTTTCAGAAGGCCCATCCCCACTCTGCAGCTTCCTGAACATTCTCTCACCCTCGTCCACTTTGGTTTCTCCTATCTGTAAAACAGAGCAATGCAATCTACCATTTGTGAAGATCCAAGGAAATTTCAGGCCAGAAAGTTTGCAAGTCCCCTAGATTTGGAATTCTCATCATCAATGGCTCATTTCACCTTCGAAACATTGTAGCATTAACTAGACCTGCCCAATTACATTACACTAAGTGGTTCCCATTTATTTTGTCTCAGTATGACAGAAATTGGGGTGGGCATCTGTCAAAAATGTTCCTCTGCCTGAGTGATAGATACCTAAACTCTCAATCGCATCTGATTATCAATGAAGGCTCTGTATGGGGGGGGAGAGGTGTTTAAAGGTCTATATCCTGGGTGCTTGATTAAAGAACAGTTCCTCTTTTTTTTTTTTTTTGCAATATGCCAGTTGTCATGGATTTCCAGGCAAGATATTATTTCTGATAAATAGATATGGACAATAGATAATGTCTATATTAATATCACTAAAAAGTGTGTCTTCCCCGCAGCTCACCCAAGACGGAGACGCCAGTGTATAAAGAGGCAGCCTGCAGATGCCAGACGAGAGACTTTCTTCTTGTGACAGTTTGAGTTCCCCCTACTGCAATTAACTTTTCCTCCCCTCCCGCGCCTCCTTCATCTCATGCAATGTGCTTCAGAGAAAGGGGGCCTGTATTTTCCTCTTGGTGATGGAAGTTGATTAGCAGTCAGGTGGAGTGATGCTCGGGGGACAACGCAGCGGATTAATTAAATCACTTCTACTGGCTAAGTGGTGACACTTTGATTTATAGCAGAGCTCACTCAACCAGACAGCAGCTTTTCTTGCACACTGAAGGAAGAAGGGCCAAGGCCAGTGGTGGGAGACCGAGGGCTTTGCAAACTTTAAGCAGGAATATCCTCATCATTCAGGCAGAGCCACGCTCCAGCCTGGCTGTTGTCTTCAGGGATAAGAGGACCCACAGGGGAGAGGGACAGAGGAGAGACTGAGGCAGGCCAGCTGCAGAACTCTTGTCATGCCCCTGAGGAAAGGGGCCGGAGTTGGCTCAGCTTGGGCTTTTCCAGGTCTCTACTATGGCTCACCAGGAAGGAACAGACAACCCCCCCAGTCCAAGCCTACTGCCTCGGGGCCTTTTGTGACTACTTTCCATGACAGCACTGTCTCCTCAGTGAGATGCCCCCAGATCAAAGTGCAGGGAATAGCTGTGTTTCTGGTGGCATGTTTGTTTGTTTGCTTTTTAATTAACAAGCCATAATTGTACATAGTTGTGGGGTACGGTGTGATATTTTGACACATGTACACAACGTGTAAAGAGCAAGTGAAGGTAATTTGCATTTGCATCTTCTCACCATTTCTTTATGCTCTAGAGCCTTGGACTCTTCTCTTCTAGATCTTCGTAAAACAGAATTATTAACACAGGTTACTGTGTAGACTGGCATGGTGGCACATACCTGTAATCTCAGCATTTGGGAGGCTGAGACAGGAACATGGAAAGATTGAACCCAGCCTGGGGTATATAATAAAATTATGTCTCAAAAAAATCACAGACAGATTACTGTTAGGTAAGGAGCTGAAAAACCTGTAAATTCAACAGACCTTTACTGGGACAAGCTGCCAGGGCTGTCTCTAGCAAAGGAAAGAACAGCCACTGGGGGAGTAAGGGCGAGGCTTTTATGGGCTCTAGGTGGGGGGGGGGGGAAGGGAAAGGGGTGATTGACGTGTTGCACTGGGATAAGTAGGAAGTGGCTGCACAGAGGGTTCCGATAGTCTGGAAGAGTTGCTGGGCAGGGCAGATTTTAAGTCAAGTTTTGGCAGGCCTTTGGGTGAGCTTTTTGGGGACTAGGGGATAGTGGGTAGAAGAGGGCACCACCACCTTACAGAGAGGAGCCATTTTGTGACAGGTCCTGCACTAGCGGCCAGGAGAACAAGGATCTGGGCCCCCATGAAGCCTGGGAAGTACTGGAGACTCCAGCCCAGTGTGCACCTCCGGCTCTGTGGGGTGTGGGACAGTTCTCTCCTAGTGGAGGAGAAGCCCCGTGCCCGCCTAATATTCTAGTGGCTTTGTTTTAGGTTGATTAGGCAGAGGTCATCATCTTCTGTAACTTCTTCCAGCTGAAAATGGGAGTTGTTTATGGATGAGGGGGTTGCTCGAGGGTGGATGAAGGCAGGACATCTTAGTATGGGAGAAGATCATGTCCTCTGCAGAGTGGATGGTATCCCGCCATGAAGAGTTTGGTGACTGGTTGGTGAAGGCGTGCATGTGTTCCTGAGATGCTGACCATTACCCTGGGTTCATTACTGGTGATATCCATGGGGGCCAGTGGCAATCCCAGGTATTATCAATCCTCAGTGGCCAATCTGAAGAGTTATGGCACAGTGGGCTCTGACTGTGATGCTTAGGGGGAGGGGGGAGTTGGCCTCCTACCATTTCGGCAAAGAAACAATCGACCCCCCAGTATCCCAGCTGTTTACAGTTCAGGCAGGGGCCAGGAAGAGGCCCTGGGTTAGGACATTCTTGTGCCCAATGTCCACATTTGAAACATTTGCCTGGTGGACTCCTGTGGTTGGAGGGATATTTCCCTTGTAGGATAGCTGTCAGCATCTGGTAATTAGCCAGCTTTTGTTGGGCCTTTTGTTTGTCCCATTTAATTGGTTCTGTTTTGCCTGTTCTTCTCAATTGTTAAATATCTTGAAGGCCACATTTAATAGATCTGTCTGATTAGCCTGTGGTCCTTCTTCTATTTTCTTTAGTTTTTTCCTGATGTCAGGAGCTGACTGGGATATAAAATGGGTGTTGATAATGATCATACCAGTTTGAGGTGTAGGGTCTATTCTTGGTAAATTTTTGTAATGCTTCTGTTAGGTGAGAGAGGAATTGGGCTGGATTCTCCTCTGTGTTGGGTGATCTCCCTAATTTTGTCATAGTTGTCCGTTTTCTGGGAAACATATTTCAGGCCCTCAATGAAGCAAACTATCATGTAGTCTCTAAGAGCTCGACCGGGATCCCCTTTCTGATATGTCCAATCTGGCTGGACATCTGGGACCACCTGGGTGCCTGCCAATTTAGTGGGGTCTATTGCATGCAAGTTTTCTGCTGCTGCCTGTGCTGCCTTCCAAACCTCTGCCTCACCTCTGAAGAGAGGTAGTGGAGAGAATGGTGTAAATATCTCTCCAAGTCAGGTCATAGGATTGGTTGACATAACGAAATTCTTTTATGTAAGTGTCTGCCTCAGAAGAGAAGGGGCCAAAACACCTTTCAATTTGGGACAGATTGGCAAAGGAGAAAGGAACATGAATACAGATGATGCCCTTGGGTCCTGCCACCTCCCGAAAGGGCAGTTGTAGTTGGGCAGTGGGGATGGGGGGTGGTAAAGTTGGGTATCTCAACCATGTATGAGGAGGAGAAGTAGGTGAGCTGGGAGGAATGGGAATGGAAATGTCAGGAAATGAGGGGAAAGGGAGGTAGGCAGGGAAGGCACAGAAACAAGGGAGAGGGAATGTGGGGTGGTGGGGCCAGGAGAGAGAGAACGAGTGGGGTTATAGGAAGGAGGTGTGGGAGCAGCAGAGTGGTCTGAGGGATCAAATTCATTCATATCAAAAGGTAGATCAGATTTTTTCCTTGAGGAAGGAGGAGAATGAGCAAAAAGGATTTGGGAGATAGAGCAAGACTGGCATAGAGAAAGGTGGGAATGGAGATAGAAAAAGCCCTGAATGTAGGGGACCTCTGACCATTTGCCATTTTGCTGACAAAAATTTTGAAGATCCCAGAGGATATTAGGGTCGAATGTCCCATTTTCTGGCCATTGTGACTCATTATTGAACCTGTAACAAGGCCAGGCCTGATTGCAAAAGAAAATTAGTTTCTTAGGTTTTATGTCAGGAACCAGTCCGAGGGCACAGAGATATGCCAGGAGGCAGTCCAGAGACATAGTACAAGAGAATTTGGACCGAGAGGTTCCCATGGTAATTTTGGAGTAGGGAGGTGAGGAAAATGAGGATACCTAGGAGAGGTACAAGGAAGAGGAGCATCCTCACTTTTCCTAGTACCTCCACTGTAGGGGAATAGGAAGCTGAGTCAAGGGAGCATCCCCACTGAGACTGTGGCTCCTCAAGTATGAGAAATAAAAGATCCACCCGACCCAGCGCTGGGAGTTTATCAAGAAGGAGAGAGATGGAGGACCAGTGTAGAGGGGCTCAAGCAATTCACCTCAGAAGACTGGCCAATGTGGCAGTCAGGCACACCAAAGGAAGAGGGCCCCACTGAGTTTACAGCCCAGTCTGGCAGCAAGGTCTAGGTGGTGGAGCAGGAGGCCAATCAACCCCAGACAGCGGGGAATTGTTGCTATTCCTGTCCCAGGTTTCGGCACCATTAAATGTTAGGTAAGGAGCCAAAAAACCTGTAAACTCAACCGGTCTTTATTGGGAGAAACTACCAGGGCTTCTCTAGCAAAGGAGAGAGTAGCTGCTGGGGGAAGAAGAGGTGAGGCTTTTATAGGCTCTAGTGGTAGGGGGCAGGGGTGATTGACACGTCACATTGGGATAGGTAGGAAGCAGGTGCACAGAGGATTCTGATAGGCTGGAAGAATTGCTGGGCAGGGTAGATTTTAAGTCAAGTTTTGGCAGGCCTTCTGAGGATTGGGCACCACCTTATAGGGAGGAGCCATTTTGTGACAGGTCTTTCACTAGCGGCCAGAACAAGGATCAGAGTCCCCATGGTAACAGCGATGTGGTACCTGCCCTCTGGGGGCGCGAAGCCCTGCCGTGGGGTGCCCACAGGGAGCCACACTCTGGGAGGCACCAGAGACTCCAGCCCTGTGCACCTAGGACTCTGTGGGGTGTGGGGCAGTTCTCTCCGAGGGGAGGAGAAGCTCCACACCCGCCTAACAATTACTGTGAACTATAAACATGCCACGGTGCTATAGAACACTAGAACTGAGTCCTCCTGTCTAACTGGAATTTGGTATCTGCTGCTCAGCCTCCCTGTATTCCCTCCCCTTTTACTCTTCAAATCCTCTAGTATTCATTATACTGCTCTTTTTCTTTGAGATCAACTTTTTTTTTTTTTAGCTTCCACCTATAAGAGAGAACATGTAATAGATATTTGTCCTTCTGTGCCTGTATGTTATTTCACTTAACATACTGTTCTCTGGTCCCATCTGTTTTGTGGAGGTCCAGTTTATGTCATGCACTGCAGGTACCGTGTGGCTGATCCTATTTCATTCTTTTCTTGGGCTGCTAAGAAGCTCAGAGCCAAATATGCAGCCCAAACTCTAGGCCCTCACACATACTCTTAGCTACAACCTCTTTAGGAATCCCATGTGGAAGTCTCTCCCAATATTCCCTTTCTTTTTCTTTTGTCTTTCTTTCTTTTCTTTTTTCTTCCTTCAGAGTCTTGCTATGTAGCCCAGGTTGGCTTCAAACTCTCAATCCTCCTGCCTCAGCCTCTCAAGTGCTGGTATTACAAGATGGACCACCATACCCTGCTATTTATCTTATCTTAAATTTTTTTTGGGGGGTGTTGGAATACTCCTCCAATTCTCTCAGGAACTAGGTCACACAGACCAGTAGTCACAACTCAAGACTTGAGAGCCCCTTTAGCAAGTCCAGTTCTTTGATAACCTATAGTGGAGCAGGGGACGTATTCATTTCTAGATCCTATCCCAGACCTTTTGAATCAGAATGGGTCAAGACAGGGCCCAGGAATCTTCATTTTTAACAAGTTCTCCTAAGCAATCCTGGGAATACACCAACACTTGAGGAACAGAGCTGCAGAGTCAGACAGGCCCCAAAACAAGTATCAGTTTCCCCAGTTAGGAGTAGGTTATTCAGCTCCCCACGACTTCTTTATTCACACGATGGCACTGGTGGCAATTCAATTCAATGTCTATAAGTAGATAAGCATCTACTACAGCCTGCTGGCAACGTGTCAGGTTCAAGAAATGCTAGACAACCCAAACGTCTATGGAAGGGTAAACAAATAAGTGAGGTACAATAGAATCTGTACAATGGGAAATCCCTTTCTTTTCCTTTTATTTCTTTTTGCTGGAGATCAAACCCAGGACGGAAATGCTGACATACTACAACATGGGTGAACCTGGAGGATGTCGTGCTATGTGAAAGTTCAACACAAAATATTGTATGATTCCACCTCGACAGGAGCCAACTGCATATAGTTAAAGGTGCAGAGACAGAAAGCAGAAAGGCGTTCGACAGGGCTGCAGAGAGGGAGAGATGCGATGCTGAAGGGGCGTTGGATTTCAGCTTGAGGTGAAAAAGTTCTGGACACAGATGTAGTGGCCACACAACAGATGGATGTACCGAATACTCCTCAACTGTACCCCTAAAAGTGGTGACAATGGTAAATACGGCGTCTACTTTACCACAGTGGAAAATGAAATAAATGTGAACAACCACAGCTAACGAAATTTTGTTTCTCCCTGCTCCATTCCCACCCTGCTCCCTCCAATCCTCTGCAATCAATTTCGCAACAAAGCATCTGCTTGGGGGCGCAGCATGAAGGGGGACAGATGAGGAAGGAGAAAGAAATGACAGTACCCAGCCC
Source organism: Pedetes capensis (assembly GCA_007922755.1). NCBI lineage: Eukaryota > Metazoa > Chordata > Mammalia > Rodentia > Pedetidae > Pedetes > Pedetes capensis. The sequence goes on along the minus strand of VMDO01000092.1, from coordinate 420,812 downwards.
TCGTGTGGTTTTGTTCTTAACCCAGGGGTCCAAAAAGTCCCTGAGAAGCCACAGAACACTTAATACCAACTGTGAAGGGTGCTGATGGGACATCAAATATTAAAAAGAGTAGAGGAACCGGCATAGTTTTCCATATAAATGAATCCACTTACATATATGAAGATTGCTTTTAAAATTCAAATACAATTATTTTCTAAAAGGCATCCCACGCGCTGTCTCTCTCCCTGCGCTGACACTCCTGGCTGTTGTCATGTTCTCGTGAGGTGCCTGCTGGCAGACAGCCCAAAGCACTTTGTAATATGCCCTCCAGATCCTAAGTGAAAACTGATCAAAGAATTGGCAGCGGCAAAGACGGGGCTGAAATCAGCTCGAGAAGGGGTGGGGCTGGGCTATTGTCCCTCTTTGTGGGAACAGCTGCTTAACGGGCACTGGAGCGCTGTGATTATAATATGCATACGGACCACTCTGTTAACAGAAGCCGGCTTAACGTCCTCCAGGGGCCTCCACCTTGCATTTTGGCACAGGGATCTGCGAGGACGCTGTGTCAAACCTTTCTGAACATGTCTCCTGGACACAAGGGTGAGGGCCGGTGCCTGAGAATCTCATTACGGTCCCATGCCCCCCCTACCCACGCTCAGACTCCCATTTCCTGGCTCCCAGGGGTCACCATGTCCCTACTCTTAATCAGCCCAGAGAAAATGCTCCAGGGCTGCAGCAAAGGCTACCTGAGTGGACCCAGAGGCCGGGCTCCTGGGTCCGACGGGGAGAATCATTTATTTGTCTGCAGATCTGCAGAGTCCCTGGGGGCTGGCAGCTCTTATAAATGACAAAGCTCTGCAAGCAATTAGTCTTCTTTGTGCCCTGCCCGGTGTGGCATCTTCTGCTCAGACTGGAAGAGAAGACTTGACACCTGGCACTGGGGCTGGGAGGGGCTCAGAGAGACCCCCATGGATGCATCTGACAGCTGCTTCCATGGGTGCCCAGGAGGGAATTGGCCGGGTGTTGGAGGCGAGACACTGCACTCTTCCACGTTCCTTGTCGGACACTAACCTCTCCGCCTCCTGCAAGTTAAGATGCTAGTTAGTATGGCTGCCTTCAACAGAAAGGGAAACTGAGGGGTAGGAAGGTTAAAACTATCACACTGAGTGTCCTGGCTGGTGAGTGGCAGGGTCAAGACACTCCCCGGGGTCTGCCCCAGTCCAAGGCTCTGTGTTTTGTTCCCTGGGTCTATTTTTATTTGTACCCTGCCCTGAAGGAAATGAGTAAGTTTCCTCTCCTTGGAGGGACCCTAGCTGCTTCTCCAGCCTGGCCATGCCCAGGTTCAGAATGGTCTGCGCACCTCGCCCTCATCCATCAGCAGAGAAGGGGCCCTGGACCTCCACCTCTGGAGGCGAAGGGAAGGAGGGAGGAGGGGAAGAGTTTTAAAATGAATATATGCATGTGTCTGTCTTGCTAATCACTGGAATGCATTTTCAGGAGAGGTGAGCAGAGGCATTAGCGGTGGGACTCCCATTAATGTTAACTTTATTTCAGTAATGAGGTGCAGAGGAGGGGAACAATCACTGTGGCTAATACGGTGTAATCACAGTGATGAGATCCACATGCTGGGACAGGAGGGGGGCGGGAGGCAGGAGGGGGCCACAGCTCGGCTAGGGGCTGGGGCCCATGACAAGGAAGAGGGAGCAGGAGTAAGACAGAGAAGAAACGGAGGTGAACCCTGGCAGGTCTGAGCCCTGGCTGCTCCCCCAGCAAAGCTCAGAGTGGCCAGACCGGACAGAGGTGTTGTTCATGCAATTTAATCCTCATGGCAAAATCACAAGCTGGGTGTTGGCCCCATTGTACAGATCGGCAAACTGAGTTTAGGAGATGTTAAGTAAGTACAAGGCATGACCAACAAATATAGTTCAGTTGTGGTTGTCTCGATGTCCTGAGTTGATTCAAAACATTTTCTTTTCATGGGCATTTTGGGAAGAGAAGTCGCACAGCACCAGATCCGGTGAATGAGGTAGATGAGGACACACCTACCAGAAGGGATGTGTGGTGTGGAGCGTTGTCATGATGGAGGATGAAACTAAAGACACGAAGAAGAACTTCCAGAACTGCTTCAGAAAGTGGCAAGAACAATGGGATAAGTGTGCTCGGAGCCAGGAGGAATATTTTAAGGGGAGTAAATGGCAATGTCTTTTACTGTAACAAATTTTTCACATAAACATTCACCATATTTTTCAAACACACCTGATAAGTTACCCAAAGGCACACTGCTAGTGGAAGGGCTGTGGTTGGACTCAAGTTTCTCCTATCACTGCACCTTACACTGCCCCACCCTCACTACGGACACGCAGAGAACCGGGATTAAACAATAGCATCGGAAGAAACAAAGAGTAGCTGTGCACAGTGGGTCTGCCCCGCAGCCTTGGGGCATGCCAGGGGTAGGAGGACGCCCAGTGCTAACCTGCAGCTGTCTGCTGTGGACTTAGCCACGCTGGGAAAGGGAAATGAAGGAAAGGGAGGCGTTCCCTGCATAACCAGAGTCCTAGGTGCCACCTGCAGCTGCAGAGGAAGTTGTCAGTGCGCCCACGAATGAAGAGTTCCAGGCTCTCTGCACCCTGCCCCACCCTTCTTGTGCACACATTTGCACTTTGGGCACAGTTAACCCTGAACAGAGTCTGGTGTGTCCCTGAGGGGCTCTGTGGAATCTCCAGGCACCCGGTCAAAGTGGCATCTGGGCTGCAGGTGCAGATTGGTGGTAGAGTACCTAGCAAGCATGAGGCCATGGGTTCTATCTACAATACGGCAACACACACACACACACACACACACACACACACACACACACACACACCAGCTTCCTGGGCTCTGCCGCAGAACTGCCGAGTAAGCACCTCCGGGGAAAGGCCAGGCGATGCCCTATAAGCAGGACTCCCAGGTTCTTAGAGCCTCTGACTAGCTTTCCTGGAGGCTTCTCTGAATTTGTAAGAACCCTCAGGAGACACAGCATGGGATTTACATGTCTACAACTCACAAACACACTATGCTGACTGGTCCAGCCTCAAATCCATGACCTTACTGCCTCACTGGTCATTCAGGAGAACCAAGTTCATACAGCCAATGACTGAAGCCAGGTGTGGTGGTGCACACCTGTAATCCCAGCACTCGGGAGGCAGATGCAGGAAGATCATTTTTTTTTGGGGGGGGGGTTGGGGGGCGGTACTGGGGGTTGAGCCCAGGGCCTCACACTTGCATGCTCTGCACGTGCCGGACCACTGAGCTGCACCCTCAGCCCATTTTTTTACTTTTTGAGACAGGGTCTAAGTTACGAAGACTGCCTCTGCCTCCCAAGCCGCTGGGATTACAGGCGTGCACCACAGCACCCAGCGAGATGTAGGAAGATCTTGAATCCAAGGCTAGCCTGGGCTACACAGTGAACTTCAGGCCAACCTGAGCTATGGCCAGACCATGTCGCAAAAAGCCAAAACCAAACCAAACAAAACCACTTGACTGAGCACCTAGTATGTACCAAGCTCTAGGCTACACCTTGGAAACACAGCAGAGGACAAATCGAAGTTCCTGATTTTATAAAGCTTGCATTCCAGGGAGGGAGATGAAGCAAACAAACAGGCAGACACCCTAGCAGAGAGTGATGTGTAGAAAAGTAAAAATGGAGAGCCGTGGCCCCAAGCAGGCCACACTGCCCCCAAGAACATCTGGCGATGTCTGAAGGGAATTTTAGCTGTCACTCTGAGGGACAGATGCTACTGTTATCTGGTAAGCAGGGACCAGAGATGCTGCTCAGCATCCTACAATGCACAGGATAGGCCCCTCCCTCCGACAGAGGCCCCCACCCCCAAATGTCTCCTGTGAAAGACTGAGGACTTTGGGTTGGGAAGACAGGGCTGTGTTCTCCAAGGCAGCGCCAGGGAAGAGCTCTGGGAGCCACTAGGAGGCAACCTGGGAGCAGAGACTCGAGAGGACGATGTCTGTGGGCAGGGGCCTCAGACAGAGGGGCAGAGGCGGGGGTTGGGGGGGACCCCGATGCTGGGCATGGTGGTGGAGGTGAGGGAGGGCAGCAATCCAGGTGCAGTGGAGCCCAGGGCCTAGCAGGGCAGAGACCAGCTGTCATGGAACCTTCCAAGGGGTCCCTGTGGCCCCTACGAGGGGGGCAGCCTATGGGAGCCCAGGGAGTCGGAGGGCTGCTGGTGTTGCCCAGACAAGCAAGGGGGAGCTGCAAGGAGAGCAGGAACCAGTGGGGAGCCATGGGCTGGTCCAGAACTCTCCCGCCGGGCTCCAGCCTTGGGGACCCATGCAGGGCTGAGAGGGGGGCACAAGGCAGGAGGGAGAGCAGCCGCGGGTGCTGACTCTCTAGTGTGTCCCTGCTCTAAGTGTGTCTCTGAAAGAAGGAACCCCTCACCCCACCCTTCACCTTAAGCCAGTGATTCTCAACTAGGGGTGACTGAGCTCCCAGAGGACAGTGGGCCACGTCTGGAGTCCCTGTGGACTGTCTCTGCTGGGGTGACAGCTGCTGCTGGCATGTGGCAGGTGGAGGCCGGGGGTGTAGCAGAGCCCAGATCAGCGCCAACCACTGAACCATCTGGCCCTAACCTGCAGCTGACCCCTGCCGCACCCTCACCTGCCTGACCAGCCCTGCCAAACTACTGGGGACTTTGTCAGAGGGTGGCGAGCCCCTCGAAGCATTTCAGTGGCTGAGGTCCCCGCGAACCCCATCTCACTCATTCCCGGCAGTGACACAGATCAGCTGCGCAGCTGTCACCACTGCCACCAACCTGAAATGAGAGCGTCGAAGAGCAAATTCATGCTCCAGCTGTTGAGAGAGACAGAGCACGCCCTCATCTCTCCCCGGCCGGGCCACCAGAGACAGCCCCGCCGAATGACAGAGGGGCTAGCCAGTCCCTCCTCTCTGTAACCTTGACACACCTCCTGTGCCCAGGCTGAAAATCCAAACAGCAATGTCTGTGACGATGAAGAGATGGGTTAATCTGTTTCCTGCCCCCGTCACCGCCAGGCACTCACACGCACACAAAACCAACCACCACCTCCGTTCATGAGGCTTAACATCCCAGGTGCTGGGAATCGGGTTTGGCAGAAGGAAGAAAATGTGATGTCAGGACAGAGATCCGTTTATTCAGTTATGTTTGCTTAAAAACCGGTTCTTCATCTGCAAGTTATTCTTGCAGGCTTGGACCTCGAGCAACAAAATATCACACTTCCAGGTGGTATCTTTAAAGAAAGCTAATTAGGGCTCTTGGCACTTGTAACACGAAACATTTTACAATTTTCTACAAAGCAATTTGCCAACATTAGCTAATTAAAACACCCAGCCTGCCATTGTGGGACAGTGGGAAGAGAGGCAAATCGTCAGTTCTGGGCATCTGCTGCAGGGTTAAAAATCCAAATTCCTGTTGCTTCTACTTGGTCAAGGTCCTTTTGCAAAGGCGGCTCTTCATGGTTTTCAGCAACCTGCCTGGGAGCATTTAGAAAAAGATTCCAGCTTTTCTACCATTTAGGATCTAAAAAGATGTTTGAGCATTAACGCTGGTCCACAAAGCCAAGGGCTGATGAACTGTGGCTGAAGGCTGAATCTGGCCCTCAGCCTGTCTTTGTAAATAAAGTTTTATTGGCACAGGGCCAGGCCCATTTGTTTACATATTGTCTCTCACTGCTCTTGAACAGAGACCTACAAGGCTGAAGATATTTGCTATCCAGTCCCTCACAGAACAAGTTTGCTGGTCTCTGCAAGAAGCTGTCCCTGCAGCTGCCTGGCCATGACCTTCCACCTCCCTGTAGTACCCACAGGAGGCCCTCAGCTGTGACTTGGGGATGTTGGCAGAAGGTAGGAGAAAACCTGAGAAATGGCACAAGCTGCTTTCCTTTGAAGTCCCACCAAGCCCAACACAACCAAACTGGGGTCTGAGAAGCTGGGAGGCAGAGAAGAAAAGGCAGGGGTGGGTGCATCCCAGGGCCCCCTTCCCAGCTCCTCAATCCTGTTCCCTCTTCTAGCTTGTTCCTTCATGTGTAAAATGGGAAACACAGTCTGGCTGACAGAATGGTTGGGTTGCATCTCACTAAATCTTTCAAAACTCTGTTGTCAACCAAATCACAGGATCCTCTACCCATTGAGGACAGAGAGGAAGGTGACCTCCGTTTCCAAGGGACCTCTATGGGCAGGGAAGCCTCCACTCCTGGTCTTGGCTCATGGCCCTTCTCCCACGGTCTTGTGACTTACTGCACTGGACTCTAAGAAAAGCCTTCCAGGAGGTCTCTCTGGTCAATAGAAAGGTTGTCCAAGGAGAAGGAACTTGAATTCACTCCCCTAGTGGAAAAGCAAGAATCTGGCAATATCAAAACTCAATATGAACCTTCTCCCTTTTCATTTCATTTTGGTAAGAAATGCAGGTCCCCCCTTCTGTGCTACTTATCCAAAATTTGTTCTTATCAGAAATTTGTTCTCCTCTGTTGAGCACTGCCCTGAGTTCTTTGTGGATGGAGTTACGGTCACCCCAGTGCTGGGAGGAAGGGGAAAAGGTCAATTTCACTGGGCTTTGAGATGTCTGAAGACAGAACCAATGTGACTTGTCCGTTTGCGCACAGCAGGGACACTTCCAGATACCGTGTAACGCCTTCTCCAGCTTCATGAGCACTTTCTCACCAGGCTTCGCTGCCTGTCTACAGGGAGGAGCTTGACGGTCCCTCTTCATCCAGGATGAACTGCTTTCAGTGGGTGGAGAAAAACTCTGCGGGAGGCTTCCCCTAGTGCCATCCTTAACAGAAGGCTGCTCTACCAAAGGGCCCCTCACAGCAGTGGTCCCCAACCTTTTTGGCACCAGGGACCAGTTTGCTGGAAGACAGTTTTTCCTAGGACTGGGGTAGCGGGTGACCTGACAGGAGGCAGGGATCAGGCATAATGGGAGCAACGGGGAGTGGCTGAAAATACAGATGTGTGCCCAGGGGGTCAGGGAGCCCGACCTTAGAGCCTGAGTTGGTGATGGGGAGAGGGCTAAGCAATCAGAGAGCAGACACACACCCGCCTGGAGGCCAGGGACAGTCATTTCAGAACAAGCTAGAGGATCGTGTGCACATCTCTCCAACGCGTAAGTCACAATTTATAGGGGCAGGACCTCACAATGGTAAACAGAAAGAGCCTAAGCTGAGCACCTAACTTACAGAGGACATCCAAATAAGGGGACTACAGATGCCCACCACAGGCGAGGACATGACCTCAGTCCAAACCCCTCACTTTACAGTTTGGATCAGCTTTGTGACACTGCCCAACAGAAGTTTCTAAAGGCAAAAAAGACTTAGTAGAAAGCACTTTCCCTAGCCCAAATGCCACCAAAGCATGGCACGTCGGGCTGAGAGACCAAAATGAATATTTGCGGAACATAACATGTGACAGAAACTTTACAAACATCATCTCCTTCCTCCCAAACAAGCCAGTGAGGAGGCTGTCATCATGCTGCATTTGCAAATAAGGAAAGCAAGCTTCAGAGCAGTTTAGCAGTGGTATAAAACAGGGCTGCAAGGAAGGGGCAGACTCGGGGTGCATGCCCAGCTAAGACACCTGAGCCCTCCTCACCCGACTCATGCACCAATGCTTTACAGACCTCACTGCGCACAGGTTTTAAAACAGCTTTATTGAAATAAGATGCCATCACACGGTGGCCCATTTAAGGTGTACACTTAGTGTTGTTGTTGTTATTGTTAGGTGCCGTCAAGTCATGTCTGACTCATAGCGACCCTCATAGGGTTTTCAATGGCAGATTGTTTCGGGATTGCCACGGGAGTGGGTTGCCATGTCCTTCTCCCAATACTTACTGTGGTTTCTTAGTATATTGAGTAATACAACCATCCCCACAATAACTTTAGAACATTTTCACCACCATGTTTCCATCAGAAGTCACATCTCACTTCCCCTAATCCCTTTAGCTCTTGCTGTTGTCGTTAGGTGCCATTGAGTCAGTGTCCAACTCATAGCCACCCTACCTACAACAGGCGAAACACTATTGTCAGTGCTTCTCTGCTATTCACAGGGTTTTCAATGGCTGATTGTTTTGGGAGTGGGTTGCCAGGTCTGTCTCCCAAACCTACAGCACCTGCTATTCTCAGGAGGTCTCCCATCCAAGTACCAACCAGGCCCAACCGCGCTTAGCTTCCAAGATCAGAAGGGGCATGGCTGCAGGCACTTCTAGCCCTAGGCAGTCATTTCAGTTTCTATAGATTCACTTGTTCTGAACATTTCATATCATTGGAATCACACATGTGGCCTTTTGTGACTGGCTTCTTGTGTGGGTTAGCATGGTAGTTTTAAGATTCATCCATATCACAGCAGGTGCCAGCACATTCCTTTTTCTGGCCAAATAATATTCCACTGTGTAGACAGACCACATTTCATTTATCCATTTATCAGGTGATGGACAGTTGGGCTGCTGTGATCATCCACGTACAAGTTTTTCTGTACACTTTTAAAATCACATCTTATCCTTTTTATTAAAGACCAAAAGAAAAGTCATAAACATGGTTCTCAGTGAACAATATCACAACTACTTGTTGGAATGATGGAGGCATCCAGGACAGGAGATGAGGACAGTGAAGAACAGTGAGGACTTCTGTGTCAAGACAAGACAGTGATCAATTTTTGTCACTCATTCAGTAAATACTGATCAAAAAAACCTCCCAAGTGTAAGGCATGGCACTAGGTACTAAGGACTTCATGACCTGACTAATCTTTCATTTAAAATAAATACATGAAGTCGTAGCCCATGTCAAACATTTCTATTTCCAGGTCCTCATTCTTGTCAGCAAAGTGGGGACAAAGCATCGAGCTGGGAGGACTGGGGGAAATGGGAGGGATGACAACCGGAGAGAGCTCTGGATTCTGCAGAATCAGGGACTCAACTAAACTCAAGATGCTAATACTACCATTATAATACAGGACACGGTTGGTCCCACTGTCCTTTCCTGACCCAAAACAAAGTACTGCTTCTGACTCAATCACCAAACTTTGCAAGTACCAAGAGTTGCCCATGGAGCAAGAAGCACACAGCCTCGCTGCCTGCAGAACACAGATTCAATTGTACAAGAAGTTTAATATTTAAGCAGCACCTCCAAGAAAGGGAGCTGGGGTTTAACCCAGTTGGTAGAGTGCTGATCTGTGCTCTCTGAAGCCCTAGGTTCAATTCCCCAGCACCACAAAAACAGGAGAAGGACCTAGCAGCCCACTCCCAAAACAATCAGCCATGGAAAATCCTATGGATAGCAGAGAAGCACTGACATAGTGCTGGGCATGGCACAGTGTCAGGGAGTGTTTCATCTGTGGTACATTGTGCTGCTGTGAGTCAACCCCAACTTGACGGCACCTAACAATAACAAATCCAATGGTGGAAAGACCTTCCCTAGCAGCGAGAGTAGAGCAGAATGAAAAGAATCAGAAGTGCCAGATGGAAGGGTAACCGGGAGAATTGGTTTCTGAACCTGCTCTTGCCCATCTTCACCAGCAGACAGTGATATAGTCCCACAAGGTTGCATTAGATCAAAGCTTGGCAATGAAATGGAAGGGACAAAGGACACCTGAGACTATGCTCCTTGGAGCCTGGAGCACCTCCTGTCAATTGCTTTGCAGCAAACAGAATGCTGCTGAACACATTTGTGGGGGCAGAAAAAGAGGCACACGGAACAATGAGGTCCTTAAAGCTACAGGGATCCCAGGGAATACGCAAGGGCTTGAGCTCAAACTCAAACACAGCACCCAGAATGAAGACATCAGTGTGTGTTGGCAGGGGCACATTTAAAAAATAAAGAACTTGATGCAAATTACAGTCCAATAATTATCCTTTTATGGCACATCCATCCCGAGAAATATTATCACCCAGTAAAAATCAAGTGAGATTCATACAACACAAAAAGCACATGCAATGAAAGGAAAATGAGGGGCACTGAACTTCATCAAAACTAAACTTCTATGCTTCCAAGAACACCACTAAAAAAATAAAAGGGCAACCCACAGAAAGAGAGAAAATATTTGGAAATCAGATCCAGAGTATGTTAAAAAACCTCACGTGACTCAAAAATGAAAAGACAACCAACCTGATTTTAACGATCTGGACAGATATCTCTCCAAAGAAGGTATACATATGGCCAATAAACACATGAAAACATGTCCAACGTCATTACCCAACAGAGATACGCAAGACAAAACCACAGGGAGTTACTACTTTGCACCCACTAGGATGGCTGCAATTAAAATACAGACAATAATAAGTGTTAGCACAGATGTGGAAGATCTGTAATCCTCATACACTGCCATTGTTGTTGTCAGGTGCCATCAGGTTGGGTCTGACTCATAGTGACACTGTGTACAACAGAACAAAACACTCCCTGACACTGCCATCCCTGGCACTATGTCAGTGTTTCTCTGCTATTCATAGGGCTTTTGATGACTGATTGTTTCAGGACTGGGCTGCTGGGTCCTTCTCTCAAGTCTATAGCACCCAGTATTCCCAGGCAGTCTCCCATCCAAAGAGTAACCAGGCCCAACTCTGTTTAGCTTCCGAGATCAGATGAGATAAGCCACCAGGGTGGCATGGCTGTGGACTCATTCACTGTCAGAGGGGTGTAATGGGCATAACTGCTTTGGAAGAGTCCAGCAGGTCCTCGAAAGGTGAAACACAATTACTAAATTTGACCCAGCAATTCTATTCCTCTGTGTCTCTAAGAAAATGGAAAACATATGTCCATACAGAACTTCTACAAGAATTTTAAAGCAGTTATTATTCATAACAGCTAAAAAGTGAAAACCCAAATGTCCATCAACAAAAGAATCAATAAACAAAATGTGACACATATATACATATCTCCTTATCCACACAATGGAATATTATTCAGCCATAGAGAAGGAAATGAAGTGCTGACATATGCTACCACATGGACAAACTTGGTTGCTGTTAGGTGCCATCGAGTCAATGTCCAACTCATAACGAGCAACACTACGTACAACAGGCAAAACACTATTGTCACCGCTTCTCTGCTATTCATAGGGTTTTCAACCGCAGATTGATTTTTGGGAGTGGTTGCCGGGTCCTTCTCCCAAATCTACAGCACCTGTTATTCCCAGGCTGTCTCCCATCCAAGTACTAACCAGGCCCAACCCTGCTTAGCTTCCAAGATCTAATGGGATCAGACGCCACAGTGCTATGGCTGCAGGTAGATAAACTTTAAAGACTTGCCACATAGAAGAAGCCAGACACAAATGACCACGTATTTCATAACTGCATTTATACAAAGTGTCTAAAATAACAAAAATCCTTTGAGACAGAAAATACATTAGTGGTTGCCAAGGGCTAGAGGAGAGAGACTTGAGAGTGACTGCTAATAGGTAGAGGTTTCTTTGGGGGATGATGCAAATGTTCTAAAATTGATAGTGATTGTTGCCCAACTCTGAATATACTAAAGTCATTGACTTGTACAAATTTACAGTGGGTGAATTGAAGGGTAAGTGAATTATTCGTCAGTAAAACCATTATAAACACACACACACTGAAAACACTCAAAGCTAGGCTGTATAACATGGAACACCATTCCCATTATATTACTAGGTGAAAAAAAATTGACTTCCAGGCTGCTGGGCTGCAGAGCCCAGGGGCACTATTCACCCTGCTGCCGTGTGCATGATGCCCTCTGATACTGCGAGATGAAACACAAGATTCCATCCATCGCGAATCTTCCCACTTTTGGTGGGGCAGGTGGCAGGCTGGCCACCTGCCCCCATGGCTGGCCTGCATGTACTCTGCTGCCTCTGCCTGGGGATCTGCAACTCCTACTCCAAAGCCCTGTTCAAGAACCACTTGTTCAGTTACATAATGGGACAATACCACCAACGCTAGCCTGTGTCTTTATTAAATACACAACATGGAAGCACTGGGGGATGTGCATAAAAGTAGATACACGCCATGGCACACGACTGTAATCCCAGCTGCTTGGGAGGCGGAGGTAGGAAGATCGCAAGTTCAAGACCAGAGGCAGTCTGCGTAATTTAGAGAGACCCTGTCTCAAAAAAGTAAAAAAAAAAAAAAAAAAAAAATAGGCTGGGGGCACAGCTCAGTGGTCCAGCACTTGCAAAGCATGCAGGCTCAAGGCCCTGGGTTCAACCCCCAATACCACACACACAAAAAAATTAGATACACACCAAGGAACAGTGGTTGTCCACAGGTGGAAGGATTATGGAAGCTTATTTTTGTGTTTTGTGTTGCTTTAACTTCCTATAATGTGGTATATTTCTTTGTAATCAGAAAAAATATAAAAATTAGTATATATATTTTAAAATATTGTTGTACTCTGTAAGTCTTCCCTGCCTGCCTTGCTTACAGAATAATTGTCTCTCCATCCTCACATTTACAACCTTGTATGACAGGTAGGAGAATAATTGCCCAGCTTCAATAGATTTGTGCTATCTGAAGGCAGAAACCATTTCTAAGTCATTTTATCCAATACTCTTGATATATGTGGTAGATATAGTATACATCATTAAGTACTAATCAGTATCTCCTGTCTAAAGCCCACATGAAAAATTTAGACTTTACAACCTTTAAAGAGATAGTAGTATAGTGCTTTTCATGCTCTGTATCATCATGAGGAATTATTTCCCTTTTTTCCCTTGCTGCTAGGAAACTTAATCACATCAACTATGCTACTGTATTATAGTTGCATGCCTGCCCTCTGTTTCTCATGGTTCTAATTATATTTCTATTCCACTAACCCAAATTATATGTGCATGTGTTTCCTCAAACCCTTTTTGGAAAGAAACAAGTGACAACCAGCATAGTTCTATGCATGAGAAAGGAATAAATAAATGGCACTCGTACTACTCAAGTATAAATGATGACTTTGAAAATCCAAAGTGGCAGTGTAGCCTAAGGATGTTCTGGCACTATGTTTCCCAAACCAGAGCTGCTCAGGATCTATTTGGTATTAAGCTGCAGATGACCCCAATCATCCTGCAGTTCTGGGTCCTTCCCAGAACCTAACACACAGTAAGTGCTGAATAAATACCTACTGAATGACAGACAAGTGCCTCACTTCAATGCCACCACCCCACAGGGGTCACGAAGTGTCCCCTCAGGGTTTCTGAACCTCAGCCCTGCTGGCAATTTGGTCAGATGGTTCTTTGGGGCCAGCTATCCAGGGCATGGTGACAGTTCTGCAGTGGCCCTGGCCTCTGCTGGCCAGGTCCTAGGAGATACCCTGTACATATGCTCCTCGGCAATCAAAAATGCCTTCAGACATCGCCCGATGTCCCTTGGGGGCCAGGTCTCCCTCCAGTTAATGCACTGGTTTAGACCCACACTCGCCAGGTCCTGACAGCCAGCTAGAATCCCGGGACACCAGGGCTGCAAAGACTCCGCACCTTTGTTCCCAACGACACCCTTCGTAAGTGGGTACACACGCCCAAAGAGGGGACACAGGGAGGCCAGGACATCTCAGCAGCATGGCTTCTCCCTGTGCCACCTTGTCCTCTGGACTGGTGGGTCCACTGGGAACTCAGGGCCTCCCAGGACTGGATGCATCAGCTGGCAGTGCGTGAGAATGCACAGGTTGTCCACACACCACACCGGGAAAGTCTTCGTGGCTCTGGAGGCTAGAAGTCCAAGATCAAGGTGCTGACAAGGTTGGCTTCTCCTGGGGCCTGGCTCCTTTATTTGTGGATGGCTGCTTTCCAGCTGGGCCCTCAAGGGGCCGACCCTCTGCACGTGGGCACTCCTGGTCCCTCTCCCTCTTCGCATAAGGATACCAGCCATGTTGGACCAGGGCCACTCTCACGGCCTTTTAACTTCATCACCTAGGAAAGGCCGCTTCTCCAAACGCAGCTGCACTCTGCAGTCCGAGGGGTGAAGACAGTAGCATATGGACTTGGCAGGGACGCAACTCAGCCCTGACAGGCTGACACTCAGCAGAGGAAAGGGTACTAAGCCATGGCCCCCTCCCCATGCTCCGCTGGAATGCTAAGCTCCCCTCTCGGTATCTGCTTCCAAATTCCTTCCTGGCGGTCAGGCAGTGAGCAGGAGGAGCACTTGGCTTAAACTGAGGATGACCCTATCCCAAGGCCAACAGCAAATCTCAGGACAGACACCAAACCCACATCCTCCACCGAGGGCCCCCTGCTTAGCGCTCCGAGCCCAGCGGCTCTTCCCCCGCGGCAGGGATTCGAAGCCCGCATGGGAGAGGGAGAGATCTGTGTTCCAATCAGCACCCTGGCTTAACCCTGTGCCAAGGACTCCAGCTCCGTGTTGGGTTCCTTACAACGAGGGTGAGAAGACCTGCCTAGCTCACGAGGGTGGCTGCTGGGGTTATTCAGCGAGACTCCTTTCCAGCCCAGCACTACGGCAGGAGGCCATCAGGAGGACAGCTGGTGTTACCCCCACGTGCAGAGGCAACATGCTGCCCTCTGCCCCTCAGCGCTCCAGAGTCTTTTGAACTGGAGACTGCACGGGCTCCTCCATCTGATGATGTGACCTTGAGCAGGCAGGCACTGGAGCACCCGTGTCTTCCTCCATTCAGGGAGGCAGAAAGGAGCGCTCCCCGTGGAGGGGGTGCAGTTTGGACATGAAGGAGCACTCAGAGCCATGCATGGGGACACTCCCCATGTGTCGCCACCCTTTCTCCAGGGGAGGACAGCTAAGGGGCCCTGCCTACATTTTGCCTGAGTGGAGGGCAGAGCCAGTGAAAGGGGTGGCCAGGGGCCACAGTTCAGGACCAGCGGCAGGCCCGTCCCCCTCTCGCAAGGGCTCCCACCCTGCGTTCCTGCCGGGCAGTGGTCCTGGTTATCATCACCAGATGGCTCTCCATCTATGGAAACAGCTTCATTGTTTTCAGGAGACGGAGCTCCGTGCAAGCACCAGCCCTCAGTCTCTACCCGGGGCTGGCTTTCAGTGAACATGGAAACCTGAGGAGCTGGTGCCACCAAGTGGCACAGAGAGCAACTGTTGGTGCGCCTGCCACCAGCACTGTGTCTTCTCTCCTTGTCTCTCTACCTTCTTCTCTTGAAGTAGCACCGTCAAGATTCATTTACACTGCTATCTTGGAGGTCGGAAAAGGCAGCAGCAAAAACTCAGGGCTTTAAGATCACACCGGACTCACTCCAGAGCTTCTCCAGTGCTGAATCAGGTCAATGAGCTTATTTGTGTCAAATAAATTAGACCGGCCAACTGCTAAGCTGCTGCGAGACTGTTTATCTTGGGCAGAAGAGCTGGGATTTAGCAGTCTGTGGGCAAAGCCCGGGGAAGGTTTGGACGTCCCAGATGGAGCCTCAGGGACTCACCCTGCAGGGCTCCCAGATTCACCCTTACAGGGGAAACTGAGTCCAGCAAGAAAGGAGGCTCCACGTGCTTCTGGGCCTCAGGAACAAAGCACAGCAGATTCCAGCTCCAAACAGTGCCTGCCCTGGGGTGCCAAGGAACATTCAGGAAAAAACCTGACATCCTTTGTACCCTTGACAACCACCCGGTAGACCAGACACTTGCTGCAGCAGAGCTGGCGCTGGGGGAAATTTGGATGCCTTGAGCTCAGGCCGTCTTTCTGCAACGCTACATATCTAGTAAGATAAACTATGGATTTTTTTCCTGACCTTTTTCTTCTTTAATGTCTACATTTAGTGATCCACTAGAATAAACCACATGCTTAGGAGATCTGCCGCTTTCCTGATCTTGCCCAGCTTTCTCAGGACAGAGGCAGCAGAGCCCGCAGGTGCAGCAGACTGCCATGACAGGTTTCATCTCTAGCATGTTTAATGCAGGTCAGCCCTGGCCGCAAGAAATGCCTATAATTTATTTGTGAAGGACAAAAAGACTTCTTTCCCCACGGTGTAAAATCAAACAAGGAAAAAGGATTCAGAAATGCAAAGCCAAACTCACAGGCAATTATAAAGGGTTTTAACCTCTACCTGGGCTTCCATGTTGGAGGCAGGATGAGATAAGCAGAATGTGTGCTTTCCTGCTCTGGAATGAATTAGTGATAATTGAATTAAAGCCATCTACCAGGAACCAATCACTTTAAAATATGTACAGGATTCCACCTTTATTTACATACAAATACAAAATACACGTTTATGAACAAAAGGTAAGCAAGCAAAACTTCCCATGGCAGCTTTCATCCAATGGTTACCTTCCAGGGGTTAGCAACCTAATTCGGTCCAATTAAAAAAATTTTTTTGTAAGTTTGTACATTTTAAGGTTTCTGCCTCGTAATACAAAAGAAATGAAAGGAAATCTTTTTGCTGAGTGATGTCTCTGCTTAGGAACCCTGAGATGGCCCGGGCATCTCAGGTTGAGTATACCTCAATAACTTGGCATTGTTAAACAGAGAAGCTGTGTGGCATAATTCTGGGCGGCTCTGCCAAAAGACAGCTGGCTTTTGAGGAAAAACCCAGCAGGTGTCTTCACAGGTGTGGGGGCATCCAGCAGAGAAAGATGTGATGTCCATTCAAAATTTGAGAAGGAAGAGGCAGGAAATGATTGGCTTTACTTGAAATCTGCAAGAGAGAAGGCAGCCCAGGCTTGAGGAAAATGGGCCCCCAAGGGTGACCTCCCTTTCACCCTGTGAGAATCACAGGCCATGACCAAGTCGCCAAGAGACATGGGCTCTGGTCTGTATTTAACCAGCAGTGGAACCTTGGGCTGGTCAACAGAGTCAGAATTTGGGATCGGCAAGATTTCCAAGCAATCGCCCACAATGGACAATTGAGAAATCCAAAGCCAGAAAGGTTAATTTATTCAAGGTCATTAACGCCTCAGCTCTTGTCAATAAAATTAGGGTGCTACTCAGAGACCTCATTTGGTTTGTGTTACCTACATTATGTAGGCACACATGACCAATGTATGGGACACACCCAGAGAAGCGACATAATGTCATCACATCCCCCCCAAATCGGCACAAACAGATCAAACACCTACTGAGCAAGTATTTTATTCAACATTTCCATCTTGACATCTCCCAACACAGCTGAGCAGAATGCCCCACCTCTTCAGAACAGGACAACAAATGCACACACCTCCTCAGCGATAGTCAGGTGTGCTGGGAGCCCCAGCACATGCCTGTGATCCCAGAGACTTGGGACGCGGAGGCAGGAGGACCGCAGGTTCGAGGCCAGAGGCAGCCTGTGCGACTCAGAGACCCTGACTCAAAAGCAGACTGGACAGGCAATGCTGCACTCACGTGACTGAGAACAAAGACGCCGATACCCAAGCTGCAGCATGAGGTAAGCAAAAGACATTCCCAGGAAGAACCCTGCCTGGAAGGCAATGCGCTCAGGTGCCACAGAGGCAAGAAAGCTTGTGTTAGGAAAGCGAATTCTCCTAATCCAATCTCCTCCTTCACTTGCTTTTATTCTTACCATTTACTGACATGATGCTATTTGCAGCAGGGTGACTAGTTCCATAAACAGGATCTGCAGTGATAGCCCTATGCCTCTGTCCTACCCCAGTCCCAGTCGCTCCATCCAGAGCTACCACTCTGCCGGGGAGCCAGTCTGTCATGCCAGGGAGGCTGGCGTTTATAGGGCTCTGGCTCATTCTGCAGACAGGTGTCCACCCTCAGTTCACCGTGAGTGCGGTCGGGACACCACACCAGGGCAGTAACACCATGCCTCGTGGCGCACAGGGCTGCTTGCAATCTGTGAGGAAGTAACACGTCCGGCGGGGATTGCAGGGTAATTTAATCAGCAGCATTTCAGCACAGCAGAGCACGAGGGCAGGGAACTAATGAAGTCAGCACTCAGTTCTGGGAGCTCCCTGTTCAGCCTAAGGGGCAGATGTGACCCCGGAGCCAGGCTGCTCCACCTTGGCGCTGTGGCTCCTGCACCAGCTCGTTCTGTCCTGGGGCCCTCACGGGATGGTAAGCAGCACGCCTGGCCTCCACCTGCTAGGTGTCAGTGGCGCCCCACTCCAGTTGTAGCAGAAATGTCTCCCTCCATCTGCCAAACGGCCCCTGCTAGAGCTACTGCAGAACTGCATTTGTGAATATATTCACAAATATTTGTGAGCTATGTGCTTCTGAGTGTCACAGGACTCAAGAACGCTGATCTCAGCACTCCGGAGGCTGGGAAGGATGATTGCAAGTTCAAGGCCAGCCTGAGCTACCTAGGAAAATCCTGTCTCAGCTGGGTGTCATGGTGTACACTTGTAATCCTAGCTATTCAAGAGGCTGAGGCAGGAGGATTGCGAGTTCAAGGCCAGAGGCAGCCTGCATAAGTCAATGAGACCCTGTCTCAAAATAAAAAATAAAAAAATTTAAAAGGGGGCTAAAGGTGCAGCTCAGTGCAGCACTTGCCTATTATGCACAAGGCCCTGGGTGTGGTGGTGGTGGGTGGCGGAATCACCACACACACAAAAAAAACATCTGTTAAAAAACAAGACACAATTGGCCAAGGTGTAAAGAGGTGATTCACCATATATGAATGACACATGGTCAAAACATGCAGCAGAGTCCACCTCTCTACAACAAACACAAATTAATAGTACTTGTGTATGTATTGTTTAAATTGTGGACAAAGACAGATAGGTACAAAAAATAAATCCTCTTTTGCAACCCAGAACTCATTGTTCAGTATGAGTTTTGATACATGTAAACAATATGATTCAATAATGAAAGAAATACAAATCAGGACACTGAAATCCTTTAGTAAAGAGTTTAAAAGTGATTAACACAAGGCTATCAGGTATGGTAAGACAGACACTCCAATACACATCAGGTGAGTATAAACTGGTAAAAATAGTTCAGATAAACATAAGATGTAAGTAAAATCGCATCATCAATGATTTGTAGTCACAAAAACCATAAGGCCTGGAAACAAACTATGTCCTCAGCAGAGAATCAATAATGGTATCGTATATCCATGAAAATGTCAGTGCATTGGCATGCAGTGACACGCAGCCACCCGGAAGGAGATGGAAGGCTTTTGCATTGCTTGGGCAGGCATGGAGGAGATCAAGGGTCCTGACTCTCAGCTGCCTGGACCATCTGCCACGAGGAGTGAGGTGCTGGCAGAGGAGTCCACAGCCTATCTCCAGAAAGCCCTAAATCACCTTTGGGAATATGGGAATTAACTGGGATTCCAGAGGACCAGCAGTTACAAAGCAGTCAGGTTGTGAAGCAGAATATGAAAGATCTCCTGAATAGCATGATCGCTAAGAGGCGCGCCTGCAGGAAAGGCTTATCGAAAGCATATCCATCTGCCAGAAAGAGCTGAATACTTTGTGCAGTGAATTACAGGTTGAGCCACCGCAGGAAGGAGAAACAACTAGCTCGAAACTAGAAAAAGATTTCCGTACTCAAGTGGAACAGATGAGAAAATGAGGAGAGAGAACAAGATCAAGAATGGTGTGGAATTCTCTGCATGCCCGACCATGACAGTGACTGTATCCCAGTTCCAGGCACAGAAGAGCTGAACCAATTCAGACGCCATGTGGCAACCTTGAGGGAAACAAAGGAAGCCAGGCGTGAGCAGTTTGTGCACATAAAAAGACAAATTATACTGTGCATGGGAGAATCAGCACACACCTGACACAAGCTTTGAAAGAGATGTGGTGTGTGAAGATGAAGATGCCTTCTGTTTATATTTGGAAAATACTGCAAGACTATGAAAGATGATACGGCAGCAGGAAATGCGCAGAGCACACGAAGCCGTGTGCGAGGGGCTGTATGCTCAAATCCGAGTGCTCTGTGACTGGCTGCAAACACCAGAGGGAGAAAGGGAATCTACAGCCACGATTATGAGGTGGTCAAGGCTAAGGTCAGGAAAGCATTGCAATTAGAAGTGGATCGGCGGTGGGGAGAGCTGAAAAGGCAAAGCATGAAGAAAGTGACGGAGGCCATTCGAGAGGAGCTGGCTCAGGACTGGGATCAGGGTTTCTATAGCCAGGAGCAGAGACAAGTGGAGGACGACACAAAGCCTGCTCCACCTCCATGATGCCAGGATGGTACAGCTAAGAAACCACTAGGAAGTTCACAAGGATCTCTCGGAAGGTGTCCAGAAGTGGGAAGAAAGCTGGAGGCTTTTCTCAGCTTCAAGATCTCAGTTGATTTCTAAACTGGGGTGGAAATCTGAAAGAAGAAAAGCAATGAGCCAGGATTCAGAAAACGCTAAACTACGCCAGGCGTGGTGGCACACGCCTGTAATCTCAGCGGCTCGGGAGGCAGAGGCAGGAGGATCGCAAGTTCAAGACCAGAGGTAGTCTGCATAACTTAGCGAGACCCTGTATCAAAAAAGAAATAGTAAAAAAAAATGGCCTGGGGGCACAGCTCAGTGGTCCAGCACTTGCAAAGCATGCAGCCGCAAGGCCATGGGTTCAACCTCCAGTACCACAAAAAAAAAAAAAAAAAAAAAAAAAAAAAAAAAAAGAAATGCTAAACTGGAAGAAGCATTGAAGGCAGTGATTGAAATGTGGGGACTAGAGCAATGGATGACATTTGTGGTGAATGGGCAGAAATCCATGTAGTACATGGGAGAACAATGGGAGATGCATAGTTTAGAGAGCGAGCGAGCCACGCGAGAGGGAACTACAGTATAAGCAGCAGACAGACACAGAGATGCTCTATGGCAGTGCTCCCCGGACACCAGACAAGTGGCGAGGACAGGTTCCCAACATGTCCAGCAAAGTGTGCAAGCCCAACACCACTACGTCCAATGTGACAGCCAACAGCAGCATTCGGCTTATCTTTGGGGAGGTGGGGGGGACAATATATGGTTCCCCTATACTTCAACTCCCTCCTCCTGGCAGCAAGCCAGTTGTCACTTCCACTGTTCTGGAAAGAAAATTCCCCGTGCCAGAGGGCACTGGGCCAACAAGAGCCTGGAGCTCAGTGGCAGCGTCCTGAGTGCGGGAACTTTCCGAGGCCTCCAAACCTGGTGCTTTTTCTCCAACCCTCAATTCAACCAACCTCCAGTCCCGAGGAGCCCTGACCAGGCAGCCAGCTGTGGCTTCCTGTGCCTAGACCGCACGTGATTACACAGGGGTGGCCTCAGGGTGTTTTCAGTTTAGGTGTGCTTGAGACCCTGGGCCAGCTCTATTACCCCAGGCCTACCTTAAAGATAAAGAGTATGATGGAGGAAAATCCTTCACAGGTTTACTGGGGCCGTAGAGACTTGTTTCTACTCTCGACTCGAGAAATCTTAAAACTTAACTTATGGCAGTAAGTACACATTTTAGCATCTGGGACCTAATATCTTCCTCTACCCCCAAAATTCCACTCTTTGAAGCACGGTCAAGGGCTTATTTCACCATTGTATCAGAAAATGATTCACTGTGCCCAACCTTAGAATGAGACATGAAATAATTTTGGCTTGCGTGCTGGTAATTAGCAGTTAATGTCTTTTTTGTCTAGGGATGTTAAATTAATGCTGTAGCTACGGCAGCTTTGCTCTCGCCCACAGGCCCGTCCCCACCACACAGGACATACTTCCTCCTGATGAGGATGTCTTCATGCGTCAGCATGGGACACGTCCTGACCCACTGCCCAAGACTGGAGGAAGGTGGGCGCTTTGTTCAACTATGCACAGGTCTGCTATCAGGTGCAATCCCTTTGTTGGGGGGGATGTGCTTAGGAACACACGTGCTTATCCAAACTGTTTCTTCAGTTTTCCTCTGGGTCCAGTTCTCCTACCCCTGTGCTCCCTAGGCCTGAATCCTACTCCTTACAGTTGCCAGCCAAGTGGGGAAGGCATCTGGGTGGGCGGGGCCTTATCTCTTCGGGAGATGGGCAACTTTGCACGTGAGACCACTGTGGCTTTGTCCCTGCTGGAGCATCCACAACAAGGATCCTCCCTTACAGACCCAATGCCTCACAGCGGCTCTTCTCAGAACTGTTACTTATTCCTACCCTGCCTGCCTGCACCAGTCCTACCCAACACATTAAATGGTGCTTCAAAGCTTTAAAAATATATATATATTAAACTAGCCTGTAAGTGACACATGAAGATTGTTTAAGAGGAAAACATGCCTTCGTGTTTACCTAAAAAAACTCAGGGAGAAAGAAAAATGGCTGGTGTTGATCTCTGGATTGCATGATCTTAGGCTATTATTTTCTGAATTATCTGTAATTTTTTTTTATCCTTAGCATAAATTCACATCAATAGTAAGAAAAATAGGAACCC
Source organism: Pedetes capensis (assembly GCA_007922755.1). Taxonomy (NCBI): domain Eukaryota; kingdom Metazoa; phylum Chordata; class Mammalia; order Rodentia; family Pedetidae; genus Pedetes; species Pedetes capensis. Next base: position 398,659 of record VMDO01000092.1, on the reverse strand, counting down.
TGTAACTACCACCCTTCCAACCTCGGGAGCCCATCCACCCCTACCCTCGCCTGCCACCCAATGCTGCTCCCCTATGAGCTGCAGACATTGGCTTCTTGTGAAGCAGGGGGCCTCCTCACAGCAAACCCAGAGAGATGGACACAATGAGCCCATTTTACAGACAAAAACCCACAGAAGGAGGACACAGATCGCTCACTAGCCAAGCAGCAATTACTCCGAGGCACGATGTTCCAAATAAGCAGGCTTTCCTTACATTTAGATTTACCTGACCATCCCGACAGTGGACAAAGGTGTGCTGAGAACCCTGCAAACTGTGTGACTCCTCCTCACACTCCCTTAGAACCAAGGCCAAAAGTGAGGCCTTGCCAGGAGGCCCTGGGTCGGCCTTGGGAGCACACTGAGGGGGCAGTCGCTGCCATTTAGGCTTCCTCTGCTTCTCTGAGAGCTCTTAAACCTGCTTGTCAATCCCAGCTCCCCCATGGCGGTGGCCACGCCCTCCTCTTAGCCTGGCTGAGATCCTTTCACCTCTGTTGTATTTCTCTCCCTGTTAGGACTTGTCTGACCTTGACAGTTCTGGCAACAAACCTGGCAAATAAGACTCAGGAGGGAAATGCTTTGAATTACCCGATCACCTTTAGCCTAAAATACTCAATATTTAATACATTTTTTTCCCTAAACAAAAGGTGAGTTTTCATCTCTTCAGGAATTTTTTCCTAAGTTACCACAACATGTATCTGCACATTGCTAGGCTCTGGGCACACAAAACTAAGACAAGGCCCCTGATTCTGGAAATCCTGTCAAGGGAATCAGAAACCAATCAGAAAGTGAGGAACAGTGAGGGGTCCTGAGTGGGGAGCCAGGAGAGGCCGGATCATGTGCCAGTGCTTCAGACGCCACTTCGTAATGTAATCGGATGCACTGTGAATTTCCAAAACAGTACACACACTCCTAATTAAGTACAGAAAAACATTCTGTGGCCAAATGAAAATGACCTTTGGATTAGCAACCAAATTTGGATATGTACTCCACCTCTGCCCTCTCCTGGCCGGGACTATTGAAATCCATACACTCCCAGGGGAAATGGGCCAGGGGTGATTCAGCACTGGAGCAGCTGGGGGTACTGGGGGAACACCAGCGTAGAATCAGAGATGAAGCCCTTGTTTGGATTCTGTCATTGTATCTTAGTGGACTCTGGAGGTCATGTCACCTCTCACTATTTCCTCATCTACCAGCTGGAAATACAAGCCAGCCCGATTCCAGTCAGGAGGGTGTAGTGACTGTGTGACATCACCGGATGTGCACAATCCACCAGTCAAGGGCAAAGTTGGAAGGGATCAGCACACAGGTACGGCTGACCTCTGATATGAGCTGTCCACAGGAAACCTACGTTAGAGTGCTCAAGAGTTAACAAACCCAAAAGAGAGGTCAACGTCAACAGCAACCAGGGCACGCTGATGGTGAGGTTCCACAGTTACCATAATAGATGAGAGCAACGGATGTGCCCCAATTCTTCCACACATTGTGAGTCAATACCATGGAACACAGAGAATTTAAAAAGTCCAATGCAAACAGGATAGACAGACATGTTGGGACCTAACGGGAAAAACAACTGCCCAGTTGCGGGAACAGCTCAGGGGTAGAAATGGGAAGTGCTTGTCTAGTATGCACAAGGCCCTCGGTTCTATCCGAGCTCCTCAAAAAAATAACTTTAAGAACCTTAAAAAATAAAAAATTGCCCAACAGTTTACACACTAAAGAAAACCTTTTTTAAAGTGCAGATGACTTTGGAAAGGTGAATGGGCGAGGTAGCAGGAGGACACGAAAGGAAATCTCCACCACGCACTGTAGCAAAATACTGAAGGCAAGTGTGGCCCAAAGACAAGACTCCACTGAAAAACGCCTGGTGAAAGGAGATCATCTGAAAATGGATCATAAAACTAGCAGCAGCCCCAGGCTGCTGGATGCACTGCCAGTTAGCAACTGCCTTGGCCCAGACTCGTGTGGGGACACAGGGAAGAGGCTCCTCGCACATGGCTGGGCGACTTCACCAGCCCCAAGAGAAGCAAGGAGAAACTCCTCCAGGACAGTCAGCTGGGACTTCAGGCTGAGGCAGTGCTGCTGCCTCTGGGTGATGCACAGCCAGGGGCCATGAGAAAAGAGCCTACAGGTACACAGAGCCAAAAGTTGCCAGTTTTGCCCAGGATTAGAACGGAGTAGTTTCTGAGGTTTTCGGTAACTTTAGATGACAGGATACAGGCAGTTAAGTAGGCTGTGTTCAAGGCCCATTCTTGAGATGTCGTTAAAACCAAAACTAACTGCCTAGAGAGAATATCCATCCTTGGAGACAAACCATTTCATCTGGGCGATGTGAAGATTTCACTGGAGAAACTCAGGGACAAAGAATAATGTCCCTCAGCACATTCAACTGAATGGCAAGGCATCTGCCTACATAACACTGTACTTTCCCCCTACCCCAGAGGAGTCCAATAAATAACTGTGAAGAGAAAGGCCCAGATCAATTGAAGTGAATACCTGGCCCTGGATGACCAGTCCTGGAGCCCTGCGAGGTAGCAGGGTCGAGTCCTCCAGGCCAGCCCTGCCCGGGGCCAGCCTGCCCTTCTCTCCTGAATGGGGCAGCTGGAGGTACTGGGCTGCCTTTCACAAGCGCTCCATCCACCTGGTTCAGCCTGTGGTGGGTGCAGCCAGCCCACGCCACAGGAGGTGGTCAAGGCCAAGGTGTCCTCACGCCATCTTCTCACACAGACCGGCCCGAGTGCTGAAGGCTGGCTCCTGCCCGGGCTCTGCGGGCCCGTCACGCAGGGAAGAGCTCGGGTGGGCTCTCTCCGTAGCAGTACTTTGCTATGGGGTCCCGGTAGGTGTTCTCATGCTGCACGCTCTGTTGGCAAAAGGAAGACAGGGGTGTGGTGAGAGGGGGCGGAGCTGTACACACCTTCTTCCCAGGAGTGGGAAGAAACAGGAAGCTGCCACACACCTCCTGCAGAAGGCCAATCCACTGCATCTCCAAATGTGCCTAGAGGCTCCAAGGAACTTTCTAGAACAAAGGATGCTCAGCACTGGCAACAAAGAGCAGGAAAATGGACATGTCAGCACATGACTGTTTCTTCTTCTGTCCACCAGGCAACTTTTTAATAACCTGGCAGTGGCCTGGCTACTTTTTCCTCAAATTATCTGAAGTAGATTAAGATCCAATGGGTGTCTGCCCCTGACCCTGTGCTTCCGAGAAATTCAGTTTCTGGGAAGAAGCCCCGCAGAGAGACTAAGGAGATGCACTTCCACCAAGTCTACGTACCTAGCGGTCTGGTGCATGAGCCAAACCCCACAATACCACACAAGCCTCATTTGGCTGGCCATGCTGCAGACAGGGTTTAGAACAAACAATCCTGCCTGATGGCTAATTTTTCAGCAATTTGTTTTCATACAAGAAACTTGAGTTTTTGGATGGTCTAGAGTTCAATAATTAGCCTAGGACCAATGCTAAGCAACTAAAGTGTATTAATTCCATTTAGCAGACACGGAGCCAAACCTCCCCCTCCCTGAGATACAGGTATCCAAACAAACTGAATGACAACTGGGATATCTATTTATAATGGAAAGCCAAAGTTGGCAGATAGAGGAGCTTCACTTAAGTCTGGAAATAACTCCTGTATTGTATCCGTTAAGGAGGGAAACGACCTTGCCGGTTCTACTCTTTCTCAGAATGGGAAAGAGCCAGTCAAGAGTCGTGGGTCAGCCTCCCCCACGTGTTCTCTAGCACCCATTCATGTGGAAAGCTCTCCAGGCAACACAAGCCCATCAGGAACTTCTTAATGCTTTCAAATGCTCATTATACCCCTGAAACACTGACTCAAAGACACGGGATGCTCCCAGAACAAACCAGAGGCATAAAAAGGGGCAGGAAATCAAAAGGTGAACCACAGAAAGCTGACAACGCAAGAGTTGTGGAGAATGACAAATGGGCTGGTTATCTCAGACGAAGCCAGTAACATCGCAGAGGCACCACAAACAGCAGCTAGAGGGAGCAGGCTTGCATAATAAACACTCCGGAGCGATTTTACAAAGAGTCATGACAACGGCCCAGCCCCAGCCACAAAGGCCGAGAGCAGAGTGAGAGAAAGGCAAAAGACTTGCAGGCGCGCCTGGCGGCAGGTGCAACACGTTCCACCCGAAGAGGAAAGCATTCAGTGATAGCACGCTAATGCGTACTGAGAGCCTGACAATGGACAGGTTTATCCGTGTGCTTTTAAATACCCACTGTCCGACTCCCTTGAATCCTAAAATTAACCACCACTCTGTCCCAGAGCAAATTATTGCTTCCTCTAAATGAATGGTTGCTGGAAAGCCTTGGAATTCCAATCAAAGAAATGGAGAGAACGTCTCTCAGGAATCGAGTGATGAGGCTCCACCTGGACTTGAAAAAAATAACTTTACACTTCCATTTAAAGTGCGAAAGTATGTGCACTGGACAGGAGAGAGGAGACCGCCTGGACCCTGGTTTAACAGGAAGGCACTGCTTCCCTGAGTCTCGTGCTGACAGTCTGCGCCATCACAACCCCCAAGGAAGCAGGATCCAGCCTCACTCAAAGCTTTTCTCCACGGTCACCCCCTCATGTGTGTGCTGGCCTCCTCCTGCCCCACCTCCCCCACAGATGAAAGCATCACTTCTGACCTGAGACGAGGTCCTGCACTTGGCCAAGCACAGCTCGAAGTGGTCCTCAACCGCCATGAAGAGGTTCTGGAAGGCCACGGCTGCCCGGTTGAGGAAACGCTCCAGGAGAAGTTGCTATGGAAACCAGAGTTAGTACCACGGTCATTCCAGGCCTTCCGCACAAGGTGACCCTGGGCACTGCTCCTCCACTCCAAGGAGGGGACTGGGGATGGGGAGAGGGAGCACAACTCCTATGTACCAGAGTCAGAAGGAGCAGCTCCTCTGCTGACAGAGGCCACTGCGCAACGGCAGTTCTGACACCTGGGCTCCAGGATCAGGGCCCCGCCCAGGAGGACCCTAGCTCTTTGTGAGGTCAGGCAGGAGGTAGAAGGGGGTGCCCGTACCTTGCTGGGCTGCAGGCAGCAGGACACACAATGCTCATAGGCACCACAGCAGCCACTGGCCAGGCAGCCATCACAGCAGTAGCGCTTTGTGCTGGGGACGCTGGTGTCACAGCAGCCACTCGCCAGCAGGTCCTTCCTCTCACAGACATAGCCTGCAAGGCAGAGACTATGCTCAGCATGAAACCAGCAGTCCCCCACCTCCCTCCCAGGATGAAGGGACAGCATATGAAGGATGTCAGAGGCAGGAGCAGGCGGACAGAGCATTTGAAGCACTGAGACAGAGAAGTGGACATAACCTGACCAAGGCCAGCTTCACCCACACAGAGGCTGGCTGGAAACAGGGACTCCACATCATGGCCAGGCTCCCCTGGTCACCTTCCTACAGCCACCTATTATCCTGCAGCACAGTGTTCAATCTCATCACTACATCAAGCCACAGACTCCAGTCCTAACCTGTGCCAGCCAATTTTTCACGTGGGCCTGAAGAAAGATTTTTTTCAAACAAAAATCTGAAGGTAGGAAAAGCCAAGGCATTCATTCACCAAAGTGAGATCTTTCTATATTTAAAACACAAACAGCCAGGCACGGTGGTGCACATCTGTAATCCCAGCAACTCAAGAGGCTGAGGCAGGAGGATCACGAGTTCGAGGTCAGAGGCACCTGCACAACTTAGCAAGACCCTGTCTCCAAATAAAAAATAAGGGGTTGGGAGTGCAGCTTAGTGGTAAAGCACTTGCCCAGCATGCACAATGCCCTGGGTTCAACTCTCCAGACTGCAAAGTCAAAAAAGAGAAACACTCTTAACTATGTTTTCAATGCTTGCCTGGTGTTTATTATTGTTGTTGTTTTGGTTTGGGTTTTATATTTTTAGTACTCTGGAGGAGTTTTAAAGTAGAAGTAGCCACATTTCACCTTTCTAAGTCAATGTGGGCTGTCTGCACATGAGCAGACCAGGAACATCACCACCTCCAGGCATTAGGGAATGTGGTTGTCCAATACTCAAAGAAGAAAAAAACTCCTAAATCCTTCCACTCCTTAGACATTCCCTCTTCTACACATATCCTCTCCAACCCAGTCAATTCATGCTCAACTTTAGAGAAAGATCTCTTTAGAGAAGCTAATTTATTATTCAGAGCTGCTAAACAGACATTTCTCTACATCCTTCTGGGAGTGCGACAGGAAAATGTAGGAGTAAGTCCATAAGGGCCTCCACCTGGCCCACGGGAAGCTCCCAGGTGCATGTTTGGGCCCACAGGTGCGTTCACAGGCCCACAGGTGTGGAGCAGCTGCTCCTAACATCGTTCCACTCTGAATGCCCCAGCTTCTTAGTCCTCAGAGAATGAGTCTGGGGAAGAACAAAGATGTTTTTAGCAACTGCTCTGGAAAACAAAATCTGTGCAAAAGCAGAGGATACCAGTTGAATACAGAAGACAAAAGAGACTAAAAGGGCCCTCACTGAACACTTGAGAAACTGAGGCCTCAAGAGAACCAGACCCCAGTTACCTGGAACCAGGACCTTTTGTTGTTGCTCTTTCGGCTACTATGTCTCCTAAGAGAAAATGTTTCTAATGCCACAGCAAATGTTTCTAGGATTCTTTCCAAGTATTCCTACTCTTTTTTTTTTTAACAGGGATTACAAAAGAAAACATTCAAATAAGTCAGCACTTTTCATAAAATTCGGCGCCAAATGATAAATACACATTAACTCTCTCACAGGAAGATGTACAGTATCACATGACCTCAACTGCACTTGTTGAAATTATCTGTCTGCCCTTTTCCTTTTCCTTAAGTGGGAAGATCTCAGGCCGCCTTTTTCTTCCTTGTGCCAACTTCTAGCATGTAGCCTTGAAACTGCAGGTCTAAAATTCTAGAAGAATCAAGTTCGTCGAGGGCTCTCACTTTACATCATAAAGATACTCATGCAAATATCATTTCTAATATTACATTTATTTGTAACTGACACATAAAAACAGTACATGTGAATGAGGTAACGTGATGTTTTAATACATGTATACACAGTATAATGTTTAAATCAGGTTAAGCAACTGTTATTTCCACCATAGTCTGTGAGCTCACACACTGCAAATGTGTTGCTGTTGCCTGGGAAATTAACTTCCACCTCTGAAAAGTGCATGATTCTAATTGGTTGTCTTATTTAATGATGTGTTACCCTAGCAATACTGAAGGTGGCACCTGCTTGCTAAGTGGCCTAAATAGTAGCAAGTTTTCTTTATTGAACTGCTTTTCCTATATTCGTGGAGGTAAAATAAAATCTATGACTCTAGAATTTTTACTGATTGATGGATTGATTCTGAGCCTTTTTTACTCAAGGAGTCTGTGCATCTCTGTCTCATCTAAATTAAGCACAAGAAAATTATTCTTTTGCTAGCGATGATAAAAAATAACAAAGTGTATTCAGAACACAATGCTAAATACTAAAGTCAAGGTCTGAGATTTCACATTTTCTGAGTCTGTAAGAAATTAACCCTGAACTCTAAGTCAAGGCTGCTGTTGGTTAACTAGCTGTGTCATCTTGTGGCAGTAAATCTCCTTTGTTCAACTGCACTGTTTAAAAAAAAAAAAGAAAAGAAAAAAGAAAAGGTATGGTTTGCTTTTCCAATGTAATCTTCAGCGTGACCTGTCCCTGGCATCCCGGGTGAGGTGGGAATGCACGTTTGTGCAAAATTCTCCAGCTCGTCTACCCTAGGTGGACCCTTTTCCTCTTCTTTCATTTCTAAATAATCTCATCTCTGCTGTGACAACTTTGAGATCTTTGAGAAAGTTTTGGGTTTTTTTATTTTGCAGGGGATACTCAATTTAATAGCAGTAACGTGCTGCTGTTTCCATTTTAAAGACAGCATGTGGCTTCACTTAGTTCAGCTTCTTCAGAGATGAAGATTCTAACCATTTTGCCTATATCATTCAAACACTGTCACATCTGTCCTGAGGCTCCCTGAAATAGGGTAAATTTTACTCTTTACAAACAAAAACCCATGTTATTTGCCAATCACTTGTGCAAACAGAAAAAAAAAATCTATAAAGCACCAGGGAACTTGGAACGTTGTTTGAATATTTGACATGAAGAAATTACTACCTATTTTTGATGTGATGGTTATGTTGTGTTGGCAATCTTGGATCGCTCCTTAACCTCTTGGTCCCTATCTCTTCACCTGTAAAACAAGGCTAGCAGTATCCACCCTCATAGATGTGTTGCAAAAAAAAAAAAAAAAATCAAATCAGCTACTTAAAGAATGCTTGTAGCCTGTGCCCAGCATGTAGGAGGAGTTCAATGGATACAGGTTAAGCACTGGCAGAAGCCTCTCTTTGACAAGGCCCAGCACCTTGCAAATGGTATGAGCCCTAACAGGTAGCTACAGTCTGCTAGCAGGAATCCCCTTCCTTATGGCTAAAGTGTGTGGGAAAACCTTCCTTTGACATTTCACCATAAGAGAAACACATTCTGAACAAGTTTATCGTTCACTGGAAATCATCTGATCATTCTCTCAACAAGTACATTTCCTGAGTGTCAACAATCTGTGGGGTTTTTGCAGAGTGCCAAGGAGGAAATCTGAGCTCTTACCCTCAGAGGTCACCATCAAGATGAGAAGACAAGACTGTCAAGATCAGAAAACCCTGGGGCAGGGAGACACTGGCAGGAAGTGGTCTAGGGACTGAGGCTAACATAGGAAGCTGCGGGCATGAAGAATGGTTGAGAGTCAGAATCATCAGCCAAGCTTCCCTGGTGGTGAAGAGAACCTGGAGTGGTGAGTGAGCTATGAAAGACAAGGAAGACACGAGAATGTTGGAAAGCAGCAGGAAGGGAAAACGTATTGTAGAGGAATCCCTGTTAAAACCAAAACTCCATGAAGAGCCCCCCAGTGCAGTCTCAGGACCGCCAAAGAAGAAAGGGAGCCAGCCGTACCCAGCTCATCTGTGATGAGGTGCTTCCCCTGAATGGAGTTCCGACACTGGTTGCTCGGCCGGCTGCTATTGCCCAAGTTGAACTGCACCTTCCACGGGATAGGCTGGTCATGGTCTTGAACCTGGAGGAGGTTCCGGTCTCTCACTGCCCTCTCCTCCTGCACGGAAACCAGAATTGAGAAGACGGTTAGAGTAGCTTTTCTTGCAATCTCATTACTTCTTCATAGAAACGGAATAAGAAAACATAATACTAAAGAGCTTGCACTACAGGGATCTACAGTCTCCTGGAATGAGCAAAGTCTGAGCAAAGTCACCAAATAAACCTGGAGGAAAAAAGTACACTGAAGCAGTGGTCCCCAAACTTTTGTCACCAGGGACTGATTTCATGGAAGACAATTTTTGCAGGAAGTTGGGGGTGGGGTGGTTTGGGGATGACTCAAGAACACTATATTTACTATATAAATACAGATAAAGCTTTGCTTACCTGCTATTCACACCTGTCCCAGTCTGTGGTCCTAGGGGTTGGGAATCCCTGAGTTAGAGCTATGCCCCCAAGCTGGCCCCAGGATAACATGCACATTTAAGTGTGTATAAAAAGTCTGCCGGGCGCAGTGGCGCACACCTGTAATCCCAGCCGCTCAGGAGGCAGAGGCAGGAGGATTGAAAGTTCGAGGCCAGAGGCAGTCTGCATAATTTAGCAAAACCCTGTCTCAAAAAGAAAAAAAAAAAAAAAGGGCTGGGTGCAGCTCAGTGGTCCAGCACTTGCAAAGCATACAAGCACAAGGCCCTGGGTTCAACCCCTAGTACCGCCAATAATAATAATAATAATAATAATAATAATAATTCTATGAAAAAACATGGAGGAAAAGTTTTGGACTTGCTCTTTCTGATACCAAGTCATTCAGATTTTTTCTTATAGTAAAACAAATACACAATAGAAAAGAATATGAAACTTGAATACTCTTTAAATAGAAGAGGAAACTTTTCTGTGACTGTCATCTCTGACAGCAGCCAGACACATCCAGAGCACAAGATCCCTTTCGTTTGCAGTTTCAGTTACTTTGGCGATACATGAATGGGAAAATGAATTGGGGGGCTGACATCAGGGACAAGATGAAGAATGTCAACTTGCAGACGTCTTCTGTGAAAACATACCAAGCACATAACTCTAGCAGAAGCCACTCAGGCCATGCAGCACTTTACCCAGACATGCAGCAGGAAGAACTCCCCTAGGGTGGGAGTTTAGGCCCTTCTAGATGCAAAGCCACTCTGAGTAGCCACTGAGCTTCCAAGAGCATCTTTTCTACACTATTAAAGGAACTACAGAGGAAGCCCATGGGCCAGGAAACAAGCCACGCAGGAGACAACCACTTTCAGAGTCCGATTTATTATAGGAAAATGAAACAATTATCAACACCTTTCCCACAGGCTTTTGTGTACATTAAAGATTTGCCCACTCAGAATGATCTGTCATTGTGCTGCATTTTAAGCAAAAGGGACCACCCTTGAAGATCTGATGGTAAACCTTATATTCTCTAGGAAAATGGAAAGGATCTTTATGATTACTAAGATTTCTTTAGGGAAGTAATCTGGGAGAGCTGTTAATATTTAAAATATACAAATCTATATACACTCTGGCCCAGCAAACTTTTTTTGTGTGTGCACCATCCTATAGGTTGAATAAGGATGCACAGGGATGTTACTATAGCATTGTTTAAGTGGTTTAAAAACCCCTAGAAATCCAACATAGAGAAATGACAAAGTACTGGTACAGACGCACATTATAATCAAACCTAGATGCACCTGATGTCTATTTCTCTAGAGAAGTTTGTTTTTTCTTTTTTCAGGTGCTGGGGAATCATACCCAGGGCCTTGCACATGCTAGATAAGCACTCTACCACTGAGCTACATCCCCAGCCCTTGATTTTTGAGACTGGATCTCACTATGTAGCTAAGGCTGGTCTGGAACTATTGATGTAACCAAGGCTGACAAGGAACTCATGAACCTCCTGTCTCCACTTCCCAAGTAGGGCCTGCACCACCACTCCTGGCCAGAGGAGTACTTCCAAACCTGATTTGCACATTAGATTACACAGGAACTGAAAACAAATTCTGCTTCCTGAGCCTACCCTCACACAACAAAAATTCTCTGCAGAGGAGACTTGTGAATCCGTATTTTTAAAGTACCCAGATGACTTTAATAGGTAGACAGGGTTGCAGACCACTGGATGTTTACAGTGTATTAAGTAAAAATGCAAGTTGCAAATAAATGTGCACATTATCACAATTATATTATGGTAATTATGATAGTATGAATACACAGGTTGGTAAGAGATAAGATAAAGTCACAGAAAAACACACTGACTCTTACCATGGGAAGGACATAAGTGATTGTTTAAATTATCTTTACTCATCTTTGAATATTCTTAAAATATTAAAATGAAAAATTAAAATATATGCTTATTATTAACAGTAGAAGAAACTAAGTGAAGGGTCTATAGGAATTATACTCTCCTTGAAACTTTTCCGTAAAGCTAAAATTATTCCAAAATAAAAGATAAAAAAAAATGCTTACCAACATTAAGGGCAGAAATTACTCATAATCCCATCACTTAAACAAAATTATATTTATTTTCGCATATTAACTTCTGGCCTCTGACCCCAGTTTATACTACAAACTAGTATGTTTTGCATTCAGCTCTTCATGACACTAATTGGATGGGAAAACATCTCCAAGCACCTACGCTATCTAGATAATCACATTTTCAAGGCTATGTAATAATCTATCATGTCAATGTGCTATAATTTTGTAAACACATCCTCCACAGATCAACATTAGGCCCTGGGTTTTGTTATCACAGATGGCCTTGCAATTAAATGGGAGGCTTTGGAAAATTCTCTTGAATAATTTGCAGGAGTGGTAGTGCTAAATAACTTCCCAAAAGTTTTTCTTCATCTACCATGTGTAACACTATCAGCATTTAAATCACAGCATTCACAACTCTACCATAACAGCCTCACCCACCAGCCCTGGGCTTATTTTTCTTGAATTTGCTAAAAGTAAAATATTCCTTCAAGGTGCCTTTAATGTCTATTCTGCCCTCTCTTTTGTTTCTTTTAAAAGAAAGAAGTGGCACTAGAAGGCTCAGGACAGGTGACACAAAAACAACATCTGTATTCCTTGGTTAGCACAAAGAAGAGGCGCTAAGTGCAGGAGTCTTGGGAATCGGAACAAATCACTTAGGAGCACACTGCTTAACTACCTGTGAATTCATACTCCACTGCTCTGCTGGGACCGGATCCCTTCACTGCATAATGAAGCTGTACGCAAGCTCAACAGAGCAGCGAATACTGCCCTGGATAAATTAATAGCTATAAAGACTATTAAGAGGCCAGTCAGAGTGCAGCAAACTGGCTCTCAACGACAAGGTTAAAATTGCCTTTAACATCATTCCCAAGCTACCCTGTTATTCTTCCTGAAAGAAAACAAGAGTTCGTGGGCAAGGCCACCCCAGAATGAGTTCTGCCACATAACTGCATTCCTGGTAAACAGGAAAGCAATTCTGCCTGCACTTGAACTTGTTTCCAAACATGAATATTCAAAACCTTGCCAGAAAGACTGCCTGAGTGAGGGAAATGACCCAGCCTAATGCCCTGGCTCTCATTCCTCTCCTCAAGGCCAAGTCTGGCAAAGAGCGTGGGGAGCAGAAGGGGTGCTAAGGACATTCCCCCATCCAGCTGGAGGTTTTAAACGGTTCCCAAAGTGCTCCCCCCACCCTGCTAGGTTGTTTCAGCTTTAAGCTTCCTACCACACAGGTGCATCTTCTTCATGCAAGATCCATGCAAAAGGATGGAATTTTTACCAAGTGAGGAGGACACAGAGACAAAGGTAATCGGGCTCACAGTTCCCCAAGAGTCTTGGGAAGAACTGGGCACAAGTCAGGGCAACCCAGCACTGCCGAGGCTGTGAAGGGTACACACGGGTCCATGGGATATAAAGAAGAGACAGGAACATAAAGGAGTGAGGACACAGGAGAACTTTCTCATTGTGAGGAGCTACTGAACTGTTTTCATTGCTTATTATGTATGTCACTTTGCCTCTGATTTTAAACAGGTTCATTAACTGTGCTGTGTGTGTTTCAGGGGTTATCATAAGGGTCAAATGGGTAAAGGTCCCATGTAAGCAGCAAAACACTAAAACATAAGGCATTGCTGCCACTAAATGATCTGCTTATGTGTCTCAAAAAAAAAGCAGGAGAGGATAAAGATCAGAGGGCACCCCAAATGTCTAGTATTTGGGAAATACAGCCTGATAATGGGAAATTGGGGAAGTTGGTAGAGTGCCACTCCGCAATCTGAGGTCCCGAGTTTGATTCCCAGCACCACAAAAATGGGAGAAGGCAATCTCACTCCCAAGGCAATCAGGAAACAATCAGCCTATAAGGGTTACTATGAGTTGGACTCCAGGACACCTTAGTAACCCTATGTACAGCAGAATAAAACCCTCACCGACACTGTGCCACGCCTGGCACTATGTCAGTGCTTCTCTGCTATTCATGGGGTCTTCAATGGTTGATTGTTTTTGGATTATTTCGGGAGTAGGCTGCCAGGTCCTTCTCCCATTTTTTGTGGTTCTGGGGATCAAACGGGGGCCTCAGAGTAGTACTCTACCAACTCACCTAGACCCCAGCACCATGAAAAATGACAGGAAGAAAAAAATGCTCAAATATAAATGGTGTGCCCCTCTGGCTGGTGAGAGGATAGGTCACTGTGCCCCTCCCCTGCCCTGTACAGTACTTTATAAACTTTCCAGAAAATATATGAATTTTGGTAATCAGTGAAAAGCCAAAACCAATGCCAGATTAGCATCTCTGCTATGGTGTGTTATACTTCACTTTAGATAGTATCTAAGTGGGCACTCATTTACATTACTTCAAAGTCAAGGAGCTAAGCAAACAGCCCTGTACCTGTACCACTGGAGCAAGCCGGAAGACACTAGATACAGGACAGGACCTTGGGGACCCTCCTATTCCAGCCCTGGGGTCTTGCTCACCTCCAGCCAAAGGCCTCAGGGTTAGGCCACTCCATCACATCTGCCTGGGTTACTGCGTTTTATATCATAGTCACTACTGAAATATTTTTGCTATCTCCCCATCCTGAGGTCACAGGCATTCAAGAGTGTAGACTTCAACCTCCAACACCCGGCAGCACAGCACCCACCTGGCGCTCGGTACTGTTCACTACACACCTGTTCAAGAACACACACAGGTCACCTGGAACCAGTGGCCACTCCCAACCCTCTCTCCCAATGGCATCCCCACCATCCTCATTAATTTCTCCAGCTCCCACCTCTAATGACTTAAATTATCCCCCAAAGCATTAATTAACATGAAAACCAAAGAAAAGAGGAATCCAAGGCAGCAGAGGCCAATCAACTATTCTCTTGGCAAAACGCTGCCACATCTGCTCCAGAAGTGCAGCGTCTCACAGAAGCAGAGCTAAGGATCACAGGGCGCTTCCAAATTTTCACAGCCTCTTCTCCATGCAGGATAAACACCTCCCACCCCATTCTGCTCCACCCTGCTCCACTCCACGTAGTCCCTCTCACCATCTCCATCTTGAACACACAGAACTTGAAGCCGTGACAGGTAAGGCTCACTCACCTCCTGGCTCGAGGATACACAGTGGGAGACCAGCACCAAGCCAGGGGCTGCAGCAAGGACCACAAAGGCAAAGGCAGGCAGGAGGGCATCAGTGAGAATGTGCCAGGGCACCGCTGCCCAAAGGTTTTCGTCTTGGCATCTTTCATTTGTTTTAAAAAATGTTTGAGGCCAGGAGCGGTGGCGCATGCCTATAATCCCAGCGGCTCGGGAAGCAGAGGCAGGAGAATCCCAAATTCAAGACCAGAGGCAGTCTGTGCAACTTAGCAAGACCCTGTCTCAAAAAGTAAAAAAAAAAAAAAAAAAAAAAAAAAAATGGGGCTGGCGGGTGCAGCTCAGTGGTCAGGCACTTGCACAGCGTGCAAGCGCGAGGCCCTGGGTTCAATCCCCAGCACCAAAAAAAAAAAAAAAAAAAAAAAAAAAATCTTTGAGGACCCCGATGTATGGACTTATCTGACTTATGGCTATTGATGTTTGTCATATGGAAAGTTAAAATATAAATTCTCGAAATATTTCTTTTAGAATGAACTATTCAATTACAGTGGCTGGGTTTTAGCTCAGTTGGTACAGTGCTGCTCTGCTCTCTGAGACCCTGAGTTCAATCCCCAGCACCACAAAACCAGGAGAAGGACCTGGCAGCCCAGTCCCAAAGCAATCCCAAAACAATCAGCCATTGAAAACCCTATGAGTAGCAGAGAAGCACTGACAATAGTGCCAGGCATGGCAGTGTATTGGAGAGTGTTTCATTCTCTTGTACATAGGGTTGTTATGAGTTAAACTCACGAGCCAACAACATTCATTTAAAAATAATAATAATGATCTTATGACATTTTAGCTCCTTTTTTGTGAAAAAAAATTTCAAAAAAGTATCAAGAAAAGGGGCAATATTTTTATATTTCTGCAAATCTCCATAATGTCTGGCTTCATGGGAGACAATGGGATTCTCATGTCTGCCTTGCATTCACTCTGCTATGGGTTTGGCTTGAAGCGCAGAAAGAGAATCTACCTCATCCAGATGTGTAGCAGCAAAGGGGAGGGGAACGTAGCAGCTTCTGCAGGTCATTATGGATGATACTATACCAGACTTGACACTAAATGCTACACCAAAACTTGACAAGGGAGGCTTCCTGTAAGTTTGTTGCAAATAGGGCAACTACTTTGGAAAACAGCAGTGTGTTTCCTCAAACAGTTAAACATAGGACTTAACTTCTGACCCAGCAATTCCATCCCAAGGTACGTACCCAAGAGACATGAAAACATGTCCACACAAAAACCTGTAAAGGGGTGTTCCTAACAGCACTATCCAAAACAGCCAAAAGGTGGAAACAAACCAAATGTCCGCCAGTGATGGACAGACAGAAGGTGGTGGATGCTTATAATGGACTATTTGCACATAAAAAGTTCTGAGCCATGCTACAACCCAGATGGGTCCTGAAAACATGCCAACTGAAGGACACCAGGCACAAAAGACCACTTACATGATTCCATTTCTAGGAATGGCAGAAGGATGTGGCAGTCCATGCCCTAAACAATCTCGAAAACAATCAGCTATTGAAAACCCTATGAGGGTCGCTATGAGCTGGACCAGACTCAACAGTACCTAAACAAACAATGACACTTATAGGAAATATCTAGAATGCACAAATCCACAGCAACAGAAAGTACATTACTGATAGTTGAGGGCTGAGAGGGAGGGATGGAAAGATGACAACAGTGTTCTGAACTGCGGTAATGGCTGTCTACCCGTGAACTTCCTAGAGTTGTACACTATGGGTGAGTTATACATAAATGTGAATTATGTCTCAAACTGTTGCCCGAAGACAGTTGGTACAATGGACTCAAACCATGTCAATGAATTTTTCATGTACTGTTACAATAAAATCCATGAGTCTGTCTTGCACTTTGTGAACAGATCTTCTGCAGACCTGCCAAATGTTGACACATTTTCATTACATAACATTAAAAAATCACATTTGTTAATATCACCAGCGATCTAATGGAAAAGCCTTTAAGTGTTGGGAATTCAAGCTTAGAGTAGCGAAAACACATTTTTCAGAATTCTCATTTTCACTTGAAAGCTTGAATTTTATCTCTGGCAACAAATAATGTCAGATGTTTCTATGAAGTAACAGGCCTGCTTCATTCGTTTTTAAGCAAATGTCTACCAAACACCCAAATCTGAATAACTACAGTTTTAGAGCCTTCTTCCAGGTAAAGACAGCGTTCCACGAACAAAGTGGCTAGTTCAGCTCGCAGCTCAGTTGCTAAGTGCTCTTCCTGAAGGCAGCCACATTTCAGGATGGAGAACAGCCACTCACACGTCTACTTTCCTCTCATCACACAGAAGAGAGACTTCCTCCAAGATCAAGATTTAGCAAAATCAGCCATTCTTCTTAAGAGAAAGTAGCTTTTTCCTACTACAAGTACAGCAGTGAAGAACGCAATGGTTGCTGGTACAACCTGGTGCCAATGCTCTGATGTGTGCTAAGGCACCAGTCTCACCCACTGTTACTTCTGCACCACTAGCAAAAAGTGTCAGCACAGTGAGAAAAGCAAACAACATGGTAAGGGTTATTTTGAAAGTCATCCTGACCTTGCAGACTCCCTGAAAAGGTCTCAGGGGCGCTGCAAGGGTCTGCGGACCACACTCTGGAAATGGATGGGCTGCATTTTCTAAAACCTAAGTCTCCGTAGCTTAATGGGTACTTCTCATTTACACTACCAGTCTCAAGTAAGCTAAGACCACTGCTCATCCCTATCACTGGGCCACGGGAGGCTGGGGAGGGGAAAGCGCACTACCAGGACCTACAAGCACCTGTCTACACTGTGAGCCAATGCAGGCCACATAGCTACTCCCTTCTTCCCAACTGTACCCAGAGGATGACCAAAGGCTTATGACCATACCTGACTACAAGAGGCCAGGAAAGGACATAAATGAGTGAGTGGCCCAGAGGAGAGGGCATATCCCACAAACTAAAGGACAGAGCTCAGTTCAGACCCTGACAGATTGTCACAGCCCCAGAATACAGACCTAGCACTACCAAATTCTCTGGCTTTCCAAGAGAAACCAGAAGAAAAGATGTGAAATCTCATGCAAATTTAATCCCACTTAAAAACATTGCCAGTGGTGTATGTTAACTATTTCATCTGTCACAATGTTACAAATTAACAACATGAACTCTGAGCCCAGCACTGCCTATAATCCCAGACACTCCGGAGGAGGAGGAAGGAGGATGGAAAGTTCAAAGCCAGTGGTAGACTGCACAATTTAATGAGAGTTTGTCTCCAAATAAATTAATTTTGCAAAGTATGTGCAAAGCCCCAGGTTCAACTCCCAGTACTGCAAACAAGAACTTAAACTTTAAAATCAGGCATTGGATTCCCAACTTGCACCTTCACAAAAGAGTAACATCCCTAACCACAAAGTCCTGCAAGTGACACAAAGACACACAATGGTGTAATGGTAAAATGCTTAAAGGATATAAGGCAAAATAGGGAGTGGAACAGTCAAAAGACCAGAAGTCAGGACTGTGCTGACTTTTCCCCAAAGGCAGGGAAACATAAGACAAAATAACATCCCACACAAAATTAATTTCCAAACAAAACAAGATTTAAAAATGAAAAATGAGACAAACGCTATAAGCTAGTCATTCTTAGAAAAGGCAATACAAATGGCCTGAAGCATATGAAGATCCGTGTCACATATGAACACAAAGTAAAACTCAAGTATCATCTCCCATACCTCAAGCTGCCAGAGCGGCAAGGCTGGCAATACACTTTCACTACAGGTGTGTGGAATGAGCACTCTTACATTTCTGTCAGGATTGTAAATCAATGCAACTTGACTATACCACCTCACAGGAACTTCCAAGACCTGTGTTATTGAGGGGAGAGGAGAAGCCAGGTAGAACAGCATATGATAGGTTACCAGGGCTAGGAACCCAATGCCCCCATCCATGTTAAATCTAATTCCCAGAGTGAGATCAGGGAAGAATGATATCCCCACATGTAGAGGTGGAAGTCTCTGGGAGGTAATTAGGCTCCGAAGAGGCCATAAGGGTGGCACACCCTCAAATGGTGCCTTGGAGAAGGGATGAAGAAGTCAGAGCTCTCTTTTTCCACCATGTGAGGCTAAAACCAGGAAGGGGCTCCCACCAGACGTGAAATCTGTCAACACCCTGGTCTTAGCCTTCTCAGCCTCCACAATAAATGTATGTTGTTTAAGCCACCAGACTATGGTATTTACAGCAGCCTCAACTAAGACATACAGGCTGCCCTCAAACTTCCACTGGGCTTCAAAAAGCCCTGCAGACTCATCTGGGAGTGCAAGGGGCTTAGTGGGAGGGGGAGGGGAGCAACTTAGCAGGTAAGAAAGGAGAAAATAAGTGCAAAGTGCATGAACCACCTGTATGGAAATCCCCTAATGAAACTCATTATACTGTATGCAAATTGAAATTAAAAAAAAAAGAAACGAAACCCTGCTCTCTGTATGGAATTCAGTTATCTAATAGGGTAAAGGATCTATTATGGCAATGAGACAGCACAGTAGGACAACAGACCAGTACTTCCAGCTGCGGAGGGACTAGATTCAGAGAAATTTACAAAGGAAAAATTTTGGCAATAGTTCTAATGGTTTCACAATCATCCCTCCACCACCACGCACACATAAACATTATAGACATAGATCACAAATTTTTTTTTAAAAAGTCATAAAAAGTAAAGATAGCATGCTACAGCACTCAAAAGCTGGCAGTACCGAAGGTCACAAGTTAGATGGCATCTGAGCCAAGACACGAAAACCAGCCAGGAGTACACCAAACTGAGAAGAAAGGGAAAGTCAGCCCAGGTTAAAAGACTCTGTATTTGTTCAATCAATATTTGGGCTCCGGTGAAGTTCCTGGCAATATTCTAGGGGCTGAAGGGTGTATGAACAAGAAATACAGGCCCTTGTTCTCAAGGAAATTATACTGATAGAGGATGAGGTGAGAAATAAACAGATTAATGAGCAAAAAATGTTCAGTTAGTAATTCCACCACAAAGAAAATAAAGCAAGTCTGTGGGCAAGGAATTGAAGTAATTTACACTGGGTCACCAATATAGCCTGAGTCACCAGGTAGGGTCAGTTGTTGTTGTTAGGTGCCATCGAGTCAGTATCCGACTCATAGCGACCCTCTGTACAACAGGGGAACACTATTGTC
The DNA here is from genome assembly GCA_007922755.1 of Pedetes capensis. Taxonomy (NCBI): domain Eukaryota; kingdom Metazoa; phylum Chordata; class Mammalia; order Rodentia; family Pedetidae; genus Pedetes; species Pedetes capensis. Next base: position 378,810 of record VMDO01000092.1, on the reverse strand, counting down.
AGTGCTCTTCCGCTGTTCATAGGGTTTTCAATGGTAGATTGATTTTTGGGAGGGGGTTGCCAGGTCCTTCTCCCAAGCCTACAGCACCTGGTGTTCCCAGGCGGTCTCCCATCCAGGTACTAACCAGGCCTGACCCTGCTTAGCTTCCGAGATCTGATGGGATCAGATTCCACAGGGCTACGGCTGCAGGCAGGGTCAGTTAGTCCAACTTGAAATGACAAAAAAACCAATTCAATCACACAGAGATCTCAGATCGGAATCTGGGGTTTTATCTGAGCATAACAGGAAGGGAGTACCATGATTGGATTTTTTTTTTTTTTTTTTTAAATGCAGTACTTGGAGGTTGAACCCAGGAACTGGCACATACTCTACCAGGGCTCTACTACTGGGGTGCACTCCCAGCCCATTAATTTTTTTCTTTTCTTTTTTTTTTTTTTAATCTTGAGACAGGGTCTCTCTAAATTATGCACACTGCCCCTGGCCTCAAACTCACCGTACTCCTGGCCCTGCCTCCAAGTTGCTGGGATTACAGGTGGGCCAGGTGCTGTGATGGGACAGTTTTTAAGATTATCATCCTTCCTGCTGGATAGAGAATAGATGAGGCAGGCAAAGCAGCAGAGACCTGCTGGACTCCTGTAATGGTCCAGACAAGAGATGACACTGGCTTGGCCTAGGGTGACAGCAGTGACAATTAAGAGACATGAACAGAATCAAGGTCCAGTGTGGGGGCAGTGCCAATGTTGTGGATGCAGGTAATGACAGAAAGAAAAGAGTGGCATATTTGTGGCTTGAGCTACCTGGTAAACAGTAATGCCACACAGCAAGACTGCGAAGACTAGGGAGGAACAGCATTGCCATGGGAGAGATCAAGGATTCAGTTTTGGCCAACTATGAGAAACCCACAATACAATCAAAAAGAGCCAACAAGTAGAACGTAGAGGTGGCTGCCAAGGGCTGAGGGCAGGAGTGCAGAGTTGTTTAATGAGCACAATATATCAACTGTTTTACAAGATGAAGAGAGTTATGGAGAAGGATGATAGTGATGGTTACACAATATTACAAATACATTTACTATCATTGAACTGTACACTTAAAAATGATTAATAAAGAAATTTTATGAGTATTTTACCATATAAATTTCTGAGGGGAAAAGATGTCAAGTAGCCATCAATTAGAGAATGTGGTTTTTCTGGACAGGTGTAGGCCAGCAGTATAAATTAGGACAGCAACAGCACACAGCTGGGAAAAAATGGTGATAGATTATCACCTGGGCCAAGTTGAGAGGAGGAAGCCAAAGGACTGAATCCTGGCACAACGTCCCAGGTCCACTAGGCAGAGAAGAAACAACACAGGACTGTAGGAAAGCTTTCCCAGGCAGCAGAAAATCAAGTCACAGAAGCCCAATAGCTCACGTGATCACTCACACATTCCAGCCAAAAGGCTTGCAAGGCTGTGTTGGCAAGGTGGGAGACAATTCATAGCTCACCTGCCAATCTGTCAAAACTAGGGTGACAATATTACAAGTTTACTATCACTGAACTGTAAACTTAAAAATGATTAATGAAGAAACTTTATGAGTATTTTAGGGTGACAGAGTTATACCTGCGTACTCCTCATTTACATATTTATGAGCTTGACCTTTGAGCGTGTGGAAAGGGGAGCTCTTAATAACTCCATCTGGGCAGCTGCCTCACCAAGGGCTGGCCCTGATCATCCTGGGGAACGCTCCCCCTTTCCAAAAAAAAAAAAAAAAACCAGAGTTCAAGTTGGGCTCCTAAATAAACTTTTGGTAACATTTCCCTTTAAAGCTCGCTGCCCTTTCTCCCAGAAGTCCTCTCATGGAAGAAAAGTGAAAGGGGAGGGAACGGAGGGTCTGGGTGGGACGGGGAAAAGAAAATCCCCCTCAACCAAAGTGTCCACCGAAAGGGGACAGACGCCTCGTGGGTCCCGTGGAGTCAGCCAGGTGGACACACACACAGCCCCCACCCCTAAATTAAACGGAGGGCAAGCACGGCAGCGCGGGCTTCGCGCCTCCAGCACCTCTCAGAGTCTTCTCAGGTGCAGCAGCCGGGACCGCCACCTCCCCCGGGACCCCCACCAGGATGCAGTGAGAAAGGGCACACGCCCCCTCCTAGGCACACACCCGGCGGGCGGGACGCACGGAGGCGCAGAGAGCGGAGGCAGGCGCGGCAGGACGGCCCAGAGAGGCAGGTTCGAGCCCCAGCTCTGCCCCGCCCTAGCAGTGCTGCCCGACCCCGGCTCGAGCGAGGTGGGCAGGTCCCGAGCCCCGGGGCGGGGACCCCGGAAGAGGACGCGCGGGCGGGCGGGCGGCGGCCACTGACCTGCTTGAAGGTGCTGCTGAGGAAGTAGACGAGCGAGAGCCCGAACACCAGCGCGAGCACCCACCGCTTCCGCAGAAGCCGGCGCCACACCATGGCCGCCAGGTTCACCATGCCGGCGTGGACGTGCGGCGCGGCGGCCGCGGCGAGGAGCGGGACAGGCCCAGGGGCCCCGCAGCCCCATCCCTCGCAGCAACCACCCACCAGGAGACCCGCAGCTCCGAAGGCTCGCGGTAGCCGGCGCGCTACGCGCCACTTTACCTACCCCACGCCCCGCCTCCGTCTGGTCGCGTCATTGCCCGGCCTCTCCAGGACGCCTCGCCATTGGTCCCTGCGGAGCGCCCGCCTCCCATAGGCTGAATCCGGAGAAAGGGGGCGGGCAATCGTTTCTGTGTGTCTAGCGCAGCTGTGCCTGGGTCCTAGCGCCGGGTTGCTACAAACCTGAACCCAGTTAGAGGCCGGAAGCACTCGGAAGTCACGTGCTGCCCGGACTGCGCGAGCGATTGGTTTGGCTGGAAGTGAATGATGCGGCTGTGATTGCTGAATTGTCTGGGCAGGTAAAAAGAGAACGCGGTTCCCCCACCCCCACCCCCGCCACTGCCACCCCCGGGGGTTAGCCTGTGCAGTGTCCAGCCCTTACAGTCCTAGAGCGTTTTGCGCTGTGGTTTGGTTTCGGGAACAACAACAACAAAAAAACGAAGTCGTATGGAAAATGCACCTGCCTGCTTCCAGTATCAGCAAAGCTGGAGAGACTCCCTTGCGGGCATTACGGTGCAATCCTGAAACGGTCCCAGGACACAGCTGAAGACATTGCAAGCATCGAAAAATCTCAGTGTGGTCCTTCATAGTGAGGTAGTAAATGAACGGAGCAGAGGGTTAAAAGGCAGTTCATTCAATCATTTAGAGGTAGCCTGCGTGCAAAATTTTATTCCAGGATTTGATGTTGGAATAATTATGTTCGGCCTGCTTCCAACGGAATGTTTTGGGCATTTGATTTAGGAAGTTGTGTCAAATTTGTGGTTGGAAACTTTGGGATACTCTATTTTCCCCAAGGTTTTGCAAGTGATGGGGTATAAGAGAGGGAGTGGTTATTAAACCAGGTTGCAATTTCTTGAAAAATATTTATGTAATGAGCTTTCCTTTATAAATGAAGATGGTGGGGTTGGGGGTATAGTTCAATGATACAGTGTTTGCCTATATATGAAGATAGTGCTGCGGAGCCATTTCTTAGCTAATTTTCCAGAATAGAAAGGAGGCTTTCGTGGTGGTTTTTCTCTCTATTCAGTGGCCCTACAAAGGCTGATCAGGATTAGGAAGCCATTCAGCTGCCAGTTATGGTGCCTAACCTAAGAGTTTGATACCATCTGTGGTCCTGAACAGGAAGCTAAACCTATTCATGGAAAGTATATGGCTTTTATTTCTTCCTTGGGGTGAAGAGTGGGACAGGGAGCAGGGGTCTAAGAAAAAGTTAACTGGGAGACCCACAGATGTTTTGTTGCTGTTAGGTGCCGTCAGGTCGGTATCTGACTCATAGTGACCCTACATACAATAGGGGAAACACTATTGTCAGTGCTTCTCTGCTGTTCATAGGGTTTTCAATGGCGGATTGATTTTTGGGAATGGGTTGCCAGGTCCTTCTCCCAAGCCTACAGCATTTGGTGTTCCCGGTCGGTCTCCCATTCAAGTACTAACCAGGCCTGACCATGCTTAGCTTCCAAGATCTGATGGGATTGGATGCCACAGGGCTACAGCTGCAGGCATAGATGCTTTAGTCTTCAAATAAATACTTCTTGACTGCCCTCTCTGCCAGACAGTGTACTAGATACTGAAGGAGAGGGACAAACCAGGTAGACCAGGTAGATAGGATCCCTGTTTTCATGACATTTGCATTCTAATTCAGGGAAAGATCATAAATAAATGAATGTACATGTAAATAACTGCTAAGTGCTATGTAGCAAGTAAAAAAGGTCAATGCCTGAGGCATCAGGAGGTGAAAAGAGAAGACCCCTGGGAGGAGGTGACATTTGACCTGAGGGGGCTAGCCATGCAACATCAGAGGCATTCCTGAAAGAGAAAACAGCCAGTACAAAGGCAGAGCAAGATGGCTCATGTGCCTGCAGAAGAATCATAGGAAAATGGAAGGAAATGAGGTTGCAAATAGGATACAACATCAAGCAGAACCTGTAGGCTGTAAACAAATTTTGAGTTTTATCCTAGTTTTGGTGGGAGCCATTGGAAAGTCTAAAATTTATTTTCCATAATCCCCAGTTAGGAGTCATCATTTGATAATACAACAAAATACATTAAGATCATAATCATCCATAAGAGTGTCAAGGAGGGATCCATAAGAGGCTGCCCGGGGATATTGAGCAGATGGAATTAGCTACTTACAGTTATCAATGATGTCCCAAGACTTATGATTATATTTGAGGCATCTCATGGGCTATTGATCCAAGCCTTCTGTGCCATGCAGGGTTTATTTAGACTATCTGATCAGCTGCCTGACTCATGTGTCCCTCTGAAGAGGAAGAAGAGAGGAAGGCCTGCTCTCTCTAGGATCCAGTCATCACTTCCCCATCAGGAACCCTGAAGGCCCACATCAGGTGTCGTCAACATGGAGTTCTGAAGTCCATGTGGCTCCTTGCAGTGAATCAGGTGATGTATTTCCATGGTAATTCACACCTTCATTGCCTCTTTATTAAATGTGAAAGATGAGAGGAAGCTTTCACCACTCCACTCCCTTCCATGGAACAAATAGGGAATCTGAAACCACAGAGAGGCTGCTGATGTGTCTAAGGTCACACAGCAAGTTAGGGGCAGCTTCAGTACAGAATCCATGTCTCCTAACTGCCATCATATCCAGCTCCTCTCTGCTGCCTGCGTTCCTGTGTTTTTACCTTGTGAGGACTTCCTCTGCCTTTGGGACCCAATAATCTCATCTGTGAAATGGGGTGATAACTCTCTCCTATGGGATTGCATATTGAATCCAGGATTGAGTAGCAGAAAAGATAGAAACACGGTTTGGAAAGAATCCTAGGGATGTAAAATGCAAAGCAGTACTTGTTTATCATTATCATGGCAGTATAACAGGCAAGGGGAGTTTTGGGAAATAGGGCTCACGCATATATTGGCTTCCAGGTGTTAAGGAAGATGCAGAGACGTCATAGCAGTAACACGGACAACATTCCACCTGAAAGGTAGGACTCCCATGGCTTTGTTCCATCTGTGGGCTCCGGAGTCCATCCAGGTGGTGAGAGCAGCCTCAGACTAAATTGACTGAAACCTGCCTCTCCAATTTAGTTGTTGGAGTCACAAAGGAGATGTGATTGGAAACTACTTTTCACAGTGTATTAGTTAGCTTTTCATTCCTACAACAAAATACCCAAGGTAGCTGACTTTATATAATTGTTGTTGTTGTTGTTGTTAGGTGCCGTCGAGTCAGTATCCGACTCATAGTGACCCTGCGTACAATGGGTGAGACACTATTATCAGTGCTTCTCCGCTATTCATAGGGTTCTCAATGGTGGATTGATTTTTTGGGAGTGGATTACCTGGTCCTTCTCCCAAGCCTACAGTATCTGATGTTCCCGGGCAGTCTCCCATCCAAGTACTAGCCAGGCCCGGCCCTGCTTAGTTTCCGAGATCGGATGGGATCGGATGCCACAGTGCTATGGCTGCAGGCAACTTTATATAGAGAAAAGGCTTATTGAGCTCACAGTTTTGAAGGCTTGGAATCCAAATAGCATACCACGGGCTCACTGTCCACCCCTTGGCTTCCATGGCAGTGGTGGTGCATGTATAGGAACAAGTGATTACATCCCAAAACACGGCAGAGAGAAAGAGAGACACTGGGTTCCCACAGTCCCCTTCAAGAGCATGCTCCCAGATACCTAAGGGCCTCCCAGGAGGCCCTGCCTCTTGAAGATCCATAGTATCTCCTGATAGCACCTCTGCTGGGACCAAGCTTTTACAGATGGACCTTTGGGAGACAATCAGATTACACCCAAACCACAGCACACAGTGACAGACATGTACTAAATACTCAACATGTAATAGCTTGCTGTTGCTTTTATGCTAATATTCAAACTCTTTCTTCTTGAGTCACTGTATCAATGCTTATGCAGCTGGGATTTTAATTTATAGAGAAGCCTTAGTTTAAGGGGGCTGCTATAAAAAAAAATACTGTAGAAGTCTGGGCATGTAGCTTAGGGGTAGAGTGCTTACCAATATGCATGGTCCCCAGCACTGGGCAGTGGGCAGGGGGAGTAACACATATCGCACATTCAAAAGTACCACAGACTGCTTGGCTTATGAAGCAGATGTTTACTTCTTACAGTTCTGAGGGCTGAGAGGTCCAAGGTCAAGGTGCCGGTAGATTCAGTATCTGGTGAGAGCCTGCCCCCTGGTCCATAGATAACTTTTTTCTTGCAGTGGGCACATGGTAGAAGGGTCAAGGCATCTCCCTGTGGCCTTTTTTATAAGGGCAGGAGTCCCGTTCATGAGCACTCACACTCATGACCTAATCCCTTTCCAGAGGCCCTGCTTCCTAGTGCCATCACCTTGGGGGTCAGGGCTTCAGCATGTGAATCTGGGAGAGACACAGGCATTTGATCTATGACACTGAGGAGCAACATGGAAAGGCCAGTGACATTGAAAACCAGGCATGGTGGTGCATGCCTATAATCCCAGCACTCGGGAGGCCAAGGCAGGAGGATCATGAGTTTAAGGCCAGCCTGGGCTACAAAGCAAGACTCAGAAAGAAAAAAGAAAAGAGAAGAGAAGAGAAAAAGAGAAAAGAGCTAGGTTTAGAGACTTATGCCTGTAATCCCAGAGACTTGGGAGGCAGAGGCAAGAGGATCACAGGCCAGAGGCCAGTTCGAGGCCAGAGGCAGCCTATTTAACTTAGCAAGACTCTGTCTCGAGATAAAAAAGTAAAAGTAGGCTGGGGTGGCAGCCCCGTGGTGCAAAGCATGTGCAAGGCCCTGGTTCAAACCCCAAGCACCATGAACAGAAAAGAAAAGGGAAGAAAGGAAGAAGGAAGAAAGAAGGAAGAGAAGAGACCTTTGTTGCTTACATTTCCTGAGCAGACATGGCCCGCCACACCTCACGATGCCATGTGGAAAAGCTCCAGTGTTGGCGACAAGGCAGAGAGGAGAGAGGGGAAGGCATGGGCTGCTATCTTCACTGTGTTCTCCACAGCCCATGCAGGGGAAACAGCTCAGGCCTGGCTAGTTTGAGTAATGCTTGTGGGTCCAGGGCCTACGTGGCCTCTAGGGCCTAGGTGGCCTCTAGTGTGGTATGTAGCCCTAGGTATTTAGATTAGAGGAAATATTAGCCCCATGTGTGAGAGTTAAAGAGGGGACAGGGGCATGAGCCCTGGATTACAGGAGAGATTTAAACCAACTTTGGCCACTCCTCTGGTCCTGTGCTGGATGGATGCCAAGTGGACAAATACAGAATCTGAAAAAAACACACAGTTTAAACTCTAACTCACACACTAGAATTTCCATCTATTTAAATCCAAGAGAGTATACAGCTGAGGGCCTGTTCTCAGGTTGTCACCATCTCCGGGCCCCAGAGCTTCCTCTAGCACCTGTGTCCAATGAGCAGACAGCCAAGCGTTGCCTCCCTCCCCTCCATTCCAGGGTCCCTGCGCTCCAGGGGTGGCTGAAAATCATAAATGACATCCCCACCAGTCTAGTGCCAGCATGGGGCCCAAGCCTGGTATCAAGCCTGCCTGTTCTACAGGGAAGAGAGCTGTCTATAAGTCAGATAACCCGTGGTCAGAATCCCAGCTCAGCCACTTCTCACCTGCTACAGACTGGGTGTGTGCAGCTCCCCAGAATTCATATGTTGGAAACTTCATCTCAAGGCCCTGTGTTATTGGTATCTAGGGATGGAGTCTGTGGGAGGTAATGAGGATTAGATGAAGTCTTTAGGTTGGGGCCCTGTAGTGGCGTTAGTGGCTTTATAAGAAGGCAAAGGGAGACCTAAGCTGGCACTCTTGCTCTGTCTCACTAGGAGATGCCCTCTGCCATGTTCTGATGCAGCGAAGAAGGGTATGGCCAGATGCCAGCACCATGCTCTTGGATTTCCCAGCCTCTAGAACCTTGAGCTAAATAAATCTCCATTCTTTATAAGTTTACCCAGCCTCAGGTAGTTTGTTACAGCAACAAGTAATAGATTAAGACACTATATATGGTACCTTAGGCAAATGACCTTTGGTCTCAGTTATTCCATCCATAGATGGCAGATGATAAAACTCACAGCTGCTTATGAGTGAAAGAATGAGAGTGAAGATGTACAAGCACAGCATCAGCCTTGCAATAAGCCTGTTGGAGTCTTTCAGCCTCTGAGGACAGCTTCACCACCTGCTCTCAGTTGACCATGGCATCCTTTGAGGCAGAGACTGCAACAGAAAAGTAGTGGCCACCATGTACTGAGTGCCTATTCCATGCTATCATAATATTAGCCTGATGAGCTCAGGGCAATTGTGACCCCTATTTTACAGCTAAGAAACTGAGGTTCTGAGAAGGAAAGTCGGTTACCTGAAGTCACACAGCCGGGCAGTGACAGGGCTGAGATTTGGGTTCAGCCCATTTGTCCCTCTCAATCTGTGCTCCGATGCATCGCATTTCCACTGCCTCCTACCTGGGCAGATCCACTTTTCCTGGGCTGCCTCAGCTCTATCCCTGAAATGGTTAATCTGGAAATACAACCTCCATCTCCCTAAAGAATATTCTTTCCCATTTAGGCTGGAATCCCAGCTGGATGCAGGAGAGAGGCCCAGGGAAGGGGATCAGCTATAAAAAGCCCTGAGTGGGTTGTACTGGAGTTCCCTGGAGCCAGGAGCTCAGAGTACTGGGGAGGGCGTGGAAGGTGAGGAGGGCCGTCCAGGGCCCTGTGGGGCAGGCGGGGCACCTGCTAGGACTCTTACTTTCTGAGCTCAGCTTCTTAAAGTACAGAAAAAGCTCAAAGCCCCTCAAGGCTCATAGCCATGGGTGTCTGATGGTGTTGCCATTTATATCATCAGTACTATTATCCAGAGCCCTAAGGAAGAGGACCACACATTTCCCAGGCTTTTGGAGCCGACAGGGATGGGGCGTGGTGGAAGAGAGGGAGGCGGTAGCATCTTCAAATTGCACCAAGTTTGTCATAACAAACCCTCAGGTCCAGTTTGTGAAGCCAGAGAAGCCAGCCGGGAGGCTTCTCCAGACCAAGAAGTCCCCCGCTGTGTGTCGCAGCCTCCCAGCCAAACACGGAGAGGTGCTCCCTGGATGAAAAGAAGTCTGGGGTCACATAAGATTGAGCAAACCAGGTCTGAGCAAAGTTAGTGTTTTTTCAACGGGGGCCTTCTCTGATCCTTGGTGCAACCCTTCCTTCCTTCCTTCTGACAGCTTTTACTGAGCATGTTCTTTGCGCCTGATGCATTGGGCTGGATGGTAAAAGACAGCAGGGGCAAGCGGCCATGGGCTTTGCCTGTATGGAGTGTGACCCCAGAGTGCTGGCTTGCAGAACTGGCTTCATGCTGGAAACCCCAGGGGACTTGAGAACTTGAGGTGCTGGAACCCACCCCCAAAGATTTTGATGCATTTGGCTGAGACTCTTGTATTTTCTTTTGTATCCTTCTTTTCCCTTTTGCGGTATGAAGTGTTGAACCCAGGGCTTCACACCTGCTTCGCAAGTGTGCTACCACTGAGCTGCACCCCCGGGGCCATTTTTTACTTTTTTCTTTTGAGATAGGGTCTTGCTAAGTTGCACAGGCTGCCACTGTCCCCATCCTCCTGCCTTCTGCCTCCAGGCTCGTTGGGAGTGGGCCACCAAGCCCGGCAACACTTGTATTTTTCAAAAGCTCCCCATAGTGATTATAATGTGCAGCCAGGATGGGGAGCCTCAGGTCTCCAGGGAAAGATATGCAATAAATGGACAACTGTGACCAATCCTGTGCAGGAGGAGGCTGCGTGTAGTGAGGTCCAGACTCGGGAGGTGGCTGTTGTATGGGAGATAGGGAAACTCTACCAAGGAAGAGAGGCTTCAGCTGAAATCTGATGGATGAGCATAGGGAGCATGAGGGAGTGGGGTGGCATAGGGCTGAGGGACATCCTAGTGACCGAGGCAGCCTGCAGCAGGAAGCCCTTGGGTCGTTATAAAGAGCCACATCACAGCCAGGCTGCTCGGGAGGCAGAGGCAGGAGGATCGCAAGTTCAAGACCAGAGGCAGTCTGCATAACTTAGTGAGATTCTGTCTCAAAAAGTTAACAAAAAAATGGGCTGGGGGCACAGCTCAGTGGTCCAGCACTTACAAAGCCTGGAAGCATGAGGCCCTGGGTTCAATCCCCAGTACTGCAAAAAAAAAAAAAAAAAAAAAAAAAAAAAAAAAAAAAAAAAAAAAAAAAAAAAAAAAAAAAAAAAAAAAAAAAAAAAAAAGCCACATCACAAGGTTGGCATTTGGGGCCAGATTGGCTAAGGCATCTGCCGAAAATATCTATGTGAGCCTCAGTTTCTTTATCTATAATGTGGGAATGATACTTGTGCCTGTTTTAGGATTTATCTGAGACAGATGAGGGAGTGTAGAATAGAATGCCTTTGTAGGACTGTTAGTGGAACCGTGAAATAGCCTAATATATGGAATGAATAGAGACTAGATGACACAGGGTCAAGTGTGAAAGCAGCACCAAACCTCACCCATGGCCTCCCTTCTGTTGCCATTGTGCAAGCAGATGATACCTGTTGTTGTTAGGCACCCTGGAGTCAGTTTAGACCCATAGAGACCCTCATAGGGTTTTCATTGGCTGATTGTTTCAGGATTGCTACAGGAGTGGATTGCCACATCCTTCTCCTGTTTTTTGTGGTTCTGGGGATCAAAACCTGGTCCTCTGAGAATATGGAGCAGCGCTCTGCCCATTGAGCTAAACCCCAGCCCTGGATGATACCTAATGTACATTTATGAAGCACCTACTGTGTGCCCTGGGTCGTGGGGTCCAGAGGGCGAATGAAACACAGCTCTTGCTTTCAGTAGCTTGTGATGTGTTTGGGGTTCCCAGCAGAGCATTCTGCACCTACCGCAGGGCTTCATGGCAGAAGAGAGAAGTGGGTGGGGGTCTGGGCGCCCCCCACATACCCATTGAGCCAGTTGGCATTGTCTTTGTGGGGTAGATTGTGTGTCCACTAGTGGTTCCGTTGGAAAGGAACAGAAGCCCAAGAGAAAAGAGGTGGCCTCAGAACTAGGGAACATGGCATTTGTGGGAAACCACATCCACTTCTGGGTTCTCTGCTCCTCCAGTAAGGGCTCTGAAAAAGCTACCCAATCCTTTGCCTGATTCCAACCCAAGACGCACATACTGGGAACTAGAAAAAAGCAATTTGGCCATGGGACTCTTCCAGACAGACTAGAGAAAATAGTTTCCATGGATTGAGCACCTATTATATGCCAGGCACATTGCAAAAAGCATTTTAAATCTGATCCCCATGGGTGTTCTAGACAGGAATGGCGCGTGTGCCTGTTTTTCAGGTGAGAAAACTGAGTGCAGAGATGCAAGGCCCTAGGAAGGTGTAGCTGGGCTACAAATGTGAGCCAGCCTACCACATCTTCTTCCCATGGTTCTCTGCTGCCCACCAAATTCCAGCTGTGACCAAGGCTGGCCCCTCTGGAGATATGGGAGTCTTTGAACTTGAAAACTACAGAGCCCAGGGTCCTGGGGTTCCTAATTTATTCTGGAATCATAGAATTCTGCACTTGGTTTTAGTGAAGTGGGCACTTAAGAAAATGGGCACTCAAGTTGATCTGCCTGGGACCGAGGGCCCCCTGCTGCATCCTTTACCAGTCATGTGACTCTGGACAGGTGACTTTCTGTGTGCCTCAGTTTTTTTATCTGTAAAATGAGGGTATTGCTGGGACCTAATTGTAGGATTGATAGGAATATTTAATGAGTTAATCAAGATAGCACACTTAGAAAAGTGTTTGACATAGAGTGAGTTTCCCGTAAAGGTTATGACTCTCTTGTCATTATTTGAACTCATTTGCTAAGGCTGCTTTAATAAGGTACTATACACTGCATGGCTTCAACAACCATAAATTTCTTTTCTCACAGTGCTGGAGGCTGGGAGTTCAGGCTCCAGGTGTCTGCAGGGTTCATTAATTCAGAAGTCTCTTTGGCTTGTAGATGGCTGCCTTCTCTCTGTGTCCCCACAGGTCTCTGTTTGTGTGTGCGTGTGGCTTCATTTCTTCTTATAAGGACACCAATCAGGTCAGGCACTGTGGTGCACACCCGTAATCCTAGTGGCTCTGGAAGCAGAAGCAGGAGGATCAAAAGTTCAAGGCCAGAGACAGCCTGAGTAATTTAGCAAGACTCTGAATCAAAATAAGAAAAGAGGCTGGGGGTGCAGCCCAATGTAGAGCGCTTGCAGAGTATGTGTGAGGCCCTGTGTTCCACCCCCAAGTACTGAAAAAAAAAAAAAGACACCAATCAGAATGGATTAGGGTTCACCCTAATTGATATCATGTTAACTTTATTACCACTTTAAAGCCTGCAAGCGTACCACTGTGGCTTCCAATTCTGAAAGATCTCAGAAGCTAAGCAGGGTCGGACCTGGTTAGTCCTTGGATGGGAGACCACCTGGGAACAGCAGATGCTATAGGCTTGGGAAAAGGACCTGGAAACCCACTCCCAAAAAAACAATCCACCAATGAAAACCCTATGAATAGCAGAGAAGCACTGACAGTAGTGTTTTGCTTGTACGTAGGGTTGCTGTGAGTCCAATACTGACTCAACAGCACCTAATAACAACACAACAACCACTTTAAAGAACCTGTCTCTAAATAACATCACATTCTGAGACGCTAGGGGTTAGGACTTCAACATAAGAATTGAAGGGGACCACAGTGGGATCTGTGATAAGATAGGTATTCTTCACCACCCACCCCCCAACGCATAGGTGCTTTCTGTCTGCCTCTTTCCTTGTGCATTAGCCCGTGTTCTGTTGCAAGAACATACCACCACAGGCTGGGTGAGTTACAAAGAAAGGAAGTTTATGAGCTCCCGGCCCTGGAGGTGCAAGGGCCGCCTTCAGAGATGACCTTTCCAGACAGGCTTTCCCTCTCCCCATAAAGCCACCAGAATTCGGTCATAGGGTTGCACCCTGAGGACCCTCTCTAATCCCAGTCACCCCCCAAAGCCCCTCTCCAGACACCATAGTGGGATTAAGCGGCCCCACCAGAGGACCTCGCCATGGGTGTGGCGCTGCAGCGTGAGTGGGGGGCCTTGTCCTGCAGAAGCCGCGGCCAGGCGCTCAGCCCCGAGGCCAGCGTGGATGAGGGCGGTGTGTTCGAGAGCCTGAAGGCCGAGGCGGCGGCCCCGCCCGCGCTCTTCTCCGGCCTGGCCAGCGGCCTCCCGGCTGGCTTGGTGCTGGGCCCCGCAGCGGGTGGCGGGGACGTCTTCATCCCGATGCCCACGGCGCGCGAGGAGGGCGGCGGCCGGGGTGGCGAGGGCGGCGCCTTCCACCACCGCCAGCCGCACCCGCACTTCCACCATGCTACGCACCGCGCGGGCTCCCTGCTGCCACACGTGGGCGGCGACCCCCGCGGGCACCCAGAGGACGGCAACGAGGAGCAGCCCGGAACGCCTGCGCCAGCCCTATCCGAACTGAAGGCCGTCGTCTGCTGGCTGCAGAAGGGGCTGCCCTTCATCCTGATCCTCCTGGCCAAGGTGTGCTTCCAGCACAAGCTCGGTGAGTCTTGGGGACGGGGGTGTCACGGGGGGCTGGTCATCCAAATGGCCCGAAGGTGGTGGCCAAGGCTGTCATGGTGCCATGAGCTTAATGAAGGGTGTGGGATTCTGAGTCAGGCCTGGGTTCATGTTCTAGCGGACCAGCTGTGTCACTTTGGGCAAGTCACTTGGCTTCTCTGACCGTCAGATTCCTCCTCTGTCCAGTGAGAGTTGTAATGGAAACTTGCTTAGCTGGTTAGTTGGTGGGAGGGAGTTGTTGTTAGGTGCCGTCCAATCGGTGTCTGACTCACAGAGACCCTATGTACAACAGGCAGACACTATTGTCGGTGCTTTTCTGCTATTCATAGGGTTTTCAGTGGTGGATTGATTTTTGGGAGTGGGTTGCTGGGTCCTTCTTCCTGGGGGGAGTAGCTTATAGTAAATAAGAACTCAGACTGCTGGGGTATGAACCCGACCTTGGCCTTTCCTAGCTGTATGATGTTGAGTAGGTTATTTAACATCTCTGTGCCGCAGTTCCATCCTCTGTAAAATAGTGGTTAAGGTAGTACGCACAGTCAGCAGTCTGTATCCAAATTTCTTATCTATAACTTCAACCAACTACAGATGGAAAATATTCAGAAAGAAAGCCTGCATCTCCACTAAACATGTACAGTTTTTTTTCTTGTAACTATTTACACAGCCTTTACATTGCCTTGTTGTTGTGTTGTTGTTGTGTTGTTGCATGCCATGGAGTCAGTATCCGACTCATATCGACCCTTATAGGGTTTTCAATGGCTGACTGTTTTGGAATTGCCTTGGGAGTGGATTGCCAGGTCCTTCTCCCATTTTTTGCGGTGCTGGGAATTGAACTCTGGACCTCAGAGACTGCAGCGCAGTGCTCTACCAACTGAGCTAAATCGCAGTCCCTTACATTGCCTTAGGTGTTATAAATCATCCTGAGATGAGTTAAAGTATACGAGAGGGTGTGTACAGGTTATGTGCAAATACTGTGCCATTTCATAGAAAGGTCCAAGTCTGCAGGTTTTGGAATCTGCAAATGTCTTGGAACCAATTATTGCATATATGGAAGGACACGGTCCTTGATGGGATCACAGGGAGGTTAAATTTGAGTTAATATATATAAAACACTTAGGATGGTACCTGATATGGAATAAGTACCCTGCAAATGTACATTGTTCTTGTTATTGCTATTATTATTATTATTTTGTTTTGTTCTTGAGACAGGGTCTCATTATGTGGCCCAAGCTGGCTGTGAATTTGTGATCCTCCGGTCTCAGTCTCCCAAGTGCTGAGATTATAGGTGTGCGCCACCATGCCCGACTTATTATTTATTATTAACACACATTAAAATACTTAACATAAAACCTGACATATAGCAAATACTCAGTAAATACTACCTACCATTGTTGGTCAGCCATTGAAAACCCTATGAGGGTCGCTATGAGTCGGATACCGACTCGATGGCACCTAACAACAACAACAACAACTGTTGTTGGTGGGCTGGGGTTTAGCTCAGTTGATAGAGCACTGCTCAGCACTCCCTGAGGACCCAGGTTTGATTCCCAGCACTGCAAAAACAGAAGGATGTGACAATCCACTACTGAAGCAAAGCAATCCTGAAAGAGGCAGCCATTAAAAACCTTATGAGGGTCGCTTTGAGTCAGAGCTGACTCAAAGGCACCTAACAACAACAGCAACAACTGTTGTTGGTATTAAGATGTTAGATAATAACCCGTAAAGTGCTCAGCCTAGTACCTGACACAGACTCACAGTAAGTGGTCCTGGGTATACTGCTATTGTCGTTATTAGGTTACTAGATTGTGATATTGCTGCACCCTGTAGTGCTTGTGGACAATTATTTCAGATCTACCATAGAAATAATGGTAAGAATTACCTTGTGTCAGCCAGGCATGGTGGTACTCACCTGTAATCTCAGCTCTTGGGAGGCACAGGCAGGAGGATGGACACAAGTTTAAGGTCAACCTGGGCTACAAAGCGAGTTCCACAATGACCTGGGCTATACAGCAAGACTCTGTCTCAAAAAAACAAAAATAAAATAAGATAAAATTAAAAAGAATTGCCTTATGTCCTACTTTTTCCCATACCAAAAAAAAAAATCTAGAGATTAGGTTCTCCTTTTTTTCTTTTTTTTTTTTCTTTTTCTTCTTTTGTGGTTTTTCTTTTTTCTTTTCTTTTTGTTTTTCTTTCCTCCTCCTCCTCCCCTTCTTCCTTCTCCTCTTCTTTTTCTTTTTGCCCCACTTGGGGGTTGAACCTGGGGTCTTAATGCATGTTAGGCAAGTTCTCTATCACCAGTAGCACCCCTAACCCCCTTTTGTACTTTATTTTATTTTATTTTTTTGAGATAGGGTCTTGCTAAGTTATGCAAGCTCCCTCTAGCCTTGAACTCGCAATCCTCCTGCCTCAGCCTGCTGAGTCAGTGGAATTACAGGGCCTGCACCACCATGCCCAGCTCATCCTTTGTTTCTTATTTTCCTCTCTCTTGTGAATTCTGATCAACTCAGATCACCCCACTTTCCTTGCTTGGGTACCCCCATACTATCTCTTCCCTTTTTATTCGTAGAAGTGCAAGCCACCAGCATGTCTCCAAACATTGCCCTGAATTCTGGCAGATTGACAGCAAAGTTTTATTCTTCAGTATGGTCATTGCCTTTTTTAGTGGGTTTGTTGTTTTTGTTTTTATTTTTTAATCAAAGAGGAAAGTAGAAAAAAAGACTATGAGGTTAGTAGTTCTTATATGTCTCCAGTGAGGAAATACACCTTTTACAAAGTAGCTGTGGAAAAATATCTGGCATACATGTGCTATTTAAAAAGCAAGCGAACTCCAAAAGCACATTGTGTGAAAGCTGAATGCTGTCTACAAGTAATAAAAAGTAGGATTCTGACAATTATTATGCAGGGAGAATTCCAAGGTTGTAGCTTGGCAAATGATGGCAGTTAAATGAGTTGTGGAATCAAATTCAATTCCTTTCTTCCATCTGCCTGGGTCATCTTCACCTGTTAGCTAAGATTTTCTTCCCCTTCTAGCATTACATTTTAATTCCTTATGGTGTCCTGGTCCTTTTCTATGTGTGCTTTTAGTACACATAATATTCCTGATTGTTTTTGACAATAGAAAGAATAATAGGCACCATTTCCTAACTGCTGGAGATTATGTTCTGTGTACATTACCCATCTGTGAGGTCAGTACTGTTGTTACTCTGTCCATTGTACAGATGAGGGAACTGGAGCTCAGAGAGGTGCTGTGACTTGCCTAGGCTCACACAGTGGAAATAGCAGAGCTGGGATTTGAACTCTGGTCTTGCCACAGTGTACAACCCATGCTCGTGATTCATTGCTATAAGATATCCCCACGGGGGCCTAAATCCTCCTCCTCCTCCTCCTCCTCCTAACTCGGAGTGGCTCAGGGTTCCTGGTGATTTGCATGACAGCCCAACCCTCTCCAGAAGTAGGATTTTCCCCCCATGTGTAGGGAGCCCCCCTTCCACCTCTGAGGGGACCAGGGATGCGTCTTTCTCCAGCATTACTTATGGTCCTGGGCAGGTCTGATGAGTCTGAGCGGGGGCTGTGGGACCCTCCTCTTTCCCACAGGCATCGCTGTGTGCATTGGGATGGCCAGCACCTTCGCCTATGCCAACTCCACGCTCCGAGAGCAAGTCTCCCTGAAGGTGAGTCCCCTGGCCAGTTACTGTCCTGTGGCCACTGGAACAAATGACCACAGCCTTAATGCCTTGAAACAAACAAGATTTGTTATCTCCCAGCTCTGTGGATGTGGCATCTGCAGTGGGTCTGTCTGGGCTGAGATCCAGGCATCCACTGGGCTGCATCCTCTGGAGGCCTGTCACAGGGTCTGGAGACCCAGGGCCCTCTCCCCCTTCTTCAAGCCAGCAGAACCACATCTCTCTCTCTCTCACCATCCTCTTTAGTGTTCCTTTTCCATTTTTATTTATTTATTTGTTTATTTGTTTATTTGCAGTACTTGGGGGTTGAACCCAGTGCCTCGCACATGCTTTGCAAATGCTCTACCATTGGCTTCCACCCACCAGCCCATTTTTTAACTTTCTGAGTCAGGGTCTCACTAAATTATGCAGGCTGCCTCTGGCCTCAAATTTGTGATCCTCTAGTCTCTGTCTCCCAAGCTGCTGGGATTAGAGGCGTGAGCCACCACGCCCGGCTTGGTCTGATCCTCTCTTGCAATGCTGGTCAGGGGCAACAAGCTGCAGTTCCTGGTCTGCCACATGATCCCAATGGGACACAACCAGCCCTCGACAGTGTGCCCTGCTGCCAAACTGGGATTTTCAGCAGGCTTAGTGCATTTGACTTAGTGGTGTCTCAACTTACGATGGGTTATCAGGACGTCAGCCCATGGTATGTGGAGGAGCAGGTGCATCCAAATCAACTCAGACCATGGGGAGGATTAAATGAGGTAATACAAAGAAGGTGTCTAGGACAGTGCCTGGCATATAGGAAACATTTAATTGAGCTATTTTGTAAAACCTGTGCTTCCTACAGACCAAGTGCTCCTATGACAGTTCCCATCTTCTCTGACCCTTCCATAGTGCCATCTGCTTTCTCCAAAGCATGGAGGGCAGCTCAGTCTCCACTTGCACATGAGCACAGTAAAGTCCAGAGTTGGGTATGGGGCCAGAGGTTCTTCTTGACCCTTTGTCTCATCTTCCTCCAAACCTTTTTTCCGCTGCCCTGGAAATAGCAGGTTGACTCAATCCCATAGAGAGAAGCTTTGGGGATTGGCTGTGTTAAATGTAGTAATATCCCCCTGGTGCCTAGACTTGACCTTTAGTGACTGAGAAGCCTCTGTGGGTCCTTGAACACTGTGAAGACCCTGGTGACGTTTTGCCTGTGCATATTTTCCTCAAGCAAAATTCTGTATGACCTCCGTAAACTTAGGGATCTGGCTTGTTACTAAAGAATGTGCCCCTTTTCCTTTGCATTCTGTCTTCTCAGAGCCTTACTGATTCCTTCATTCTATTCCACCTTTGGCTTGGATTTTCAGAGAATTAGACTAGAATCTATTATTTATTGGGAGAGAAAGGGCTGCCGAGCGGATTAATCACGTGGATAAGAGTCAGTTGGTTGGAGGTGGTTTCCACAGTCGTTAACCTTGACCGCTCCTGGAATAATGGCATGGAAGGAGACGCATTTATTTCGTCCACTCTCTGGAAATGTGCCTTGCAGCAGGGCACAGGGCCCTAAGCTGTGTCTGGAGACAGTGTGTGCTGAGCATTTACCGAAACCACAGGGAAGGTTCACTGGGAAAGTTATGACCTCATCCAGTTCCAGCAAGGCAGCCGCCCTGGTCCAGGAAAAGACGAGCTTTGGATAATCAACAGCAGAGGGGTCTGCGCGTGTCTCCCGGGGCACACGGGCAGGAACACACCCTTGTCTGCGCCTCCTTCACACATTTCCTAGGATCACTCTCTGGCCCAGAAGCTGCTGGCAGACAGCAAACAGGTTTTCTAGTTTATTTTCGCAGGGGCATAGCAGGAGTAAGGCTGGAGGAGGAGGCACAGGCTGGATCCTGGAGGGCTTGTGTCCAAGTTTGAGCAGTCCTAGCACTATGGCCCATCACAGAATAGGTGGTCCAGGGAAGGAGACCAGAGGTCAGCGCACACAAAAGCGAGAGCAGAAGTTTCCGGCATCGAGTTCTGAAGCAACTGCTGAGTTGCCATGTCTTTATGGGAGGTCTGAGGCAGACATGGTGGCCCAGAACTATAATCCTAGCACTCGGGAGGCAGAGGCAGGAGGATCGTGAGTTTGAATCCAGTCTGGGCTACATTGTGAGAATCTGCCTAAAAAAAAGAAAATGAAGACCTCCCCCTCAGCAAGCCAAAATATGAGTCCAAACCAGAATGACTATTGCATGTATAAATTTAGCCTAACCCTTAACAGCACTTCCATCTTCAAATGAGGACACCAAGGCTTAAAACACGTGCTTGAGCAATAGTTACTTAACCTCTCTGTGCCCAGTTCATAAGAGTAAGTATAAACTGACACTACATGCTTCTTCTTGTTGGTAGGTGTTGTCCAGTCTGGTCCGACTCATAGCGACCCTACGTACAACAGAACGAAACATTCCCTGATAACGGTGCCATGCCCAGCACTATGTCAGTGCTTCTCTGCTATTCAGAGTTTTCAGTGGCAGATTGTTTCAGGAGTGGGCTGCCAGGTCCTCCTCCCATTTTTGTGGTGCTAGAGATAGGATCCAGGGCCTCAGAGTGCACAGAGCAGCACTACCAGCTGAGCTAAACTCTAGCCCTATTCCACGCTAGGCACTTTTAAAGTATTACGTATGTATTGATTCTCATAATTCCCTAAGGTAGATACTAATATGTACCCATTTAACAGATGAGGTGAGGAAATTGCAAAGAGGTCAGTAGCTTGCCTGGAGTTAGAAACTGGGGATTTGAATCCAAGCCATCTAGCTCCAGAGTCTGTGCCATGCACATGCGCTCTCTAGGCTTTCTGGATGGCTCTCCAAGTGGGTGTCTACCATTGTTACCTTTTCTGTGACCACTGTGTGGGTCCCAGTGGGATGGAAAGAGGCCAGTGCCCTTCCCTTCACCATCAGCCCCGCTTCCTCTGAAAGTTTGAGACAGTGAAGGTTCCGTTCATCAGAGAACTTTCTGGAATGTTCCATGATGGGCACCTTTGACACTGCAGCAGCCCCACAGACCTTTTGCTTTGTCTCCAGGAGAAGAGGTCGGTGCTGGTGATCTTGTGGATCTTGGTGTTCCTGGCAGGGAACACCCTGTATGTGCTCTACACGTTCAGTTCCCAACAGCTGTACAACAGGTGAGAAGGGAAGTTGGCCCCTTCTCAGGGGAGGGGAAGGGACTTGGTTGGGCTTGGGGTACCCACCCTGTCACTTGAGAGCCACACACCAATTCAGGGCCATGTTGTCCCTTCTGAATTCCACCCTGTTACCACATACAGCCTTGCTAGTGGAAATGTAATTTTGTTTCCTAATTGCCACATTAAGAAAAATAAAAGAAACAGGTCAAGGTGGTTATAACAACAGGTTTCATTTAACCCAGTACTGTTTTCCCTATCTGTGGATTCCGCACTCCTGGATTCAGCCAACCTCAGAGGCAAAGTATTCAGGAAAAAAAGTATGTCTGTACTAAATATGTACATACTTTTCTTCTTGTCATGATTCCCTAAACAATACAGTATAACAACTACTTACGTAGTATTTCGATTGTATCAGATATTATAAGTCATCTAGAGATGATTTTGTGTGTGTTTGTGGTCCTGGGGGGTTGAACCTAGAGCCTCGGATATACTTTGCAAGTGCTCTACTACTGAGGCACACCACCAGCCCATTTTATTATTATTTATTTTATTTTATTTTATTTTATTGCAGTACTGGGGGTTGAACCCAGGGCCTCGCGCTCGCATGCTTTGCAAGTGCTGGACCACTAAGCTGCACTCCCAGCCCATTGTTTTAGTTTTTGAGACAGGGTCTCGTTAAGTTACACAGACTGCCTCTGGTCTCAAACATGTGATCCTCCTGCCTCTGCCTCCTGAGCCACTGGGATTACAGGCATGCACCACCATGTCCGGCTCAGCCCATTTTATTTTGAGACAGGGTCCCACTAAGTTGTATAGGCTGCCTCTGGCCTTGAACTCGCTACCCTCCTGCCTCTGCCTCCCGAGTTATTGGAATTATAGGTGTGTGCCACCTTGCCCAACATCTAGAGGTGATGTAAAGTATTAGGACAAGTGCACAGGTTATATGCAAATTCTAAGCCATTTTATACAAGAGACTTGCAGATTATGGTACCCATAAAACCTCCTGGAACCAGTTTTTCACAGATACGGAGAGGTAACTATGTATCCAAAATATGGTCATTTTAACATGCAATCAACATAAAAATGACCAGTGAGCTGGGCACGGTGGCACACGCCTGTAATCCCAGCAGTTCGGGAGGCGGAGACAGGAGGATTGCAAGTTCGAGACCAGAGGCAGTCTGTGTAATTTGGCGAGACCCTGTCTCAAAAAGTAAAAAAAAATGGGCTGGGGGTGCAGCTCAGTGGTCCAGCACTTGCAGAGCATGCAAGCGCAAGGCCCTGGGTTCAACCCCCAGAACCACAAAAAAAAAAAAAAAAACAGTGAGTTATTTTACATTCCTTTTTCCATGTTAAGTCTTTGAAAAGGGTTGTTTTACACTGAAGGCTCGTGTCTGCTCCAGCTGGCATGTTTCACGTGCTCAGTATGATTAGTGGGCTCTGTGTGAACAGTACCATTCTGGAATATTTCCAGAGGGACTCACAAGACACTAGGAATAATAGCTGCCTATGAGGTAGACACTGGTGATCAGAAACTTAATTTGTGCTGTTTAGCCTTTTCTAGGGGCTGGGATTTAGCTCAGTGGTTAGAGCGCTGCGCTGCAGTCTCTGAGGTACTGAGTTCAATTCCCAGCACCACAAAAATGGGAGAAGGGCCTGGCAATCCACTCCCAAGGCAATCCCGAAACAGTCAGCCATTGAAAACCCTATGAGGGTCGCTATGAGTCGGATCCCGACTCGACGGCACCTAACAACAACAACAAGCCTTTTCTAAAAAATGTTTTCTGCCCTATTAACATAATGTCTTGTTAAGGTTATTTTAACGTACATGTGTCTACACTCTGAAACAGGGCTGTCAAACTACAGCTATCCATCTATTTTTATTAATAATGTAGAGGAATGCAACTGTATACATATTTTTACATATGGTTTATGAGTGATTTTGTGCTGTCAGAGTTGTATAGATGGGACAGAGACTGAACAGCCCAGAAAGCCAAGAATATTTAACATCTAATGTTTTACAATAGGGCTGGGATTTAGCTCAGTTGGTAGAGCACTGTGCTGCAATCTCTGAGGTCCCAAGTTCAATTCCCAGCACTGCCAAAATAGGAGAAGGACCTGGCAATCCACTCCCAAGGCAATCCTGAAACAGTCAGCCATCAAAAACCCTATGAAGGTCTCTATGAGTCAGATACTGACTCGACAGCAACTAACAACAAGAACAACAACATTTTACAGAAAAAGTTTAGGGACTCCGAACTAAAATATTAACAGTGTTCTTCAAGATGTTAGATAATGTGGGTAAATTTACTGTTTCCCGCAGATTATTTGTAGCTTATAAATTTTTTTGTAATAGAAACTTTTTTTCATAATAATAGCAATGCTTTCTGTTTATTTATTTTTTTTTTTACTTTTTTATTTATTTTTTTTGGAGAAAAGGTCTCAAACTCATAATCCTCCTGCCTCTACCTCCCAACAGCTGGGATTATGGTTGTGTATTAACCTGCCCAGCTCAATCATTTGTTTTTAATGGTGAAAAGTTAAAAAAAAAACATGGAAAAAGGACCACATTTACTTGCAGTCTTGTCATGTAACAGCAACCATGTGGACATTTTTTGCTGCATTTTCCTACCTATGTGTTATGGAAGACAATGTGCAAAACATTCCATTTTATAAATCTTTCTTTATTGTGGACCACCATATCACTTTAACCCATTAACGTTCATTATCCTATTTATAGGACAGTAATGAATTTGCCAGTTATTATGTCTTAGAATTTATATTAAACTCACACACACATGCATGTTATCATACTTTATCTCAACCTTACCTCCTGCCAGTTGGTTGCTTTTATATTTAGTTTAACAGAAATTCAGTGTTATGAACATTTCCTTATGAGTGCATTACTGTCCTATGAATAGGACCCTGTGCATTAATGAGTTAAATTAACAAATTGCATTTATCATTGCTTCCTATGCTGCCATCCAGGACTATACAGATTGAACATCCTTTATCTGCAGAGCTTGGGACCAGAAGTGTTTCAGATTTTGGAGTTTTTTGAATTTTAGAATATTTACAGAGGCTTTGCCCATTGAGCACTGCTAATCTAAAAATCCAAAATCCAAAATGCTCCAAAATTACATTGCTCAAAACGTTCAGATTTTGGAGTATTTCAGATTTGGGGATTAGGGATGCATAACCTGTATTAAGAAAACACATTAACGAGAGATCTCTTGGACATTGTGACAGTAGGTATTGTTCCTTCCAGAGCTTAACTCAGTCCTAGGATGAGCTGATCAAACAGGCCTGAGATAGTACAGGAAGCAGGAAGTTCCTGGAATTTGACAGTCAGAATTCGTGGACATTTGTGGGGTGTTTTTTGTTTGGTTGGTTTTGGGTTTTGGTTGGTTTTTTTTGTTTATTTTTTTTTGTTGTTGTTGTTTTTGCAGTAATGGGGGTTGAACCGAGGGCCTCACGCCTGCATGCTTTGCAAGGGCTGGACCACTGAGCTGTGTCCTCAGCCCATTTTTTTTTTTACTTTTTTGAGATAGGGTCTCACTAACTTATGCTCAGTGGATAGAGCGCTGCACTGCAGTCTCTGAGGACCCGAGTTCAATTCCCAGCACCGCGTAAGTGGGAGAAGGGCCTGGCAATCCACTCCCACGGCAATCCTGAAATAGTTAGCCATTGAAAACCCTATGAGGGTCGCTATGAGTCGGATACCAACTCAACGGCACCTAACAACAACAACAACACAAGTTACACAGACTGCCTCTGGTCTCGAACTTGGGATCCTCTCGTCTCCGCCTACTGAGCCGCTGGGATTACAGGCATGCGCCACCGCACCTGGCACTTGGATATTTGTTTTGATATCAGCTCTTAATGTGATTTAGCTTTTCACAGGCAGTTTCTATTTCTCCCTTAAAATTCAAGAGAGAGATAGTACCTGTTTGGCTTTGCATAGGTCAGGGGTCTACCCCTGCGCAGGCACCTGTGGCCAGAACGGCCAGGTCACAAAACCCCATGAAGACTGGGTGGTTTCTCAAGGATGGCAGAGATGAGCACATCTCAGGGTAGAGGGTCATATGGTTGGCAGATGCCCCAAGCACAGGTGCTTAGAATTTCAGGACTGTTTTGAGAGGGGTCTGAGGGTGGCTAAATCACAGTTCTATGCCAAACACAAATCCCAGACTTGGAGATTTCACCAACCAGTGAAGCACCCCTGATACGAATTTCAGGGGCCCACCATGTAGACCTCAGCCTGTTTTTGCAATTGAAAGCATATTTAAAAATGAACATCGCAGCCAGGCATGGTGGCTCATGCCTATAATCCCAGCAACGCAGGTGGCAGAGGCAGAAGGATCACAAGTTCAAAACCAGAGAGGCAGGCAGAGTAACTTAGTGAGACCCTATTTTAAGATAAAAAATAAAAAATGGGCTTGGCATGTGGCCCAGTGGTAGAGCCTTTGCAAAGTATGTGCAAAGCCCTGGGTTCAGCCCGAAATACTGAAAGAAAAAAAATAAAATCACATTATAGCCAAAGGTAAAAGCAACCCAAAAATCCATTGACAGGAAAGTGAATAAAATATGATGTATCTATGTAATGGAATATTATTCAGTCTTAAAAAGGAAGGAAATTCAGACACTTGCTATGACATAGATGAACCTTGAAGACATTTTGTGAGTTGAAATAAGCCTATCACTAAAAGGCAAATATTGTACCATTTTACCTATGGAGATACTTCTTGTTGTCATTGTTAGATGCCAAATAGTCAGGTCTGATTTATAGCAACCCTGTGTACAACAGAACAAAACACTCCCCAACACTGTGCCATGCCTGGTATTATGTCAGTGCTTCTCTGCTATTCATAGGATTTTCAATGGCCAGTTGTTTCAGGATTGTTTCAGGCATGGGTTACCAGGTCCTTCTCCTATTTTTGCTGTGGCTCAGAGCATGCAGAGCAAGCCCCCTGCCAGTTGAGCTGCACCCCAGCTCATGGAGACACTTGTTCTTGTTAGGTGCCATCGAATCAGTGTCTGACTCATAGCGACCCTATGTACAACAGACAAAACACTGTCATCAGTGCTTCTCTGCTATTCATAGAGTTTTCAGTGGCTGATTGTTTTTTGGGAGTGGGTTGCTGGGTCCTTCTCCCAAGCCTACAGCACCTGGTGTTCCCAGGCGATCTCCCGTCCAAGTACTAACCAGGCCTGATCCTGCTTAGCTTCCAAGATCTGATGGGATCGGATGCCACAGTGGTACAGCCACAAGCATGGAGACACTTACAGTAGTTAAATTCATAGAGACATAAAGTAGAATGGTGGTTGCAGGGACTTGAGGAGTTATTGTTTAGTGCTTTTAGAGTTTCAGTTTTACAAGGTGAAGAGTTGGATAATAATGACGATTGTGTGACAATGTGAGTGTACCCTAGTGCCACTGAACTATCCCAGTGAAAATGGTTAAGGGGTCAGGAGGCTGAGGCAGGAGGATCAACACGGGTTCAAGGCCAGCCTGGTCTATATTCCGGGACAGCCTAGGCTACACAGTGAGACCCTGTCTCGCAAAACCAAAAGAAAACAAAATGGTTAAGGAGGTAAATCATATGTGTGTTTTACCACAGTTAGGAAAAAAAGTCATCTGTCACCCACATCGTTTCATAAGAGAATGAGTATTTTAACACCAAAGAATTAACTAGGGGTGAAGAACAACTTTATAAGTGGAATAAATTTTTGCTTCATTTTAGAAAAAGTGTTTGAAAATTATTGAATGAGGGAAGGTTACCGGAATGCTACGGCTGTGTGTAGGAACCATCGGGAAGATTTTCCTGTGGGTGTAGGAAGATTGGTCAGGAGACAGGGTAGAAACTCAAGACGAGCTTTTGTATTACATCCACCTGTTCTGACAGTGGATTTGAGGAGTCAGTAGTTTTGACACTCTGGAGCTATTGCATAAAAGTAGTCTCGGGAGTTGGTCCAGGGTATCAGCACTCATCTTACACCGTGCATTTGTTGCATGGTCCAGAATGTCATGGTCCTGGTAGAGGGGGTAGGAGGAGGAGTTTCCCAGCAGCTTGGATGAATTTCCCACTTGTCCCACTTTCTGGGCATGATCATATTCCCAGGCTCAGACCTTGGTGCCCCTGTCAGACTGGGGCTGTGTCAAATGGGCAGCACAGGAAGAGAATGAGAGGGTGGCTTAAGAGAAAAACAACAGAACTGAGTCCTCATCCTTCCTCATGCCACAAGTCTACAATGTATGTGACACCAACAGGTGTCATCTGATTTTGCCTTCCCAGTGATCCAGCAAGGTGGTGCTGTCCCCATTTCACTGGCATGGGCTTAGACCCCATGAAAGCTTTCTGGATCAGCCTGTTTTGTTTTTTTCTGATACTGTAATGAAAAACCTGAGGCTGGGTACTTTATAAAGAAAAGAGGTTTATGTAGCTCACAGTTCTGGAGGTACAATGGCATGGCACTGGCCTTGGCTCAGCTCTGGAAAGGACTTCAAGGCAGATGGCATCATGATCGGCTGGAGCTTGTAGGAAAAGAGAGAGGGAGGGAGAGAATGATTCCCTTTTTATTGCAGAGAACAGTGAGATATACAGAGATTACATTTTCAACCCAGGGTCCAACAAATAGAAAAGACTGGATTTAAGCACAAGCCCATCTGGATCTAATGTCCTTCAGCTATTGTAATGGGACCTTGGGCTTAAGTCCTCATTTATAAGGTGGAGATAAACAGTGGTCACTGCCAAGGACCCTTGTGAGAATTTAATGAAATACCCTGAGTAAAGAGCTTGGTGCAGTGCCTGGCAAATCAGGTTTCTTCCCTCCTTTGTTGTGTTGACCTGCCCTCTTCCCTTCCTCCTTCCCTTTGCCCCCTTTGTAAAGACTTGTGAAATCATAAAACTGGAAGAGACTTTAATGATGCTCCAGGCCAATTTCTTCAATTAACCCTCCAGAGAATGGAGGCTCAGTGGTTAGCAGGCTCCTCTGAGGTCATGCAGCAGGCTGACAGCAGATTCAGGAGCAGGACACCCATGTCTTGACTCCAGGGCCAGTGCTCTTGTTGTAGGTAGTATTTCCAAGGCTTCTGAGTGAGTAGAAAGAGCTGCAGAGGGTTCAGCTCTGGGTGAATGTCTTCACCTCTGATTGTTTCTCTGCAGCCTCATATTCTTGAAGCCCAACCTGGAGACACTGGATTTCTTTGATCTGCTGTGGATTGTGGGGATTGCGGACTTTGTGCTGAAATACATCACCATTGCCCTCAAGTGCCTCATCGTGGCCCTGCCTAAGATCATCCTGGCTGTGAAGTCCAAGGTAGGCACTGGCTGTGACCTCCAAGTAGCCCTGAGCACGCCGATTATGCAGGAGATTGCGGGCCTTCTAAAGGAAGAAAGCATGGGCAAGAGCAGAGCTGTCAGGCTCACAGAGCCTGCGGGTAGCTCCTCTTGCCCACCATTGTCACTGCTTGCATGACTCTTTGTTGTCACTGCCTTCTGGTCGCACTCCACCCTCTCAGGACATTTCCTGTCACTCTGTTCAGAGCATCCCTTGATGCAATTTTCATCTAAGTTTCACCTGAAGGAGAGAAAAAGCATGTTGGCATACCCTGGGTGCTGCTTTTCCCAGGGTAGGGTGGCCTTCATAGCTTTGACTCTGTGGCTTCCAGGAACTCATTTGGCAAAGAGGCCTGAGGCTGAGAAGGAAAGGGATCCGTGATCAATTAGTGATGTCTGCTGTGGGCACAGGAGGCAGAAGCAGTAGCAGAGGTGGCTTTGCAATGTGCAGTAAGGAAACATGTTAGGATGAAGAAGTCTTGGGGGATAGACGCTGGAATTCAGAGGGCTGAGCCAGGCCAGGACAGACTATCATCTGTGTGATATAATGATGGCCAGTGGCTCTGTAGGGTGACCCAAGGGAACCTGGACAGGAGTAGGTGGACTTAAGGATTTCTGAAGACCCCTGCTTTGTTGTCTGTAAAAACACCCGTCTTTCAAGTTCAGAAAGCTCAGCATTTGCCTCAGGATTTGCTTGGCAAAACAGCAGGCTGACATTGACCACCAGTCTTGACTGATAGCTGACCAACCCACCAGCCAAGGTAATCTTTGTATGAGTTTCTCCCCTCCCCACGACGCATTGGTCTGGACAAGCCAAAATCTTAAGCTGTTGAGGTTTTCTTAGATGAAGCTACAAGGACAGTGCCAGGAAGCACGAAAAGGCTTGAAGACAAAAAAAAAAAAAAAAAAAAAAGCCCACAGAGAAGAAAGTTAAGAGAGGAACCAGTGGGCATAAAAATTCCTAGGATGCCTCCCCTGACTTTCCCAAGATGGTAATAACCTTGACCATTGTTCTGCTTGTTGAGCTTATACCACGTACCAGTAGGCACTGTGTACCTGACATCAGAAGGTGATATAGCCCAGTGGTTATGCACATGGAACTCAGCATTAAACCACCTCTACATTCAGGTCCAAGCTATATTCCTCTCGAGCTGTGTGACTTTGGGCAGATGGCAAAAACGTCTCTGAGTCGTAGTTTCCTCATTTGTCAACTGGTGATAATAATTACATCCTCCTTCAAAGTACCAACCTCGCAGAAACTGTTACTCATGGGAAATATAAAGTGCTTTGCCCTAAGCCCTGTGCATAGTAAATTGCTCAATGAATGATTCGTAATATAAGTTGAGTATCCCATATCCAAAATATTTAAACCAGAAGTTTTTCAGATTTTGGATTGTCTATATATGCATGCCCCCCTATGTCTGTCAGCTTGTCATGCTGTGGGGCCTTGCATGTTGCTATGATGCTGAAAGCACTGAAATATCACTGATATGACTGATATCACTGCAGGGCCACCCATGGTAGACAGGTTTCAGCTGAGCTTCCAGACTAAGACAGAGTAGGAAGAAGGACATGGCAGCCCACTCCTCGAACAATTAGCCATTGAAAACACTATGACTAGCAGAGAAGCACTGTCAAATAGTTGAGTAGCGTTTGTTCTGTTGTACATAGGGTCACTATGAGTCAGGCTTGACTCAACAGCATCTAACAACAACAACATATGTATGTGAGATGCCTTGGGGTTGGGACCCAAATCTTAGCACAAAATTCACTTATGTTTCATGTACGAATACCTTATACACATCACCTGAAGGTCATTTTATGCACTATTTTAATGCACCTGCCTTTTGACTGCTTCAGATTTTGGAATATTTGGGATTTTGGATTTTTGGATTAGAGATGGTCAGCCTATATTGATATTGTCTATTTGTTTTTTATTTTTTTATTTTGTGGTGCTGAGGATTGAACTCAGGGCCTCCCACATGCTAGGCAAGTGCTCCACCACTGAGCGACACCCCCAGCCCTGTTCTGAGGTTATTTAATTTTTATAACTGCCGGCCTTATGCTGACCAGTTGTGCAATCTTGGATGAGTACCTTAGCCTCTCTCCCTCGTTTGCCTCCTCTGTAAAATGAGGGTAATCATTTTAAATTGGGGTGTCGTCCACCTGCCATTCTTGTCTTTCTCACCCTGCTCTTTCCCAAGAGGCTGACCTGGGTGTCATGGCGCGGCTCCCCTGCCCTGCGTCTTCCAGTTGGGTTCAGCCCGTGGGAAGCCCAAGAGGAGAGACAGCTGGAGGTGCTGGTTCGCCTAGTGCACTTGTCCCCAGTGGCGGCTGTCACAAATTCTTCCGAACTTTGTGGTTTAAAGCAACGTACATTGATTTCCCTCCCATTCTGGAGGTCAGAGGTCCCACATGGGTTTCCTGGGGCTAACGTCAAGGTGTCGGTGGGGCTGCCCATGCACCAGGTCGAGGCCTCCCTCCTTTGTCTCTGACCTTGCCCCTGTTATCGCCTCTCATTCTCTGACTCTGCATCTCCTGTCCTCCACTTTGAAAGACCCTGTGATGACCTTGGGCCCACCTGGGTGATCTATGATCATCTCCCATCCCAGGGTCCTGCACTTCCAGCAGGAGAGTCCCCTTTGCATTGCAAGGTGACGTCACAAGTTCCAGGGGTTAGGACGTGGGCCTCTTAGTGGGGGGCATTACTCTGCCCCCCACACCTGGCTTCCTGCCTTTTAGGTAACTGCGGTTAGTGCTGGTCTAAGCTCTTCCTGCTCCCTGAGGCTGTACAGCTTCCTGGGGGGAGTGGACACCGCAGTGACACCCACCCCTTTCTCAGTGTGCTCACCCCTTATCCAATCAGCTGTCACCAGGGGAAGGTGATGTCAGGCAGCCTGAAACATGGCCACCTTTGGGAAGCAGTTTCAGTGGAGGTGGGGTTGGGGTGATTGACATAATGATACACAGTGGACTGATTTCCAAGAGTGAACTGGGGGTCTCCCTTTCTCACTGTTCTAGATCTCTGTGAGGGGCCCTTCCCAGCACCCCATTGTCTTATCAACAATCTGGGAGTGACCTTGGACTCTTCTCTTACTTCCTTGCTTCTTCCAATCAGCCACCAAATTCTGTCTACTTTGCCTCCTAAATGACTCTAGAGTCCAGCCTCCTCCCGCATTTCCACAGCTTCCCCTAGGCCTTGCCACTGTGAGACCAATGTAGGCTTTCTGTGTCTGCCCTCAGACCTTCTTCTCATTCTGCTCCTGGGAGCCAAAGCATTCTTAGAGCAGCTAACGTGATTCTCGTTCCCACCACCTCTTGCCTCCCCCTGACTTCCACCCTTCATCCCTGGGAGTGAACGCATCTCCCTTGTTGATGGGTCACCGACACCTGCTGTACATTTGGAAGCATTTGCCGTGTGTAGGTCTGTTCGAGTGGGTGTGTTTGGGTCTGGGTGGGTAGTTGAATGTGTGCGTGGGTGTATAGGTAGATGGATGAAAGAGACGGTTGGATGGGAAGTGTGGTGGATGGGTGGATGAACAGAGGGGTAGGTGGTGTATTGTTGTGGTTGTATGGATAGCTGCATGGGGGAGGGAGGCAGAAAGGAAAGGAGAGAGGCCTGGATGGACGGGGGATGGGAGGGTGAGTGGATGGACAGATGGATTGATGGATAGAAGCCTAAATGGACGGATAGACAAGCCAATTATACTAAGTCTCACCACCTCCTGTGACAGCAGCTGGGAGAGCTGGGGATCCCTTCTCCGCTCAGCTCTAATCTCTTGTGTGTGGTCGATGTCGAAACAAACACATCTGTCCTGAAAACAGAAACCTACGATGAAGTAGCACTCATTTCTCTGTGCCAGTAAAGAAGGCGTAGGGACTCTCAAAGGAACCCGGCGGCCAGATGAATAGTAATAAGCACATGAATATTGCCAGGCAGTCATGAGAAGCTGGGCAGTACATGAGGCAGCGCCATTCACTGAAGAGATACCCGCCGAGCCCGGCCAGGCGGTGCTAAAGGCATGGGGTATGTCCAGTGAACATGGAGGGCAAAGCCCTGGCCTCGTGGCATGGCTATCCTACCAAGACACTGTCTCCTTTAATCTGCTCAGGCCTCAGAGTACAGAGGCTGTTGATCTCTCATCATAGACAGGACACCAAGTACCATGGCCAAGATTGCAGACCTTGGGGTGACCCTGTCATAGCCACAGGAGTGGCTGTGATGGGGTTAGCCCTTTGAGGGGATGCTTCTCATCTCCTGACATCAGGCTTATAGAGCAGAGGTTGTTGTCTTGAGATTTTTTTTTTTTATTTTAATTGAGGTGAAATTTGTAACATAAAATTAACCATTAATCATCTTAAAGTCCTGGTTATCATTCCATGGCATTTTGTACATTGACATTGCTGTACAAGTAGCCTGTCTGTCTAGTTCCAGAAATCTTCATCACCCCGAAGGACACCTTGTCATCACTAAGCAGTCACTCCCAAACCCCTTCCCACCAGCCCCTGGCAACCACTAAACTGCATCTGTCTTTATGAATTTCCTTGCATATTGTTGTTGTTAGGTACTGTTGAGTTGGTATCGGACCCATAGCAACCCTCTATACAACAGGCAAAACACTATTGTCAGTGCTTCTCTGCTATTCATAGGGTTTTCAATGGCGGATTGATTTTTGGGAGTGGGTTACCGGGTCCTTCTCCCAAGCCCACAGTATCTGGTGTTACCAGGCTGTCTCCCATCCAAGTCCTAACCGGCCCGATCCTGCTTAGCTTCCGAGATCTGACGGGATCAGAGGCCACAGTTCTACTGCTGCAGGCTCCTTGCATATACCTGGAATTACATCCTATAGGATTTGTGTCTGGCTCCTTTCTCTCAGCATAATGTCTTCAAGTTCATCCGCACAGTAGCTTGGATGAGCCCTGCAATCTTTCCTAGGTCCAAATCCTATTCCACTGTATGGCTAGACCACTGTTCACTTAGCCATTTAGCCAATGGTGGACATTTGAATCGTTTGGACCTTTTAGCTACTGTGAATAGTGCAGCCATGAGCATTTCATGTACCAGTATCTGTCTGAACACTTTTCAGGGCAGACACCGAAGCATGGAATCAGCAGGTCCATATGGTAATTCTGTGTTTAACCCTTTGAGGAATGGCCAGTTTCCCCGTAAAGGCTGAACTGTTTTACATCCTCAGCAGTAGAAAACTAAGCAGTGAGAGGTTAAGGATGTTGCCCAAGGTCACACAGCTGGTAAGCAGCTAAGGTGAGATTTGAATGCAGGCAGTTAGACTCCAGACCCCTGCTCTGAGCCATTAGACTGTACTCCTTCCCACATGAGTTCCCTGGATTTATTGGGGGAATTCCTCCGAGTTCATTTAGGAAACCAGTCCCCACACACACCAGCTATACAGAATTCCCCCAAGTCTCTGCTGCAGCTACCTTACCTCTTTCTCCTTCATCCAGCACTACTGGGGACAAGGGGGCGGATATGGGCCCCAGCACCCCTTCCCCACTCCACCGAGGTGTGGGTGACAGTTATTAATGCTTCCCTGGCAACTGTCCAGCTCCTTTTTTTGATTATTATGATTTTATTCCGAGAGATTAATGCGCCAGGTCAGAACATAATCCAGCCTGTAAAAAGTGATGTGGATAGTCCCCCAAGATAAATTGCAGCCCAGGAAAAGGTCCCCAGCCTTTCCTTGCCTGTCTGAGTGCTCTCGCAAATGCTCATCAATCCTTGTCTGGGAGGAAGAAAAGGACGGGCCTTCATCTGCGGCTGGGGTGGGGCTGGGGGAAGGCACATCTGTCAGGGGCCTCTAATGGCTCGCACACAGATGCTCCTTCCTGGCCCTCCACGCCATCCGCTGAGAGGGTGGGTTGGCTTTTTCATATTCTAATTATTGGATTGGAAGGGCTTTGGTATTTGGGTCTGCTTGATGGCCCTGATGTGGAAAGCTGAGGGAGCCACCTTGCCCCGGAACTCCGGGTATCTCTCATTTTCTTCCTTTTCTTAATCATCTCTCTGCCACCACCAGATCCCATCTGGTTTCCAGCATTGGAGGGTCCCGGAGGAACCCTCATAGGAGAGTCATGCTCGTTGGATGGCCACGATGGCCCAAACTGTCACCTGGCTAGCGTCCTGAGCTGCCACTTGTCATTGTAAGTCCAGATAATACACATAATTCATAGGTCTTGGGCTTGCCAGATCTGGTTCCTACTGCACCTCACTCACCTCATCACCTACACTCTTTCCCTTGCTCGCTCTGGAGCAGCCATGATGGTGACTGTGTGGTGCCCCCAACACACCCAGTGCCTTCTTTCTCAGGCCC
Organism: Pedetes capensis; assembly: GCA_007922755.1. Taxonomy (NCBI): domain Eukaryota; kingdom Metazoa; phylum Chordata; class Mammalia; order Rodentia; family Pedetidae; genus Pedetes; species Pedetes capensis. The sequence goes on along the minus strand of VMDO01000092.1, from coordinate 344,249 downwards.
TTTGCACTTGCTCTTTCTTTTGCTCAGACAGTTTCCCTCTGCTGTTCCCATGGCTGTGTCCTTCTTGTGATATATATCTCAGTTCTAATTTCACCTCCTCCAAGAAGTCCTCCCTGACCTCTCTGTTGAAAGTGGCTTCCCCAATCTGCATTATTCACTATCTTCATCTCTCCTTCCTAGTGTGTACCAGGACCTTACACATAATCAGTTATTTTGTCAGTATTTTTTTTTCTGCCCCCTCCCACACTTCCACAAGGATATGAACTCAGTGCCCAAGGATCCCAAGGCCTTGTGAGTTTCTTTATTTACCGGTAGTGCAGGTAGATAACTATGGGCCAAGCCAAGAGACTCACCTTGATTGCCAATTAGGATTGGTTAATCCAGACCTCCCTGCCCGCTTCCGTGGAGTTCCCCTCAGCCTCTGCTCCTCCTGTCTCCTACCAAGTCTTCTCATGGTTTCAGGGCCCATTTGCCTGTTTGCTTATAGGAAGGTGCTAGATCCAGAGAATATGAAAATGGTAAGGTCCCCTCCTAACTATCACCCACTATCTTGATTCTCTGACAGTGCCCTTGTTTTTGCATCCACCTAACCCAAAGCTAGTTAAGAAAGGAAATCCATCCCAGAAACATATCATTCATTCCAAGCCTTAAACATTTATGTGGCAAAAAATATTAAAAGAAAAAATTAAGCATTTAGCTTGTCCACATTGCCTTTTTCCTATTTTAGTTACTTATTTTTAATGTGTGTGTGTGTGAGTGTGTGTGTGTGTGTGTGTTTTGAGACAGGTTCTCACTATGTGCCCAGGCTAGCCTTGAACTCATGATCTGCCTGCCTCGGCCTCATGAGTGCTGGGTGTGTGCCAGTATGTCCAGCTATCCCTTCCCTTGATTAAAGTGAATTCTTCTTGGCCCAGAATTCTAGATCTGTGCTGGCCAGTAGGATAACTACAAGCTGCCTGTGGCTCTCTAAATTAACTAAATCTAGAAAGTTCCTGTGTTGCACCACCTACATTTCAAATGCTCAGTAGTAAGTTGGGGGTACAGCTCCTTTGGGAAGAGCTTGCCTAGCATGCACGACACTCGAGGTTCCATCCCCAGCACTGGAGGAGAGGATATAATCCAATGATCAGTAACCCTGGGCAGTTTATGGCTACCATGTTGGACAGCACAGATAAAGAAAGTCTCTAGGGCTGTGGATGTAGCTCAGCAGTAGAGCACTTACCTAGCATGTATAAGGCCCTATGTTTGGGCCCTAGCACTGCAAAAACGATAGTTTTCATCATTGCAGAAAGTTCCACTGGACAGTGCTATTCTAGAACATTCTTAGAGTAGGGTTTAATTCATCCTCCAACTAATATGGGCAGCTGTCCTTGTGCCTGTTTCTCAGATGGAGATACATAAAAGCAGGCACTAATCTTAAGAACTCTCTGCAGGTCTCTTGTCAGGGGAGGTGGCACTGCAGAGTAGACAAAACCCCTGCGGGAGAGGTCCCAGCAGGGTGAGACTCCAGGAGCTCCAAGTGCAAAGGAGGGTGTGGGAAGGCAGACAGAGCAAGAAAGGTGGTTGTCCTTGATGTGAAAGAACTGCCAAGAGAGGGTCCACAGGGCTTTTTTGTGCTACAAAAATCCCTGTGGTTTCCAAGCCTTGAACCCAAAGTGGCTCCCTCTTGAGCCAGGCACCTTCCCTTCCCAGGGTCTAGAATTCCCTCTCTTCCCTCCCCCACAGACAGACATCTGTGTGTGCCAGGGCAAGTCTGGGTTTCCGGGCCTGCACCTTGGTTCTTGCACCCTACCTTCCCATGTATAAAGATGCAAGGCACCGTCCTGAACAGCTTCGGCACCCTTTCCCCAACCCCTATGCCACAGGCCTAGGAGGGCTGAAGGCTGTGGTCCCCAGCCAGGGGACATTGGGCAACTTCTGGGGACAGTTTTAATTGCCACAGTTGTTGTGGAGTCAGCTGGTACTTCCTGGATGAATCCAGGAATGCTGCGGAACACCCTACTACAGACAGGACAGCCCCCGCCACCATAGTCACCACCCCAAATGTCAGAGGTGCGGAAGCTGAGAAACTCCAGGGCAGGTATTTGCTGGTGGCCTTGGGTCAGCTCCCGTAATGTTATAGGCTGAATTGTGTCCCTCAAAATTTAGGTATCAAAGTCCCAACCCCATAATATCTTAGAATGTGGCTATATTTGGAGAAAGAGTCTTTAGAGAGGTAATTAAGTTGAAAGGAAGATACTAGGTAGGCCCTAATCCTGTATACCAAGAGGAACCCATAGACCAACAGGAAATTGGACATGAACTTGTATAGAGAGATGATATGAGGCCACAGAGAGAGGGGGGTCACCTGCAAGCCAAATGATCCAACCATGCTAGCCTTTTGACCTTGACCTTCCAGCCTCCAGCACCATGAGGAAATACATTGCTGTTGCTGAAGCCACACATTCTACATCACCTTGTTAGCTGTAGCCCTAGCTGACTAATGTACCTGCGGACCAGCTTGCCTACAGTTCTCTGCTGTTTCTAGAGGAGTTTTGTATCTGTTCAGATGTCCCCAAGCCTTTTACCACCATGGAATTATTCAGGATCCTTTATTTTGTTAATAAGCAATAGAATCACAGGGTTCAGGTGTCAAAATATCAAATACAATGTATGGCAAAAGGTCTGTTTTCCCTTCCTACCCCAGATGCCCCTTCTCCCTCCTCAAAGATAAAATACCATCCCGCAGTCTTTGCATAGCTATTATATACATACATTAGCAATGATATGTATAAGTTCTTCCTAATAACATTGTGGTATTTAAACAGGAATAGTCTGTGCACAGCCCCCTACCTGCTTTTTTTTTTTTTTTTATTACCCATCCCATCTGTCCTAGAGATCATTCTAGTTAAACACATACAGGATACAGAATAATGATTGAAAGCTTGGACCTCAGAGCCAAATTGCCTATATCCAGATTCTGTGCGCGGATCCCATTGCCATTTATCAGGTGGGTGACCCTCACAAGGTATTTGCCTCTTCTTACCTCCATTTCCTCATCTATAAAATGGGATAGTAATAATAACTTTCTGTATTAGTTTTCAGTTGCCCAGTGAATGAACCACTGATTTAGCAACTTAATAAAACAGCCAATGATCCTAGGCATGGTGGTTCATGCCTACAATCCCAGTACTTGGAAGGCTGAGGCAGGAGGATCTCGAGTTTGAGGCCAGCTTAGGCTACAAAGTGAGATCCTATTTTAAAAATTAAAAAAAAAAAAAAAAAAAAGGCCATTGATTTGTTGACACTTTTAAGGTCAGAAGTCCAGACAGATTTGACCAGATATCAGGGGTCTCAAAGGCCAAAATCAAAGTGTTGGCGAGGAAGTACTCCTATCTGGAGGTTCTAGATACCAGTCCACTTCCAGACTTATTCAGATTGTTCACAGAATTGTTTCTGTGTGACTGGAGGACTGAAGTCCATGTTTACTGGCTGGCTGTCCTGGAAACCTCTCTCTGGCCCTTGCACATGACTGCTCCACCTTCAAGCCAGAAATAGCACATCAAATCCTGCCCGACATCTTCCAGTTTCTTCTTCTGCCACCAGCTGGAGAAAACTCTGCTCTAGAGACGTGAGTGATTAGATAGACCTACCCGGATGGTCTCTTTTTTTTGGCAGTTCAAAGTGAACTGATTAGTAACCTTAATGACACCTGCAAAGTCCCTTTGGTCATGCGTCCATAACATCATGCAGGAGTGACATTTCATCAGGGTCATAGTTCTAGGTATTAAGATGGAAAACTTTGCCAGGCACCATGGCACATACCACTTAGCGACTCGGGAAACTGAGGCAGGAGGATTGAGAGTTCAAGGCCAGAGGCAATTGGCCCACCTACACAATTTAGCACGATCCTGTCTTAAAGTAAAAAATAAAGCCAAGTACTAAGGTACATGCCTATAATCCCAGTGACTTGGGAGGCTGAGGCAAGAGGATTGCAGGTTCAATGCCAGAGGCAGCTGCTGTAACATAGCAAGACCCTGTTTCAAAATAAAAAATATAAAAAGGGCTGGAGTGTGGCTCAGTGGTGGAGCGCTTACCTAGCGTGCGTGAGGGCCTGGGCTCAACCCTCCCCCCCAGTACTGGAAAAGGAAATAAAAAGGCAGGAAAAAAAAAGAAAAAGAAAGTAAAGTGGGTGATGATGTCCTTTGTAGTTGTCAGAGGAGAATCTGGTGAGTCTGTCATAGGCAATGTCCACAGCAACAGAGGAAACATCTGGTTATGCCACAGTGGAAGATGTTCTGGGGTTGTGGCTGACACCTGCCCCTTGAGGGGTGCATTTACGTTTCTCTTTGTTCTATTTGTCAGTAATTTCCCACATACACCTGAGATCTTCCATTTTTAGGTTATTTGGTAACATTGGTAAGTTATAAGATATTTCAAATACACAGAAAAGAATCTCTCGCAGGGATCTCTTACCTATCATACAGATTTAAAAGATGTTAGCCTTTGCTGTGTTTGCTTCAGATCTTCCTCTTTCCTTTTAAAGAATTAAACCAGCCAGGCATGGTTGTGTAGACCTGTAATTACTCAAGAGGCTGAGGCAGGAGGATTGTGAGTTCAAGGCCAACTTGGGCTACATAGTGAGGCTCTGTCTGAAAAAACAAACAAAAAGAAATTGAAGCCCACTTACCTAGCCCCGCTTGCATCCTCTGTGTTAGTTACTTGTCACCCCTCTATACCAGGTGTGCTGGCCCTCATATACCACAGCCTCGATGGCACAGCCCAGCCGTGCTTATTTTCAGCTCCTCATCATCCAGTGCAGGTTGGTCAGAATACTCTGCCCATGTGGTCATTTAGGAGTCCACGCTCTTCCAAGGACTGGAACCACCATCCCATAAGATGTCCCCTTGGGATCGTGTTTCTTAACCTGAGATGTGCATAAAAATCATCTGGCAAGCTTGTTCAAGCACTGATTCCTGGGCCCTCTCCCCACTCGGTCCCCCAAAACTCTGATTCACTAAGGAGAAACTGAGATTCTGATTTCTTTTCTCTTCTCTTTTCTTCTTTTCTTTCTTTCTTTCTTTTTTAATGCTGATTTGTAACAAACTCCATGAGGATGCTGATTTGAGTAGCCAAAGTCAGGGACCTCATGGTTTCCATGGGAACCTGAACTTGAAAGGGGTCGATGAGGAAGCAGAGCTCAGAGGATGACATGGATGGTTTGGGGCATCAAGGAGCAGTGTAGATTGCTTGTACCGTCATTCCCTCACTGGCTAGGACTGACAGAAGGCTCTACACAGCTGCAGGGGAGTCCAGAAAACTCTCCTCCTCCTAGGGGAAATTAAGTGGGACTTCGGGAGCTCCTGGTGGAGCTCTGCCACATCTACATCCTCTGAAATGTACTCAGTGTTTTATCATGTCAAAAAAGTATCCAGAACTGGGCATGGTGGCCCGCGCCTTTATTGTCAGTGCTCAAGAGGTCAGACTGGGTTACATAGGAAGTTTGAGGCCAGCGGGGCTAATAGGGGACCCTGTCTCAAGAGAAAAAAAAAGGAGGGGGTTGGGGATTTAGCTCAGTGGTAGAGCGCTTCCCTCGCAAGTGCAAAGCCCTGGGTTGGGTCCTCAGCACCAGGGGAAAAAAAGAAAAAGAGAAAGAAGCCAGGCACAGTGGCGCATGCCTATAGTCCCAGCAGCTCTGGAGGCAGAGGCAGGAGGATCGCAAGTTTGAGACCAGAGGCAGTCTGCGTAACTTAGCGAGACCCTGTCTCAAAAAGTAAAAAAATGGGCTGAGGGTGCAGCTCAGTGGTCCAGTACTAGGAGAGCATGCAAGCGCGAGGCCCTGGGTTCAACCCCTAGTACTGCAAAAAAAAAAAAAAAAAGAAAGAAAGGAAGGAAGGAAGGAAAAAGAAACATTTAAGAGGTCATCTCATCCAATTATTAACACTTTTAAAATAAAAAGTTGTTGAATTTAATCAGGAAGCATTTGATTTTTCTCCTTCGATCTGTTGCTAGGAAGATCTGCATTATTAGATTTCCTATTAATCCTTGCATTCCTGGAGTGATGTCCCTCCCCCCCCCACCCCATCCTGATGTATTATCCTTTGAATAGGCTTCTGGATTCTGGGTACTCCTATTTTATTAGGATTTTTGTATTTGCGTTCATATGTATTCCTCTCCTTTTTGAGGCAACTTCCTGAAAATTTTCCCATCCTTTTTGCTTAGATCTCTTGGGCTACCGCTCAGTGTCATGAGCTGCTGGGCAGCCTAGGAGCTTGTAGCCGGGTGCCAGTGCATCTAAACAAACACTGAGATTCTTATTTTGAAAGAAGGAGAGAAGGGATGTGGGCAGGCAGCACCCATCCTTGCCCCAGGATACATTTCCTCCATTTGTAGACAGGAGACCCAAGGCCCAGTAAGGTGTATTACTTTACCCAGGGTCACCCAGCAAGTCTATGGCAGAGCAATGACTTGAAAGGCCAGATCTTCTACATGCTTGGGGAGATGCCCCCAGAAACCCACGATAATCATAGGATACAGTTATATGCTAATACAGTAGTTGCTAGGTGCCACGGCTACCCTCATAGGGTTTTCAATGGCTGATTATTTCAGGATTGCTTCAGGAGTGGATTGCCACGTCCTTCTCCCGTTTTTGTGGTGCTGGGGGTAGGACCCTGGTCCTTAGTGCAGAGCAGCGCTCTACCAACTGAGCTAAACCCTAACCCATTAATACAGTCAAGTCACAATAAATAGCTCCTGTGCCTAGTACTATACCAACTGTTCAGTCTCCATGAGCTCATTTCACCCTGGGAGCACCCTGGGAGGTCAACACTGATAGTATCTCCACTTTGCAGATGCAGAAACTGAGGCACAGAGAAGGTAAGTGACATGCCAAGGGTGAGTGTATGGCAGGGCTGAGAGTGGGGTTCTGGCTTCTGGTTCTTGAGCCCCCATTCTTAGCCACTGTGTGCTGCTGCCTGCCACCCAAGTGTCACGGTGAGGATCAGTGAGAAACAACCCCACCACCAGCCCGGCCCCCATCCTGTGTCTCCGGGGCCTGGGCCTCATCATCTGCTGCAGCTCTGTTTTGTGTTTTTCCCGTCACTCTGTTCCCTGGGAGACTCTCAAAGCCTACAGTTTGCCACCAAGCTATGCGGCAGGGACAGAGCCCGATGGACACCTGGGATTTCTCGAACCCCCGCTTCCACTGGTCATGGTTGGGGGACCTGTTTATTTGTTTATCTGGGCCTGGCTGGCTCCACACCCCGCAAGCTGTTGTTCCCCACTGGGGAAGATGAAAAACGGCCTCCGACACTGGAAGACAATGCAGGCCACATGGCCCCCACGGTTTAATTTCCTTTAATTCATTTTATATTGAACCAAATGATACTGTTTGTTTTTAATGGGAAACACTCAGCAAAGGGGAGGGGCGACCAGGCCTCTGGGAGAAATTAGGGACACAGCTGCTGCTTAAATTCTTGCTCCTTCTCCCCACACCCCCACCCACACCCCCACCCCAATATTGCTCCCATCTTGGGGCCTTTGGAAACCAGTTGCCAGGTCAAAAGATGATGCCTTTCACCAGCTTGGATGGTTACTGTCTAGAGAGGGGCCTGGCTCTGTCCCAGGGTGGCCTTCCCCAACACAGCCCAAAGCCCACTGTTGCCTGGGAATCACAGAACCCAGCCATGGCTATTCTGGGCACCCCTTCTCCATGGCTCATTGCCAAGGATCCCAGGGTGACACTTGGCCCAGGTAGGACACACCACACAGTGCCTTGTCCTGGGCGCAGTGAATGCTGAGCGTGTTCATTCACTGGGCATCAGGGAGCAGAGTGGTAGAGTGGTGGCCAGTGGGCACCCAGTGCTGCTGTGCTGGCCTCTGCCTTCTGCCCCAGTGGCTTATGTGCTTGCAAAGCTGGAGAAGCCTGAAGGAAGAGGTGAGGTTCTTCCATTTCCCCTGCTGTGGAATCTGGAACGGCCCTGCTTGGCCCTTTTTTGAAGCCTCGAGACTCTCCTGCCTCAGCCTCCCGAGTGCTGGGATCACATCTAGCTAGAACTGAGTTTTAAAGGATAAGTGGGAGCCAGAGGGCTTGCCAGGGAAAGGGGATACCCGGAGCCACACACAGGGGTGGGAAACAGTTTGATGTGTGTATCTTTCCAGATAACCCTAGAAAGTCTGATTCCCAGGAGGGCAGGGATGATGTCTGCCATGCTCACACTATGCACAGGGACACTTAGTAGGTATGCTAGTTGTTGTTAGGTGTCATCGAGTCAAGTCCAACTCATAGCAACCTGGGCCCAACCCTACTTAGCTTCCAAGGTCAGATATTGGGGTGCTATGGCTGCAGACTAGCCTAAAATAGCTCTGCAAAGATACGCTCTGAATGACTGCAGTGGAGACACATGCAGAGGCAGTAGGGTGGCGGAGGAGAGGAGGGGCATGCTCTGTGTTCCATCATGGGCTTGATCAGGTCCCCGCAGGCCCCTGGAGATAGGACTACCAAGAGCAGAGTTGTCCCCACACTGGCTGAGGCAGAGGGTTCCCCACAGGCAGATTCTGCATCTAGGGCTCACTTAAGAGGAGGAAACCATCATCCAGAACATTTCAGGACCTTGTCCCTGAGCCTGAAGCTTCTGAGTGCCTGCCTGGCCCCGCCTCTTTCCAGCCTGACCTCTCATCCATCACTTGCCACGTGTTTAGGACTCCTGTCAGCCTCCACTCCCACCCCTACCCCGATCATGGGCTTATTTGCTCACCTCTGTGCCTTTGCAGTGGCTCGTCACTCTGCCTAGACCACTGTCTCCCGGGCCCCCAGTCCCTTCACCACCCTCTACCCCTCGGGTTTCAGTGTAGGTACCATTTCCACTGGGAAGCCTGGACCTCTCCTCCGCCCCAGGTGGGGCTAGGTGACTCACCTGTGCTCCCATGGCCTGAGGCTACTTCCATTTTGAATGCATTATGAAATATTGTGATTGGTCTGTCTCCCCAAGCAGGGTTCAAACATGGTGAGGACAGAGACCAGATCTCTCACTTATTTCATTTTATCCATAGCACAATGCAAGGCACGTCATAGGCACTCAAAACATGCACTGTACATAGCCAATTAATTAGTGTTGCAGAGGCATATTTTTTTTCTGACGCAGCCAGGGTGACATCAGTTGCTAGGATCTATTGGATGTGGAGCCAGTCAAGCAAGTTCCATCTCAGCTGTTCCACTTATTAGTCATGAACCTCGAGTGAGCCTCAGTTCCCTCATCTGTATAATGGGGATGGTAATCAGGCCAATGTCAGGATTAAATGACATTGTGCCTATGAATGAAGCCCTTCTATTGGGGCAGCTCAGGAACTGGTAACCACAGTTGATTATTTTGTGAAAACAAGGTAAACAGAAAAAGATACCACTCTGCTTCTGTCTTTCCCCAGGAGTAAAGGATGGTAGTAATTGTCATTGCAGTATTGCAGAAGCCAGTGAACTTGCACATTCTACATGCCTGGCACTATCCTGGGCTCTTTGCCTTCATCTGTCTAGCCACTCATTCATTCTCCCAGTGTTTTTTGACCACCTACTCTATGTGAGCCTGCAGCCATAGCCCTGTGGTCTCTGATCCCCTCAGATCTCAGAAGCTAAGCAGGGTAAGGCCTGGTTAGTACTTGGATGGGAGACCACCTGGGAACACCAGGTGCTGTAGTCTTGGGAAACAGATCCGGTAACCCACTTCTAAAAATCAGTCTGCCATTGAAAACCCTATGAACAGCAGAGAAGCACTGACAATAGTGTTTCACCTGTTGTATGCAGGGTCGCTATGAGTGGGTTACCGCCTGGACGGCACTTAACAACAACGGTATGCGGGGCTCAGTACTAGGAAATGATTTCTTCCCTAGTTTCTCCTGGCTACTATAACAAATTAGCAGAAACTTCATCATTTCAATCAACCTAGATTTACTGTCTTACCGTTCTGGAGGCCAGAAGTCCAAAGTGAGTCTCAGTGGGCTGAGGTCCAGGCATCAGCAGGATGGTTCCTTCTAGAGGCTCCAAAGGAGAGTCCATCTCTTTGCCTTCTCCAGCTTCTAGAAGCTGCTTGCAATGCATGGCCCACAGCCATTCCCTTCATCCTCAGAGCATGTGTCTAACCTCTGCTTCTGTTCTCTCATCGTCTTCCTGGGCCCACCCGCATACGTGATCTAGGATCACTGCCCCATCTCGAGACCCTTCACTTAATCCTGTGCACAAAAGCCCTTTAGCCAGGTAAAGCCACATATTCATAGGTTCTGAGCATCAGGTCAGTGACATCTTTGGGGACTAATATTCAGCCTTCTCTATCCTCCAGTGTGCAGAAAAGGAAACTGAGGCTGGTCCTGTGACTTGGGCAAAGTCCTCCTCGCAGCTAAAGAACTGATCCACAGTTGGGCCCATGTCTGTCTGGGTTAAGGTCATCGGCTCTAGACTCCCAGCAAGGGAGATACTCTCTGCCTTTCTCCTTGCTTCGCAGCCCCTCGTCCCCACACCTTCACAGGCAGCCAGCCTGGGACAGCGGCAGCGCAGTGCATTTGTGCCTTGGTTGTAGCTGACACGGGGACATGTAAGCACATCCATCCACCTGGGACCAGGATAGAGGGAAGAGGACACCAATTCACAGCTAACAGGGTCCCAGGCCACTTTGGGCTTAATCATCAACATCTTATAATTAGGCGTCTCCTGGGCCCGGGAAGCAGGGCTGGGTTGGAAGGGAGCTCCTGATGCACGGTTGCTGGGGCATGTGGGCTGGCCTTTCCTTTTTGTGGGGCCCAGGCTCTTAGATCCAAGGAAACACAGCCAATGGAAGAGTTGCTCGCCTGCTGCTGTTGATGAGCAGATCTCAGCTCATAGCCTGGCAACTCCTAGGGGCTTTAGCTGAGCCCCAGGGACAGAGATGTCAGCTGATCCCCAGGGTCACAGCACCTGGGGCCGACTGTAGGCATTGGCATGCTTTCTGCCTTCTGCATTGGCATAGAAGTTGGAAGAGCAGAGAAAAGACCTTTGTAGGAAAACGAGGCAGAGGGGAGAAGGTGACATTGTCACATGGTGGCTCTGGGCTGCAATGTTGAGTATCCAGTTATCAGGAAGCTGCTGTGGTAATGCATGAGCGCATCCTTGATTACACCAGGCAAACCTGGATTCACATCCCACTTCCAGCTGGACTCAGCAGCACACGCCTGCAATCCCACCAGCTCAGGAGGCAGAGGCAGGAGGTTTGAGAATTTGAGGCCAGAGGTAGCCTACATAACTTAGCAAGACCCTGACTGAAATTTTTTCTTAAATAAAAAAATGGACTGGGAGTGCAGTCTAGTGGTAGAGCATTTGCAAAGTATATGCAAGGCCCTGGGTTCACCCCCCAGGTTAAAAAAAAAAAAAGTCCCACTTCTGCCACTTACTGTGTCTGAGATCTTAGCCAACATGATGAACATCTCTAAAGCTGAGCCTCAGTTTCCCTCACTTACAGATTGGGTTAATAATCTGCCCTCTTCCTGCTGGGATTATTGTAGTCAATTTAAAAAGTAGGCTAGCCAACTTTCAGTTTGTGGCATTTTAAAAAGTAACATATGTTAAGGTGTAAAAAGAATTAACAAATACCCACATGCCTAGCTTAAAAAGTAGAAAAGCACTAATGCCTTCAAAACCAGTTGAGCACACCTCCTGATTTCCATCCATCTCCCTTCCCTCCCTCTCTTTGCCCATAGGAAACCATTTTGTTTTCCTCGTGTCTGCTTTTTGGAATTTTTATGCCCCCCTCCTTGCAGAGCTATAGACACCAGCAGAGCAGGCATGAGCTTGTATAACCTTCTCTCTTCCATACATAACTTCCTCCCAAGTTCCTCCTCCTGGCTTCTCCTCTATGTTCCCGAGCAAGGAAACAGCTGGCTAGGAAAGCAGAACCTCAAGCTTGTCAGTACTTTAGTAAGTGTAGAATTAATAGGCTTGGAGCAAGCACCAAAGGGACTTTACTGTGAGTAAAGATGTGTCCAGAGGGCTTAGACTTCCTAGAAAGTATGGAATAAGCCACGCTTTGCACACAAACAAACGTGGGTTTGGATGTCAGCACTGCCCCCCCCCCCCCCCCCCCGGGTCTGAGGCAACAATTCTTTGCATTCACTCCAAAAAAATACTTATTGTCTACTCTATGACTGCTTTGTGTAAATATGGGGGAGAGATGATGAATGAAACAGACCAACTGAAGCAGGCAGAGTCTCTGCTCTCATTTGATTGGGGAGTTTACCATTAAATAACACACCAGCATAAAACTTCAAATTATCCTAAGTGCTAGGAAGAAAATAAGACAATTCATGGAGGACTCAACGGGAAGGGCTTTCTCCGTGGCAGTGCTATTTGAGCTGACACCCGTCCCCCCTTGCCATCTGACTGGCTAAAATGAGTGTAGGTTTCTCATCTGCAAAACGAGGTTGCTAAGAACCCCAGCTTGGCTGTTCTCAACAGGCAGTGACCCAGTGCCTGTCCCAGCACAGCCTGGCAGTAAACATCAATCCTCGGCTTCCCTGGCGTGGTGTGAGTTTGTAAGGGAGGGCGAGCTTGCTCTAACAGGGTGTCACTGGATCATCTTTGACAGGTTTTGGTGGCTGACCCTGGGGGAGGAGGAGAGGAGGGAGGTTATATTGTCCCCCATCATCAGGAATGCTTCTCCTTTTCTTGGAGGTGGTGGTGAAGAGAAACAGAAAAGGCTTTGTAGGGGACAGCAGACCTGGGCACCGATCTCAGCTCCGCAGAAGGTCCCTTAGGCCCTCAGAGCCTTCTACTCTTGTGCAAAGTGGTCCGTGTAACACCTCTCTGATGGGTTTGCCACGTGGAACAGGCACTTTCCATGTCGTGCCCAGCATCTTGTGGATATTAGAACAAAGAGAAGGTAGGGCGGAGGCGCAGAGGTTTGGAGCACAGCTAGAGAGGAGCCTGCAGCCGTAGCCCTGTGGCATTCGATCCAGTCAGATCTCGGAAGCTAAGCAGGGTCGGGCCTGGTTAGTACTTGGATGGGAGACCTCCAGGGAACACCAGGTGCTGTAGGCTTGGGAGAAGGACCGGCAACCACTCCCAAAACTCAATCTGCCATTGAAAACCCTATAAACAGCAGAGAAGCACTGACAATAGTGTTTCGCCTGTTGTACGCAGGGTAGCTATAAGTTGGATACCCACCCGGCGGCACCTAACAACAACAGGGAGAAGGAAGGAAGGAAAAGGCCGAGGGGCTAATTCACACCATCTGGGGTCGAGTTCCTGCGTCTCGTTTCCCTAGATCGGTCGCCGGTGGCGGGCGCCTTCACCCACAAAAAGCTTCCCTCACCCTCGGCCTTGCGGTCGGGCAGGCGAGTCGCCGCGTCCCGCACCTGCCCTGGACTTCCCTGCGCCCTTATGGGAGACACGTCCTACGGAGGGCCGGCGGCGCGCGGGCAAAGGCGCGCCATGGCCTACAGCGCCCCCCGCCTTCGTGGCCAAGGAGCCGCAGGCGCGGCCCAGGAGGCCCCGTCGGCGGCGCGCGCAGTGGGGCGGCCTGGGGCGCGGGGCTGTGACTTCATCGGCGGGCGCCGTCCCGCGGGGCCATGAGATCATGAGATGCCGGCGCTCGCCGAGGAGTCGATTTGTTGGGAGCGCGGGGACAGCCGGCCGCCGGCCGCGGTGATCTCATCCGGGACCCGGGGGAGGAGGCGAGGCGGGCGGCCGGGCTCGCCCGCTCCGCCCGGAGGGGGAATAATGGCCGCTGCTGGCCGGTGACGTCACCGGCAGCGCTGGTTGCCAGGTAACGCGCGCCGCGCGTCCGCGGGCCCCGCCCCTCGGCCAGCCTTGCTCTCACCTTGAAAGCATCCAGACTTTTTGTTTTTCTTTTTGTCTTTTTCTTTTTCTTTTTTTGTATATGCTGTAAAGTGCTCCAGTTATACATCTGTAAGCATTCAGATCAAGGTATCCGCAGTGCTGTCCAAAAGAAGTGCAATTTTACATTTGCTAGTAGTCACATTAAACAGGTGAAAAGGAGCTGGTGACATTCATTTTAATAATAAAGCTTAATTAGCCTAATATGTCTGAAACAAATTCAACATGTAATCTTCAAAAATTTAATGAGGTATTTTACCTTTTTGTTGTCACTTTCCTAAGACTTTGAGATTCCCTGTGTAGTTTAGATGTTCAGTACATCTCAGTTCATACTAGCCCACATTTCACGTGCTCAAAAGTCACACGTAGTGAGTGGCTACTGTCGTGGGCATCGCAGAGGTAGTACATTTCCAGCACTCACAAGGCTCCTTTTACCCCTCTTCCTGACAGTACCCCCTACCAGGGGTACCCGGGATTCAGAATGTTATCACCCGTCTTCCGTTCTCCTGCCCTCTCTTACCAAGCCTTGTGTCTTTTCTTTCTCCCCACATGTCATAGTATCTCCTAGGGTCTCCTTTTCTCTGTACCTCATAGCAGCAGATGGGAAATCGACAGGATTTAAATCCTGGCTCTACCACTGTCTTACAACTTTGGACAACTTGCTTTGGTCTTTGAACCTGTTTCTTGGCTTGTTAATGGTGCTAATAGTAACAAGATCCATCTCCTCAGGTGGTCAGAGTTAAGGGCAGCCTACAGACACTAAGTGTTCCACAGAGACTCATCCCCAAACAGCCAGCCCTCCTTCTCTTTTCCTGTTAGCTTCTTCTCTTGGCTCTTGTAGCCCTCTCATTGGCTTAGTCCCTCCCTGTCTGTTCTTCCCTTCCCTGTCTCTGTGTTTGAGCTTTCTCATCTGAGAAATGAGAATTGAGCATCACCACTTCCCACCCAGAGATGCCCTGGGTGTGCCGTTCCTGGCCCATGGTACATGCTTAATAGATTACTTTCTAGCTGGGCATGGTGGTGCCTGCCTGGAGTCCCAGCACTGGGGAGAGAGGCAGAGGCAGGAGGATCTCCAGTTCAAGGCCAGCCTGGACTACATGGTAAGACTTTGTCTCCAAAAAAAAAGTTACTTTCTTCCCCTTACCCTTCTCCCCACTCACCCTTCCATCTCCCTGGGTGGCTGTCCCGTGGGCTTTTCCACCAGCCTCTCTCATTCCTCTGTTCCTTTGCCCAGTCTCCCCCCCACACACACACACACACCACACACACCCTGTTGTGTCCCCTTCCCTCCCTTTCTTTTTGGCTTCCTCTCCAGCAGGCCTTCTTACCTCCGGTCCCTCCACTGGACCCTTCTTTCTCCCACTGCTCCAACGGTACTTAGCCCTCACCCCCCTGCCCTGGCCGTCTCTGGGTAGAGGAGGGCAGAAGGCCACCTGAGGCCCCCTGGCCCTCTGCTCTTGGCATGGCCCTTCAGAGGTTGTGCTGGGGCTGTTTTGTCCTCAAGGCACAGTCAGCTGTGGCCCCACAATCTCAGCAGCCCCACAGGCCGCCTTCCCAGGAAAACAAGTCTTTGTTTTGAGCCCCTTGCGCCCATCTCAGAGCAGGAAGCGTGGCCCATCCCCTGCAGCAATCGGAGCTAACGAGCCGTCCAGGGGAAGGAGAGCAAACAGGGACCATCTCCTTGGAGGCCCAGGGGCCTTTGCACTTGCGAGGGGCCCCTCTGCCCGGGAGCTGGAGCAGTTCCAGCTTATTCTCCCCGCCCTACTGGGAGGCGGTGAGATGGGGGCTGCATTTGGCCCTGCTCCAGCCCGAGGCTAGCCCAGCTGCCCACCTGCCCAGGTCTGACATCCCATGCATCCCGAGAACCGCCTCCTCTCCACTGGCAGCTTGGATGGGCCTGTCAGTCTCCGCGCCCCGCCCACCCGTGAACCTGTAACCATGCCCAGCCAATCAGAGAAGCCTGGGAACAAGTTGGGCCTCTGCGCGCAGTTCCCAGGTGGAGGCTTGACTCCATCAGAACAGTCTAAGGGTTCCTGTTCACTTAGGCACATGGGCCCAGGGAAATTCCCTCTTTCTGCAGGAACTCAAGCTGTAAGATGTTGTCTCCGGGCTAAGGTTTCCTGACAGATCAGTTGCCCACCCCCCCCCCCACCCCCCGCACTTTGTAGCTGGGTCACCTACAGAAAGTTCCCTAAGCTCTCTGTGCCTCTATCTCCTGTTCCATAAACTTGGAGCATTCGTGGCCTCTCCTTCATAAGGTTGTGCTCAGAGCAGTGCCCCACACATAACCTGGCAAGAGCTAAGTCATCGGCATGGCCTGGAAGCCTTCCTAGTTTTGTGACCTGATGCATTTCCCTCTTCCTGTAAGCCACTTCACGTTAGCTTTCTCTGTCCCTTACAACCAAAATTGATACTGGTATTTAAACAGTGCTTACAAGCCCAGAATGCCATAGCTGAGTCAATTCCCCCATCATTACAGATCAGAAAACTGAGACCCAGAAACAGAGCAAGTTGCCCGCGATCACAGAGCCACGGAGGATGTGCAAATAGCTCTCTGACTCCAAATGCCACTCTTTTAACACTGTTTTCACATTATCAGCCGTGACATATAAAAATCAATTTCTTCCCACTCTGCCTTCTTGGGCCTCTGCCATCCTCTCTAAGCAGGCTTAATTCAATTCATCAGAGGATATTTTATACATGCCAGACCGCTTGCAGCGCTATAGCAATGCTGCCCGAGCCCTTGCCGGGTGCCAGGCGCTGAACTCAGGCTTTACAGGCATTAGCTCATTTATCCTCCTAGCAGCCCTGGGAGCCAGAGGCTGCCATTAGCCCCATTTTTCCAATGACAGAGAGAGGCTTCCACACATGAAGTGACTTGCCACAGCGAATTCAGTAAGAACCGGAATCAGAATTCAAACCCAGATCATCTGATCCAAAGCCCATGTCCATCACCATTGGGACTGCTCTGAGTCCAGGACCTTTCCTGCTTGTAAAAGTCAGAGCTGAAGCTGGGCGGGGTGGTGCACACCTGTCATCCCAGGGACTTGAGAGGCAGAGCCAGGAGGATGGCGAATTTGAGGCCAGAGGCAGTCTTCATTACTTAGTGAGACTCTGTCTCAAAATAAAAAATGCAAAAGGGGTTGGGGAAGCAGCTCAGTGGTAGAGCACTTACCTAGCATCGGTGAAGCCATGGGATCAACCCCCAGTATTTAAAAAAAAAAAAAAAAAGTCACAACTGAGGCTCACACCCATGCCACAGTCCTTGCCTCCTCCTCTCTATACTGAGTGTCTTTCCCATGGCATTTTTTTTGTGCCCCGCTCAGCAGTCAGTGGCCAAACCGCTGTTTCTCATTCAGCCTCGTCACTTTTGTCAAAAAATCATTTTGTTCAAAACCCTTTATGTGCAGGCTCCCCCTTGCTTCCATCTTCACCACCAGAGTTCTCTAAACCCAGCTGGTTGAACCACAGCATCCCTCATTCTGCCCATTCTTTCACTCGTTCATTCAACAAACATTTGATAGTCACCTGTTGAGTGTCCAATCCTTTATATGGTAAAATTAGAATCAACTAGTTGTGCCTGTGCCTGCAGCGGTAGCCCTGTGGCATCCGATCCCGTCAGATCTCGGAAGCTAAGCAGGGTCGGGCCTGGTTAGTACCTGGATGGGAGACCGCCTAGGAACACCAGAAGCTGTAGGCTTGGGAGAAGGACCTGGCAACCCCCTCCCAAAAATCAATCTGCCATTGAAAACCCTATGAACATCAGAGAAGCACTGACAATCGTGTTTCCCCTGTTGTACTCAGGGTCGCTATGAGTCAGAAACCGACTCGACGGCACCTAACAACAACAAGTTGTGCCTGTAAGGGCTGGGATTTATCTCAGTTGGTAGAGCACTACTCTGCAGTTTCTGAGGTCCCGAATTCAATTCCCAGCATCACAAAAATGGGAGAAGGACCTGGCAATCCACTCCCAAGGCAATCCCGAAATAGTCAGCCATTGAAAACTCTATGAGGATCGCTATGAGTTGGATACCGACTCCACGGCACCTAACAACAACAACAACAACAAGTTGTGCCTGTAGCCATAGCTTTGTGACATCCGATTCGTCAGATCTCGGAAGCTAAGCAGGTTCAGGCCTGGTTAGTACTTAGATGAGAGACCGTCTGGGAACACCAGGTGCAGTAGGCTTGGGAGAAGGACCTGGCAATCCACTTCCAAAAATCAACCCGCCATTGAAAACCCTATGAACAGCAGAGAAGTACTGACAATAGTGTTTCACCTGTTGTATGTAGCATCGCTATGAGTCGGATACCGACTCGAGGGCACCTAACAACAGCAACAACATGCAACAGCAAAGATTCCAAAATAATAAAACTTAAATTTAAGAAAAAAAATTTCATTTCTTTTTCATGTAAAGGTCAAAGCTAAGCACTCCAAGCCTGGAAATGTGACACCTTCCAGATTACAGCTTCTCCAGTCCTAGAGATTGGCACTCTTTCTCGTGATCCAGTATGGTGGCAAGTGCACCAGCCATCATAACCAAGTTTCAGAGAGTAGGATGGGGAAAGGGGAGAAGATGACACTCATACTATATACGAGTAGCTGCAAAGGCTCGTAGCTGCAAGGGAGGCAGAGGGCGGTGATATTTGTTCCACATAGCAGTGCATTCAGATGAAAAATTGAGAACCCTTATATTAAAGGACTGAAGGGTTGTAGAGTGACAGCCAGCAGCTTGGAACATACTAAGTAGGCACAGGAGAAAGAAGGAGAACAGGATACAGATCTCTGCACTAATGAAGTTCACAGCCAAGTAAAGGCAACAGATAATGATGAGGATGATGATGATCAAACCTATGGAGCACTCCATGCCAGCTGCTTTACTCAGTTCAAAGATTCTCAAGTGTTTTACACTCAATATCTGCTTCATACCTTTTTTATGGTGGTGCTGGGAACTGAACCCATGGCCTCATGTATGATAGGTGAGCAGTCTACCACTGAGCTGCCCCTCTGGCCCCTCCTTTACACTTTTAAAAAGTACTAAAGACCCCACAGAGCTTATGGTCCACAAGTTCTACTTCTCCATAGTCACCTTAATAGAAATTAAGACTAAGAATGTTTTATAATACTTGTTATTGTTAGGTGCCATTGAGTTGATGTCCTACTCATAGTGACCCTATGTACAACAGGTGAAACAGTATTGTTAGTGCTTCTCTGCTGTTCATAGGGTTTTCAATGGCTGATTGTTTTTTGGGAGTGGGTTGTCGGATCCTTCTCCCAAGCCTACAGTACCTGGTGTTCCCAGGCGGTCTCCCATCCAAGTACTAACCAGGCCCAACCCTGCTTAGCTTCCGAGATCTGGCGGTATAGGACACCACAGTGGTATGGCTGCAGGCTTACAATACTTACTAATTACTTTAAAATAATAATCAACCCATGAATGTTCAAATAATAATGAAACAACTGTATTTTTTCATTATAGAGAAGAGTGTTACTTTGTATATTTTTCTTAGCTTTCTCTGCTGCCTAGCTTTATAGAAGGCACCTGGATTCTCCCATTTGTTGCAACATTATATATCTTTAACTTGAGAACATCCCTATAAGCTCTTTAGGGAGTGAAAAGGTCAGATAATATCTTTGTATTATTATGAATTGCCAGGGATGGCTTGGGCTTCAAGGACACCTGAATCCAAGAGATCAAACAATAGCATTATTAGGTTTGACTTCTCAGACCCTCTGCCAAGGTCTTGTTGACTCTCTGGTGTTGGACCATGGTCTAGAAGCCATGATTTAGTTTGATGCTCACAGTAACCTTAGGTTAGAGGTGCTGATGCGGTCACAAGTCTCCCTAAAGCAGAGCAGATTTTGGGAAGTGATCCCTGGCACCTCTGTGAAGGATGGCAAGGGGAGGTGGAAGGAGGAAAGGACCAGCAGGTGCACACATGAGCTGGAGTGTAGCACATGCAGAGAGCCTGCCGTCCAGGTGGAAAGGCTGGGTGAGCAGGTTAGGTTTTGTCATGAGTATTTAGGAGCCATGGAGGGTTATAGGCTGGGAGCCATTGTGATCAACTTTTGTGCTCTTGGAAAAACATCTTGCGCAGGAGGCAGAGCTGCCTTTCTCCTCACAGCAGTGTGGCCAACTTTTTGGCAGAGGGTCCTGGAGTCCTAACCTGCCAAGCCAGCCTTAAGAAGCATTAGCAAACATCATCTACAGATCATAGCCAACCAGGAGGCTTGGCTATGGGACAGTCAGCACCCAGGGTGGCCCTGACTTGACTCTTCTTGGCCCTTTACTTCAAAATGAACTTCCTTTGGTAGCGGTAGCAGTACTAGTAATAATAGCAGTGGTAGTTGTTGTTGTTATTGTTGTTATAGCAATTTAAAATGGTACACCATGCCTTCCTTTGAAGCTCTTTACATATGTTACTTACAGCAAGGCATGGTTTATAACATTGGGTAAGAAAACAATGGTTGGAGCCACCTTACCTAGGTTCAAATTCTGTCTACTCAACCTTCTACCTGTGTGACCTTGAGCAAGGGACTTAAACTCTCTGTGCCACAGCTGCTTCTTCTGTAAAATGGGGATAATCATAATTCCTATTTCATAGGTTGTTGTAAGGATGAAATGAGTTAATTCAAAGTGCCTGGATTAGCACCCGGCAAGTAATAAGCCCTCAGCAGCAGTATCTCCAGTTTATGGATGAGGACACAGAGCTAGTTATTCATTCAGCAGATATGTACTTTTTGGTGCCAAAACATGTTCTTCATTCTGCAAGCAGAAACCATAGTGCATTTCATGAGCTTATAGCCTCATAACAATAAAATATAGACTATATGAGAGGTTGAATGTAATAAAGAAAATGGAAGGAGAATACTGAGGGCCAGGAGCGTCTGGAAAAAGTAGTGTACCCAGGGGTGCTACTGCTTGTCTGTTCTTTGGGAGAGAGTCTTGCTAATAAGATGACATGTGTGCTGAGACTGTAGGAAAGAGGGAGCCAGCCTGCCAGATGGCAGGAGGGAGGGTTCCCCAGGAGTGGGAGGAGCAAGTGCAAAGGCCCTGTGGCAAGACTGTACCTGATTTTTTGGAGAAATAACCTACATCAGAGATGCAGGTAGGAGGCAGACCGTGTAAGATCTAGAAGGCCTGGCGAGAGTTTCAGATTTCACTTTGTGAAAGGCGGAAGGCACTGGCAGGTTTAAGCCCAGGATAATCTGATCTGCCTTGTATTGTGAAAAGCTCCTTTGGGCAGCCATGTGTGGAATAAGCCATAGGGAACAAGGATGGAGGCAGGGGACAGTTAGAGAACTGTTTCCAACAGGATTTGTAGATCAATTGGATGTTGGTGATGAGAGACAAGAGAGCCAAGGATGATTGCAGTGTCTGGGCACAGAGAAGGGAAGTACTTTGGCAAAGGGTGCAGCTACAAAGGGCAGAGCTGCAGTTTGAACCCAGTCGATAGAAAAGGACAGAGACCGAAGGTGGAATCACAAATCAGCTTCTTGCAGACTGTATTCGTCTGCTCAGGTTGCTATAACAAAATACCATAGACCAAGTGGCTCAAATAACAGAGATCTGTTTCTCACGGTTCTGAAGGTTGCCAAGGCTCAGATCATGGTGCCAGCTGGTGGGTTTTCTGGGGAGGTCTCTCTTTCTTCCCTGCAGAAAGATGACTAGCTTCCTTCTGTGTCCTCATGTGGCAGAAAGAGATTTATGGGGCTGGGAACATAGTTCCGTGGTAGAGCACTTGGCTAGCATGCACAAGGCCCTGGGTTCAATCCCTAGCACTGCAATAAAGAAATAAAATAAAATATTTATAGTGTCTCATCTTCTTTTTTATAATTTTTTCCTGCTTTTTTTTTTTTTTTTTTTTTTTCAGTACTGGAGGTTGAACCCAGGGCCTTGCACATGCTAAACAAGCACTCCACCAATGAGTAGCACCCTGCATGCCATTTTCTTACTTTTTATTTTAAGACAGGGTCTTGCTAAATTGCATAGGCCACCTCTGACCTCAAACTTGCCATCCTGCCTCAGCCTCTGGAGTTGCTGGGATGACAGGCATGTGCCACAATACCTGCTTGTGTGTCTTCTTTTTTTTTTTTTTTTTGTGGTACTGGGGGGGTTGAACTTAGGGCCTTGAGCCATCATGTTCTGCAAGTGCTGGACCACTGAGCTGCACCCCCAGCCCACTTTTTTACTTTTTGAGACAGGGTCTCGCTAAGTTACGAAGATGGCCTCTGGTCTCGAACTTGCGATCCTCCTGCCTCCGCCTCCCCAGCCGCTGGGACTACAAGCATGTGCCACCTCGCCCGGCTGGTGTGTCTTCTTATAAGAGCACTAATCCCTTCATAGCCTGCAGCTGTAGCCCTGTGGCATCCAATCCCCTCAGATCTCCAAAGCTAGACAGGGACAGGCCGGGTTAGTACTTGGACAGGAGACTGCCTGGGAACACCAGGTGCTGCAGGCTTGGGAGACGGACCAGGCAACCCACTCCCAAAAATCAATCCGCCATTGAAAACTGTATGAATAGCAAAGAAGCACTGACAATAGTGTTTCACTTGTTTTATGTAGGGTCACTATGAGTCGGTACCGACTCGGAGGGCACCTAACAGCAACAACAATCTCTTCACAAAGGGCCCCACCCTCATAACCTAATTACCTCCCAAAGGCCTTCTCTCCAAATACAATCAGCTCTCCATCCCTGGGTTCCACACCTACAGCTTTAACCAACTGTGGGTCAAAAGTGTTCAGAGAGTCAAAAAATTGCATGTGTACTGAACATGGACAGACATTTTTTTCCTTGCCATTATTTCCTAAGCAACAGAGTAACAGCAACCACAGCATTTGCATTGTAACAAGTCTAGAGATGATTTCAATTTTACAGGAGGACATGTGGAATGGTTTCTATGCAAATTCTCTGCCATTTTTTATAAGGGACTTGCATCCTCAGATTTTGTTATCTCTGGGGAATTCTGGAACCCATCCCCTGTGGGTCAACTATGTATTGAGGATTAGGGCTCCAACATATGAATTTAATGGAACTTCATTCAGGCCACAGCACCAGCCCAGTGGCATTAGGTGAACCCTTAGTTGTCTTTATTTTCTTCCTCGTCTTCCTCCTCCTCCGCCTCTTAGGCTTAAAAGCAGCAATTGTGTTATCATTTGTCTCTGTTTTGTGGGTCCAGTGTTCACTCAGGGCTCACCTCTTCCATATGACATCCGGGCCCGCGCCATCCACAATGGCTTCTTCCCTTGAGGTCGGATGCCCCAGCGGAAGTGGCAGGGGTGACTCACCCCAGGGTCGTACATCTCAGGCTGCATCCTCAGGGGTGGCTGGATTCTGTGCATCTTTTGTGCTCTCTGACCCCTTCCCTCTCCACATGGCCTCTTCACCTGGTCCATCCTAGCTGGCCTGTCTCAACATGGCGCCGGAGTAGGGAGAATGGGGAGAAGGAGGAAGGAGACACCACCAGACCTCTGGAGGTATGGGCTTGAAAGTCTCAGACATCTCTCTACCTCAGTTCTGGTGTCCAGTCCCCTTCCCTGCCCCTTCCCTTCCCTGCCTCCCCCTCCCCTTCCTTTCCCTTTTCCCCTTCCCTTCCTTTCCCCTCCTTCCTCTTCCTGTCCCCTCTCCTCCCCTCCCCTCCCCTCTCCTCCACCTCCTTCCATTCTCTCTCCCTCTGCTTTGGGATTGAGAGTGAACCTGAGCCTCACACGCGAAGCACACACCTTCCCACTGAGCCACAGCCCCAGCTCACACCTCATTTCTTTGGACCCTGAACTCTCAGTCTCTGAAGTAAGGCAGGAATAACACCACAGTCCCCACACGCCTGCCTTATCGTGAGACTCAGCCTTTGCTGTTAGTGTGTGCCGGGCCCTTCCTATGACCCTGATGCGCCCGATGTGGGGGACCCAGGATTGCATGAACTTGTGAGAGCTGATGGTTAAGGTTTCAGGAAATTTGGGAGCAGCTATTAAACTCTTGATACCTTGAAATTGGCCTTGTGAGAGTATTTACACCGCAGAAATTGGCAAACACACAAAACAGGGCCTTCTCCCCCCAACCCCCCGCAATCTGGATTGCCAGCATATTACTATATGCGTGTGTCTGTCTGCATATTTATTTGCATATGTATGTGCCTGTGTGTAATCAACCCCATTTATAGATGAAGAAACTGAGGCTCTGAGAACTTTTTGTCCACAGTCAACCAATGTAGTAGACCTTGGAACCCCCATCCCATACCTTTAACTGCCTGCTCCGCCATAGTAAAAGAGATTTGTAAACAAGCAAAGCTGTATACATATTCATACTAAGCTTGATACAGGGAGAGAAAGAAAAAAGAAAAACTTAATCTCTGGCGATGCCTCCTTCATCCGAGAAAGCTGCTGACAAGTACCTGATCATGTCTCCACTGCCTTCCTCCCCACCCCTGAAATCCTTCAACTCATCTTTCCTCCCCACCCCACCCAATGGGCGTGCCCTGCTCAGCAAGCCCCCCTCGCTGGTGTTTCTTCATCTCTGCTGCTTCCTCATATCCCATTTCACTTTTTGTCCCACCCCCAGGCTGGCAGGGAAGAAATCAGAATAGAATCTGCCTGGTGCCGCCCCCTGTCTGCGAATCCAAGCCCAGAAGCTCTGGTGCCCCAGCAAGTCTGTTGACAATTGCTCCGGTTCCTCCTCCATGGATGACAGGGAGGCCAGGCAGCTCATTCTGTGATCGCTCCCCTTGTCTGACAGCCCCGAGAAACCACACGTTCCATTAGGTGGTCGTCAGAGATCACAAGCTTGAGAAACCTGGAATTATAAAACGGCTTAATTAGGGGAGAGATGGTTTCGCTGGGATATGCCCGGTTTTCCCCAGTGGTTTGATGGCCCTCTCAAATCGGCCCGCCCCACTCCGGCAGCTAATTGCTGCTTTTAACATGGTGCCACTAGGCGCGCTCCCTTAATTTCATTTTCTGTGACATCAGTGCTTGTTTATAAAGTGGAGTTTTCTCCTCAATGCTGCAACTCTCCTTTGCCATCAGCAAACTCTGGGAAGTTGGCAGCTTCAGAGGTCCTTGATCCTATTATGGGCTGGTTGCACAGGATGGGCCCGCATGATCTTCTCCTGTATGGGCCTCCCAGCCCAGCAGGAGAGACCTGTACTAAAACAGTTGTTTAAGTATTGTGAGAAATACTGTAAAGGAAGTGAGGAGAGGGGAGGGAGGGAGCATCATTGGATGGGAAAGAAAGGGAGGGAGGGAAGGAAGGAAGGAAAGATGAAAGGATAGACGGATGAATGGGAGGAAAAAAGCAAAGATGGATGGATGGATGGGAGGGAGGAAAAGAAGAAAAGAGAAAGGAAAGGAGTGCAATGGTGGGGGAGTGACTAAAGCAGATTAAGGTTGGAAGTTGGGGACAGCCCGGTGTGGTGGTGCATGCCTGTTCTCCCAGTGATTTGGACAGCTGAGGCAGGGGGATCGTGAATTTGAGGCCAGAAGCAGCCTGTGTTAACTTAATGAGACCCTGACTCAAAATAAAAAATGAAAATGGCCTGAGGGTGCAGCCCAGGGGTAGAGCACTTGCAAAGTATGTGCAAGACCCTGGGTTCAACCCCCAAGTACCACAAAAAAGAAAAAGAAAAAAAGATAGAAGTTGAGGGGCACAGAGCTGTGGGTCCGGAGTGAGGTGGAACGTGGCAGTGTTTTGAGATCAGGGAGAAAGCCATCTGGGAGACAGGAAGGAAGCCTGGGACAGCTGAGAGGGAGAGATACAGGAAAAATGAAGTTAAAAACATGGATATTCTGCAGGCCTTGAGACCTGCTATCGGTGTGGACAAGGCTGGGCACTCCTTGATATCCACAGGGTTGAACCATTGGTCTGGTATCATCACGCTGTTGGCCATGCAAAACAAATGTGGCATCCATTGCCACATCTCTTTGTTCTCCTATCACCCCACCTGCCACAGGTTCCAGAGGGAAACTAGTATTTCCCTCCAGGAGATGTTTCCGGGGTCAGAAAGAAAAAGGAAGGACCTTTGGGAAACAAAGACCCCAACAACAGACAGGCAAGCACACAGTCCCAAAGGGAAAGGTGAGCACGTGACTGGACGTGGACCACTGAGCTGCACTGCCAGCCCGTTTTATCTTTTATTTTAAGATAGGGTCTTGCCAAATTACACAAGCTGCCTCTGGCCTTGAACTTGTGATCCCCCTGCCTCAGCCTCCCAAGTCACTGGGATTACAGGCCTGTGCCACAGGATCAGGCCCTGGTCCTTGGCAGATGTGGGCACATTTGCATCAAAGTAAATATAAAGAGGGGATAGAAAGTCTCACGCCACATCTCGTCTAACCTTGATGGCTAGGCATATGTTTTTATAACCCTTTCCTTCTAACTTAAGCAAATCCTGTGCTTAGAACAAAAGAAAAAATTAGAAAAAGCTTTTGAAAAGCAGAATTTTTTTTTAAATTCACCATCTTTTTCCTGTTGGAATTATAAAGTGAACATTTCCTTGGTTAATAGATACCCTTTACCAGGATGATTTCTTTTTTACTTTACTTATTTTATTTTATTTTATTGGTAGTACTAGGGGGTTGAACCCAGGGCCTCACACCTGCTCGGCAAGTGCTATACCACTGAACCATATCTCCTATCCCTTTTTTATTTTTTATTTTGAGATAAGGTCTTGCAAAATTGCACAGGCTGCCTCTAGCCTTGAACTTGTGATCCTCCTGCTTCAGCCTCCCAAGTCACTGATGTTTACAGGCCTGTGCCACAGGATCTGGCCCTTTTTTAACATTTAATTTGGAATAATTGTAGATTTCAAGAAAAGCTGGAAAAATGGTACTGAGCGTTCCCACATACCCTTCATCCAGCTTCCCCTAATGTTACTATCTGACAGAACCATTGTACAATTAGCAAAGCCAGGAAATTGACCTCAATAATTTTATTGTTAACAGAATTGCAGAACTTAGTCAGATGTTGCCAACAACCCCTCAAGCATCTTCTGGTCCAGGAAAACAGTTCACACGTCGCATTTTCCTGTCCTATCTCCTTAGCCATGGGAGAAGGACCTGGCAATCCACTCCCAAGGCAATTCCAAAATAGCCATTAAAAACCCTATGAGGGTCGCTATGAGTCGGATACCGACTTGATGGCACCTAACAACAACAACAACAGTCTCCTTAGCTTTCTCCCATCTGGAAATGCCTTGTTGTTTTTGACCAAAGCTGATTTTTGAAGAGTGCTGGGCAGTTAGTCTGTGGACTGAGCCTCATTTAGAGTCGTCCCTTGTTTTCTGATGATTTGAATAAAGTTATGGGTTTGGGGCCATAATACCACCAAAGTGATACTGTGTGATTTCAGTCATAATAAACTCTCAGAACAGTTTATTAACACCCTCCGTTCAGGGTCTTAATATGACTTATTCCTGGGGATGTGGGCCTTGATCACTTGGTTAATGTGGCATGTGGTTAAGGCGGTGTAGTGTTTGGTTTCTTCACCCTAAAGTTGCTGTTTTTCAGTATAATTTTTAATGGCTGTATAGCTTTCCATAATAGAGCTCTAACATAATCACATCCTCTTTTTGAACATTTTGTTTGTGACTTCTTCTGTTGTTATTGCAAAGAATGCCACAGGGACCCTCCCCGCTGGCTTATCTTTGTACATATCCTGGATTATTTTATTAGTAATTCCTTGAACAAAAATTGTTCACATTTTTAAGGCTGTGGGTTAGGGCTAGGGCTAGGGTTGGCGTCAGGAGGTTTATATGTTTAACTGGCTTTATTAAAATGTAAGTGTAATCAAATGCACATATTTGGAACATATATCTCAATGAGTTTTGTCAAATGTATGCACCCTTGTAACCACCATTGCCATCAGCAATAGAAATTTCTGTCATTTCTCAAAATTCCACAATGCCCTCTTGTAGTCCGGTCCTCCTACTCCTTTTCCCAGGCAGCCACAATTGGTTTCTGTCACCTGAAGTCATTGTTACCTATTTTTAGACTTTGTATAAACCAAAATTATACAATATAGGATCTTTTTCAGCTGTCTTCTTTGATTCACCATGTCTGCAGAATTCATCCACATTATTGCAAATGTCAGCCATGTGTTGATTATTATTGCTGAGTCATACCCTATTTTATAAATATTGCCAGAATTTGCTTATCCATTCTGCCGTTGATGGGCATTTGGGCAGCTTCCAGTTGGCGGATTTAATGCATAAAACTGCTAAGGACCTTTGCGCTCATGGGGACATATGTTTCCATTTCTCTCAGGGCTGCCCCTCAGAGAGGAGTTGCAGGGTCACAAGGTGGGTTTGTGTTTACCTGTATCAGACAGGACAGAGCAGGCTTGTCTTCACTCCCATCTTACCACATTGGCCACAGAACGCCTGCAGGCCGCTTCCAAGGGCAAGGGGAAGGAGGGAAGTAGAGCTCATGGCCAAGCACTGTGCTACGCTTTTCCTCTTCATTTCCTGTAATCCCCACAGCTACCCCACACAGCGGGAAGTGTGTTTCCATCCTACAGATGAGGAAACTGAGGCTGTTAATATGATCAGAGGCAAGCCCAGATCAGTGGGAGGCCCCAAGTCCAGATCTTTGCACAGCAATCATCCTGTCCCCTTGGAGGTAGCAGGTGCTGGAGCTGGGAGAATGGACATCTCCTGGCCGCAGCCTCCAAGCCTAGCCTGACTTGCCCCTGCACCCTCATGCCCAGCCCCATGGGTGCGATCACCTGTGAGGACTGAGTCAGCCCACTAGGATGGCTTGGGGGGGAAGCAGCAACTCTCCCCCAACATTGGGCTTTGAGCTCTGCAAGCTATAGCAGTAAGTAGATAGTGAGCACACTCCAACCTCCCGCCAAAAGTGGAGGCTTCTTTATCCCTGAAACCTGATCCTCGGGTGCCTTGATCTGCGGGTCGGTGGGTGTTGGGTGAGGCCTTGGGCAGCGGCCGTGTCTCCCTGGCCATATCAGGGCCCATTAGAGCTGGCCTGAGTGCTTTCCAAAGCTGATTAATGGCCTGCCTGTGACCTGGAATGTCATTACTGCCGAGCCCGGGGCCCCCAGCTTGGTCCTTTGGGTCTTTACTGCTAATAATAATTGATGCTCTTTGTGTGGTTGCAGGGAAAGTTCTATCTGGTCATCGAGGAGCTGAGCCAGCTGTTCCGATCGCTCGTCCCAATCCAGCTGTGGTACAAGTACATCATGGGTGACGATTCCTCCAATAGCTACTTCCTGGGAGGGGTCCTCATCGTTCTCTATAGTCTCTGCAAGGTGAGGTGGCCTGGGGCTGGAGAGCTGGCTGGTGGGAGGCTGAGGACTGCTTGGGGAGCTGGGAATAACCATGGTGATTTCTTTTATTTTTAAATTCAGATAAAGCTCACAACATAAAATTAACCACTAGCAACCTCAAAGTGTGCAGTCCAGTGGCATTTAACAGTCACAGTGTCCTGCAAGCACCACCTCTATCTAGTTCTAAGATTTTCACTACCCCAAAAAGAAACTCTCCCCCCCCACACACACACACACGTCTGTCAGCTTCTCTTGCTGTGGGGGCTTGCATAGTGCTGTGATACTGAAAGTTATGCCACTGGTATTTTAGATACCAGCAGGGCCACCCATGGTGAACAGGGCTCAGCTGAGCTTCCAGAGTAAGACAGACTAGGGAGAAGGACCCGGCAGCCAACTCCTAAAACGATTAGCCATTGAAAATCCTATGAATAGTAAAACATTGTTAAATATAGTGCAGGAAAATGAGTCCCCCTGGCTGGAAGGCATTTGAGAAACAACTAAGGAAGGGTTACTTCCTCAAAGCATAGTCAACCTTAGTGACAGGAGTGGAGTAAAGGCCCCGGGACCTCCTTTTGCTGATGTGGCACGACTCAAAATGAGAAGAAACATAACGGCTACAACATTAGGCTCAAACATAAAAAGATCAAGTGCACGGCACAGTGTCAGGGAGTGTTTCGATCTGCTGTGCATAGGGTTGCTGTGAGTCGGGTGTGACTTGATGGCACCTAGTAACGACAAAAAGAAACCCTGTACCCATTGAGCAGCCACTCCCTATTCTTCTGCTCTTCCCTCCCCCTAGTACCTGGCAACCACTGATCTACTTTTTGTTTCTATGAATTTACCTACACTGATGGTTTAATACAAACGGAATCTTGTGTCTGGCTTCTTTTACTTAGCATCTCTGAGGTTCATCCACACTGTAGCATATGTTTATACTTTTTATTTTTGAATCCACCCTAATTTCTTGCTTGTGAAGCTCACCATATGCTGTTTCACTTAGTCATCTTCACAGGACTCTTCAACATATGGGCTATTATTACTCCCATTTTATAGGTGAGGAGACTGAGGCTTGGAGAGCTTAAGTTACCACTTAAAGTCACTTAGAGATTACAAAGCAAGCATTAGGCCAGACAGGCTCCCTCTGAAGCCTAAAGCTCTTCTCCATCCTGCCACTGAATTTTTTGTCTCTCCTTCTTATCATGAAAATATTTTCCCTCTGATATGGCACACACTCAGCTCCTTAAATTACTATATAGCTCTTTTCTTTTCATCCTTAGCACAAATCAGGGTCTTTTATTTCTTCACTAAGAAAAAAAAATTCTCCTCTTTCTTTTTTCTTCTCTATTTCTGGCTTTAGGAGATCCTGGGGAAATGCATGTGTTTTTCTTTTTCTTTCCTTCCATCAGGACCAACCAGGCAGTCTGTGCAGGCAGGATCAGCTATAGGGGCTTAGCCTGGTCGCTAATTCTGATCAACTGGTAGTGGCTGGGGGGAGGAAGAGGATCTGGCTCTGACTGGGCTCACAGGAGGAGTGCTGTGATCAATTAGCAATGCCTGCCCTGGGCTTGGGAGGGGGAAGGGCAGTACGTGTGTTATTTATTTACTATCTGGCCTAGGTAGCAGGGAAAACTGTTGATACCAGGCAGCAAGACAAAATCCAAGCAAAACTGATAGAAATGGGAAGATGTTTGCTGTGAATGTTTAGAGTCAAAGCCAAGGGTGGGGTCTGGGGAGTGGGCATTATTCAGGCCTAGTAGGAGATCCTGAACAACTCTTGGACCCCCTTCAGCGATCACTCTGCTCTCCTTACAGTCATTTGACATTTGTGGCCGTGTGGGTGGAGTCAGGAAAGCCCTAAGGCTTCTCTGCACCTCTCAGGTGAGTTGGCTTCAGGTGGCCCTGATTGAGGTCCCAGGGAACCCCAAGCCAGAAGTGGTGGCAGCGCTTCTAGGGTGTGGATCCTGCACAGGCCCGTAGCTGTGTGTGTCTCTCCCACCCCAAACAGAATTACGGAGTCCGAGCCACGGGGCAGCAGTGCACGGAAGCCGGGGACATCTGTGCCATCTGCCAGGCCGAGTTCCGAGAGCCGCTGATTCTCCTGTGCCAGGTGCGCAGGGTTCTGGTGGGGCCCTGGAGGACTGAGGCTGCCCCAGGAATAGCCTGACCCTTGACCAAGCCTCAGGGCTCTTTAAGGGCAGCCTGCTCAGGATCGGAGTCAGGCAGATCCAGGTTCAGATCTCAGCTCTGCCTCTTACTAGCTGGTGGCCTTGGGCAGAGTCCTTCACCTCTCTGAGCCTAGTGCCCTTGGTAAAATGCAGAAATGCCAATTTCAGTATGGTGTGGTGTCAGAATACCCTGAGGGTGGATCCTGGCAGCACTCTTTTGAAAATTTTCTGTGCCAAGGAGCAAATCCAGGGCGTCTGGTACATGCTAAGCATGCACTATACCATTGAGCTACACCCCCAGTAGCATGCTTGACCCCTGGTGTTGGGGGGGGGTCACTCCATCTCCCCATGCCGTGTATAAAATGGGCATGATGATGATACATATTTCACAGAGCTCTTGTTACAATTAAATGAGATCATCTATGGAAAGATGGGAGAAGGACCTGGCAATCCACTCCCAAGGCAATCCCAAAACAGCCATTGAAAACCCTATGAGGGTCGCTATGAGTCAGATACTGACTTGACTGCACCTAACAACAACAACAATGGAAAGAGCTAAATCTGAATTATTCAACCGTAGAAGTTGCTCATATGATACTTCTTATTATCAGTATAGTTATTATTACCATTTGTTTTCATTATAAGCCGTGGGTCACCAAGCCATGGTGGTAAGTGCTGGTCAATCCCTCTCAACTCTCTAAATGCATCCCTCCTCCCCCTCCTGACATGGGGGGGCTAGGTGTCAATTCAGCAAATGTGCTTTGGGTCAGAGCATCCTATCTGACACCAGGGAGGAGAGACAGAGGGCACAGAGATCTTGTCCCCTCCTCGGGCAGCTCATGGTCTCCCTGGGGAAACAAGCACATACATAAATAACTATGATTCAAGGCAGGCGGTGATAAGTGCTGTGTAAGAGAGATTCATGCAGCGTCCCAGGGGACTGGGGCAGAGAGCAATGAGTTCTAGGCAGAGGAGGCTTTTTGAAGAAGACATAAGCCTGGATTCCAGAAGGAATGGAAAGGCAGATGGCCCATCCACCGCCCCCTGAAGGTGGGACAGGAGGTGGGGTCCTCTTTTAGCATCAGGAAAAAAAAAAAAAGAATTATAATTACTCTCTGGGGATTTTAGAGGCATTTGTTTTCAATTTGATCTTTAATTTTATTTTCATTTTAAATTGATAATCTGCTTGCCTGAGTCAAAATTCCAAAAGAAGGCTAAGGAGACATAATGCCTAAATGCAATACACAACCTGGTTTAGATCCTGGGACAGTAAAGGACATTTGCAAAACTAATCTGAGGACATCTCAGTCAAGTCTGGAGTTTCCCTAACAGTGACAGATCAATGTGGGTCTCTCAGCTTTGACAAGGGTACCACAGTAATGCGAGATCACATTTGGAGAAACTGAAACTGGGTGAGGGGCATACAAAGGTCTTCTCTTCTGTATTCATAACTTTTCTGGAAACCTAAAATTATTCCAAAATTAGTTTCTTTAAAAAATTTATTTTGAAAGATATACAAAGAATCATGATAGGTCTAGCCTTGTCCCTAGCTTTCTAACCTCCTTTTTACTCTCACAAGCAACCACTGTGACCAGCTTCCTTTGTTTCATTCCAGAGAGGTTTTATAGAATGTAAACATATGTATTAAACATACACATATATACACATATGCATATATGGGAACATATGCGTATTATGCCTGCAGCCATACCACTGTGGCATCCAATCCCATCAGATCTCAGAAGCTAAGCAGGGTTGGGCCTAGTTAGTACTTGGAAGGGAGACTGCTTGGGAACACCAGATACTGTAGGCTTGGGAGAAGGATCTGGCAACCCACTCCCAAAAATCAATCCACCATTGATAACCCTATGAATAGCACAGAAGCACTGACAATAGTGTTTCACCTGTTGTACCTAGGGTCGCAATGAGTCAGATACTGACTCAATGACAACTAACAACAACATGTTGTTATTGTTGTTGTTAGGTGCCGTGGAGTCGGTATCTGACTCATAACGACCCTCATAGGGTTTTCAATGGCTGACTGTTTCAGGATTGCCTTGGGAGTGGATTGCCAGGCCCTTCTTCCATTTTTGCGGTGCTGGGAATTGAACTTGGGACCTCAGAGACTGTAGCGCAGCACTCTACCAACTGAGCTAAATCCCAGCCCCAACAACAACATATATACATATATATGAATAAACCTTTTTTAAAAAACATAAATTGAAGCATATTCTACCCACACGGCTTTGTGCACCTTGTCTTTTTAAATTGCAGCTCTTAGAGATTGCTCCTTATTCTATTTTATAGCTGCATAACATGCCATCTTATGGATAGACCACAGTTTACTTAACCCCTCTCCTGTTGACAAGCATTTAGTAGCTTATAATCTTTAGTCATTACAAATATGGCTGTCACAAAGGTTCTGGAATGGGAAACCAGTCACACCTACCTGAGCCCATCATACTGATTAAGGGAGTTAATTCAAGTTGAACATGTCAAGCTATACAGGCACATGATCAGGGTTCAATCTATATTAGCACCAACAAGCAGGCATTCTGTTTTGCATGTGCATGAGGTCTTGCTGGGATGAATTCTAGCAGTGGCATGACAGGATCTGAGGGAACACCATTTTGACAGATCTCAGTAAATTGCCCTCCATCAAGAGTGTTTTTTCTTCCACTCCCAATGCGGGTGTGACACAGCCTCTCGCCCCCTCCGTCACCCATGCTCAGTGTTACCAAGACTCTTTTGAGCTTTGCCAATCTGACAGGTGACAAACGCTATAGCAGGGCAGATTTGATTTGCATTTCCCTAATGATGAGCGTGGCTGAGCACCTTTTCTTCTGCCTCAGAACCATCTGTATCTCCTCCGTTGTAGGGATTATCTGAACGTGATGTCAAGGCCTAAGTCTTTTCTCCTGGCAGTCTCTCTAAGCCTCAGTCTGTCTGTCTTTCTTCCATTCTCCTGGTACCACCACATTGTCCCACAGTTGGGTTAGAATTTTTCCGAGGGGTCAGACAGGACACCACTGTCCCAGATCTAGGAGTGACAGCCACACACAGCAGTGGTGGAAGACCACAGCATCCCCAGGCCAGGTTCACACCTTGTCCTTGCTCTGTCCCTGTGAGCTGGGCCTGATAGGGTGGAGGTGCCGTGCACAGGAGAAAGGGCCTTGCTGACCTCTGAATGCATCCAGTAAGCATATGGCAGCTCCAATGTCACCTCCCCAGATGAATTGTGTGCTCAACTATCTAGTCTCACAGACACCTGGATTTTCCTTCATAGCACTCCTTCCAGTTGCTACCTGGATGGCTAAGTAGGGACCTGGCGGTGTAAGGTCTGTCTCCCTGCTGCCAAATTACAGGGACCTTGGGAGTGGACACCACGTCAGCCTTGTTTAGCAGCAGAGCCACAGTCCCAGCTCAGTAAATACTGGATGGATGGATTAGATGATGGGTGAATGAACAGATGAATGGGGTGAGGTCAGGTGGAGGAGTGGGTGGGTGTATGAGTGCCAAAGTTAGTGGGTAGAAGTACAAGTGGACTGTGGCTGTGTGTGGACAAATAGATGGACAGATGGTTGGGTAAATGGGTGTGTAGGCGCTCAAATGGGTGAACAAATGGGTAGGTGGGTGGATGGATGGATGGATGGATGGATGGATGGATGGATGGATGGATGGGGAATCCTCTAGGGTAAAGCACCACCCCATCTCCCCTTCAAAGAGTCACCAAGTGAATCTCAGCTTGTCACTCCATCTGCCCCCAGGCCACTCCGAGCTAGGGTGTGGGAAGCAGATCACCCATGGAAGCTGGTTGGGAGACAGCGTATCTGGGTGGAACTCTGTGCCAAGTTAATCTCTCTGTAGGGCCCCTGGCAGTCAGGGGAAGGGCATGTGAAACACACAGAAACTTGGTTTACCTAAAGGACTCCTTTGCCGAAGAGATGGGTTAGGGTGCGCTTAGAGGACACCCTCCCCCCACTTGTGGTCATGAGTTTGGCTTTCCGAGCGCTGTATGATATAAACATTGAACAAAGGAGCAAAAGAACGGGGACCCCTGGAGATTTTGTGCTTAAGAGTTGCTCACATTTGAGGCTTCAGAGGCTGTGTCTGTCTCCATCCTTACGAGGGGAAGGGGTGCCCTGTGTAACAGAGAAGGAGACTCAGGCTCAGAAAGGCCACAGGGGAGCTTCCCTGATATCCCACTGCTCCTTGGAGCATAGCTAGAATTCAACCCAGTCTCTAAGACCATAGGCTGACCTTGCCCGCAAGGTTCAGCCTCTTGTTTTGAGAGGTCCTGAAGGCTACACGAAAAGATTCGACCCCTTGTCCTAGAAGTTCCAGATTCTTAGAAATGGCCTATGCTCTGCCCATGTCGTCCTTGTTCAGCAGCAGAGCCACAGTTCCAGCTTAGTAAATACTGGATGGATGGATTGGATGATGGGCGGATGAACAGATAAACAGGATAGGGTCAGGTGGAGGAGCCTGGACAAAGAATGGCTTCTTTTCTATTTTTTCACTTTTCAAAAAAATATTTTATTAGATTTTTTATATTATCATCACCTCCAATCTTTATTGAAATTTTTCAAGTCTAGAAAAATGTTGAAGATAGTAGTATAAACATCCTTCTATTCTTTTTTTTCTTTAAATTTTCAGTACTGGGGTGTTGAACCCAGGGTCTTACACATGTTAGGCAAGTGTTCTACCCCTGAGCCACACTCACAGCCCTATTTTTATTTTTATTTTTTATTTTGAGGCAGGGTCTCACTAAGTTGTACAGCCTGCCTCTGGCCTTGAACTTGCGATCCTCCTGCCTCAGCCTCCAGAGTAGCTGGGATGACAAGTGTGCACCATGGTACCCAGGTCACCCTTCTATTCTTTACCCAGATTGATTAATCATTAGCATTTTTCTACATTTACCTTTTGTTTATATAATTTTTTGCACTACACCAGCTAAGTAAATTGCAGACATTTTGACTCTTTGTCCCTAAATGCTTCAACACTCATCTCTGAAGGGTGAAGATGTACTTTTCTGTAACCACAACCCCACCTGCATGCCCAGGAAATTAGATTGATTGATTTATGTAGGTATGTACGTATTTTATTTTGCAGTACTATGGACTTTGTGCATGCTTTATAAGTGCTCTACCACTGAGCTGCACCTTCACCTTCTTTTTTATTTATTTTAAGACAGGGTCTCGCTAAATTATGCAGACTGCCTCTGACCTTGAACTTGTGAGCCTTCTGCCTCCGCCTCACAAATCACTGAAATTATAAGCATGCACCACTGCACCTAGCTAATGCCCAGGAAACTTAAAATGATATAAAATGTTATCTCATATATGATAAGGCTGGGGTTTAGTTCAGCTGGTCGAGCGCTGCTCTGTACTTTCTAAGGCCCTCAGCACCACAAAAATGGGAGGACCTGGCAGCCCACTCCTGAAATAATCAGCCATTGAAAACCCTATGAGTAGCAGAGAAGCACTGACAAAATGCTGGGCATGGCACAATGTCGGGGGGTGTTTCGTTTTGTTGTTCATAGGGTCACTATGAGTCAGACTTGGTTCGAGGGCACCTATTGACACCACCAACATGTATGGTGATATATTCAAATGACTCCAGTTCCCTTCAAATGAACCTTATAACTGGGGGGTTGTCCCATTGAGGATCCAATCAAGAGTCATGTACTGTATTTGGGTATCATGTTTGTTGTTGTTGTTAGGTGCCATCGATTCATATCCGACTCATAGTGACCCTCATAGGGTTTTCAATGGCAGTTTTGTTTCGGGATTGCCTTGGGAGTGGGTTGCCACGTCCTTCTCCCATTTTTGTGGTGCTGGGAATCTCACTCAGGACCTCAGAGACTGCAGAGCAGCGCTCTACCAACTGAGCTAAATCCCAGCCCGGGTATCATGTTTAGGTGGTTTTAATATGCCAGCTAGACATCCTAGAAGAGGTGGCTATCCCTCTTTTACAGATGAGGAAACTGAGGCACAGGGAGGTTAAGTCGCTTGTCCAAACTGTATAACCTGAGGGTGGTGGGACCTGTTGGTCTTTCCAATCTCCTGGGCCTTCTCTTGACCCCTGTGGTCTATTCTCAACTCAGCAGGTAAATGGGTCTTTTAAACTGCAGTTCATATCAGGTCATTCCTGTGCTCAAAGCCCTGCTATGGCTCCCTATTTCCCTTAGAATAAAAGCCAAAGTCCTCACAATGGCTCCTAAGGCCCTGCACAATATGTACCCCATCAGCTCTCTGCCCTCATCTCCCTCTCTGATTCCCTGACCCCAACAGCTCAGCCACACTCTCCTTGCTGTTCCTACAGCACACAGGCACATTCCAGCCTCAGGGCCTTTGCACATGCTATTCTCTCTTCTAGAAGCACTCTTCCCCCAGATTGCAGTAGGACGCACTTCTCATTCTCCTTGGAGACTCACCCACATACCTCTGGTGCAGGAATCTTTTCCCAGACCCATCCTCTGCCTTTTCACCAGAGCACTTACTCCCAACATGGACTATATTTTAGACATTCATGGGGTCTATTGTCACCTCACATTGCACACACTCCAGGAAGATAAGAATAGGCTTATTTGCTGCAGTGTCCCCAGCTCCTTGTTTGTGCTCATACTGACTGCTGTCCCCACAGCACGTGTTCTGTGAAGAGTGCCTGTGCCTCTGGCTGGACCGTGAGCGCACCTGCCCGCTCTGCCGCTCAGTTGCCGTGGACACCCTGCGCTGCTGGAAGGATGGGGCCACGTCGGCACACTTCCAGGTGTACTAGGGCTGAACCCTGAGACGTCCAGGCAGATGCCAGGAGCTCGGTATTCCTGAGCCCAACCCTGGGGCCACCAACACTCATCCTGCCCCTGGCCTGCTACCACCTCTAGCCCCTAAAGCGTCTTTCCCCTCCTGACTCAGACCCGGGCTCCCCAGGTAGGTCATTCACCCCCTCCAAGTCTAGGAATCGTCCAACAGGAAGTTCCCCCCTTATGTAACCTGTATCCTGCTGTAAGTACCCAAGGCCACAAACTAGGGGGAAGCCTGGAGATTCCCGCCTCCCTGCACGGGACCCCTGCGAGCATCTCCAACATACAAAAGCTGGGCCCCACCACCTACCTAGAATGGCTCAGTGTGTGCCAGGCTTGAGTCTGGCACCCTGCTTCATTTACCTCCTGTCCCCTTCCCAGCCTCCCTGTGATGGGGTGCCCTTGGTTCCCCCATGTGACAGGTGAGGAAACTGAGGCACAGAGCTTCATGTCGTAACTTTCCCAGGGTCACCCAGCTAGCCAGAGCAGACTGAGTCTCCAGCCCAGCCTGGTGTTGATGCTGCACACAGGGGGCCCAGCAAACCTTGTGCCCAGCACAAGAGGTGCTTTTGACGCCCCTCCCTGGGTAAGAGATGGTGGTCCAGGTGTGGAGCACATTAATGCAGACTGTGTGGAGTACAGAGGATGAGAGCGCTGCCTGCCAGCTCCTGAGTTCTACTTAGGTTTGGGTCCATGGTGCGATCTGGCCGTAAGGTGCTTTTTCCCAGGGCTCTGGCTACGATGCTCCATCCCATTTGGGGACCAAGAAGTATCAGCTCTGGCCCAGAGGTGGCTACCACTGGGTCTCCCATAGTCATTTTTCTCCTCCTCCTCTGCTGTCCTCTCCCTCACTTCGTTGCTGTCTCCCCTGGCAGCCGTCAGAGCTAAAGAGGCAGTCCATTACTGTAGAGCACCGGCGCAACCCAGGCTCTCTGATCTCTGACTGAGCTGCTTCTCTGCCCCTGAGACTCCCAACTTGGAAATATGGCCTGAAACAACACAGGTGACCACATGGAACCGACTCATGTCTTGTGCGCCCTCCCCATCTCCCAATTCTGTTCTCTGATTGTCCACCTCTGGCTCCAGCAGCATTCCAGAGAAAGCAATCTGCGTGACTGGTGCGCAGATTAGCACACAAGCCCCTGGGAAAATGGGGGTGCCTCGCTGCCGCCTCCCCCAAACAGTTTCAGGACACTGTGTGCCCCGACCCTAGGACTTCTTCCTTTGCTGACATCCCTGGATTTTTCCTGGTACCCAGCAGAACATCCTTTCCAGGGTGGCATAGCATCTTTCAAGCTCTGTTACTATGGCAATGGATGTGATGTGAACAATCCCACTTGCCTGGACCATCGCCTGGGAGGGGAAACAGTGGGCAGAAATGGACCAGGTGAATGTGGCTGCCACTGTCTCTTCTCTCTGCCTCGAGGGAGAACTGAAGGGAAGCCAGAGGACTTCCTGCAACTGCTTTTTATCCAGAAGACACCCTGCCTGCAGACAGTGTTAGAAGCATGAGAAATTGAAGCTCAATTTTGAAGACTCGCTGAAGAGTCCACGTGGGATGGAGCAGACCAAGAGGTCTGTTGGGAATCATGCCTAGAACGCTGCATCCACACTCTGCATGACTTTGGGAGGTCACATTCCCTCCCTGTCCTCATCACTGAGGTGACAAAGCCTAGCATAGTATCTGTTGGGACCAAGGAAATTAACCATGGAGGTCACTGGCAAATATGCCTGTGGTTTTGCCCATTACACCCATGCCTCCAAAAAGAAAAAAAAATTTCTCTAACATTTTGCAAATAATGAGTGACACCTCTGATGCTAGAAAAAACATCCCAGGCAGGCACCGTGGTGCACACCTGTCATCCCAGTGACTCAATAGGCAGAGGAAGAGGGATCGTGAGTTGGAGGCCAAGGCAGCCTGTGCAGCTTAGCAAGACCCTGACTCAAAATAAAATAAGTAAGGGGGTTGGGGGTGCAGCTTAGTGGTGGAGTGCGTGCAAAGTATGCATGAGGCCCTGGGTTCAGCCTCCCTATACCACAAAAAAAAAAAAAAAAGACCATTGCATGAGGGGGATCTTCAGGGCACATAGGATGGCTTAATTTAAGATTTTATTTATTCTTTCCCTACCCTTTGGGGAAGCATCCTAGCTGGAGGTGTCTCCCGGGTGGAAGGATTTCACCTGGGCCCTGGAGGGGAGCGGTGGCTAATGCAGAGGTCTCCAGACATGCCTGTAAAAGCAGCCAAGGGTCCCCTTTGGAGAAGAACGACATTGCTCCTTTCCGAGTGTGGTGTATGGCTGCTTGTTATAAACAGGAGCGGGGAGCATCAGGTTCTGAGCACCCTGCTCTTCATATTGTCGGATTCACTGGCTCAGGTGCCACCAAGTCCTCAGAGGTAGTTCTGGTTCCTCTAAAAGAGCCTAAGGATAATGACTTTGCGGGAATAAGAAAGGCCTACTTTGGATCTGGGTGTGACAGGGCCACCACCTTCAAGAGGAGGAGGTAGCTAGGCGTGATAGCAAATGCCTGTAATCCCAGCGCCCTGGGAGGCAGAGGCAGGATGATTGCAGGTTCAAGACCAGAGGCAGTCTGCGTAACTTAGCAAGACCCTGTCTCAAAAAGTAAAAAAACAGGCTGAGGGTGCAGCTCAGTGGT
Source organism: Pedetes capensis (assembly GCA_007922755.1). Taxonomy (NCBI): domain Eukaryota; kingdom Metazoa; phylum Chordata; class Mammalia; order Rodentia; family Pedetidae; genus Pedetes; species Pedetes capensis. The sequence goes on along the minus strand of VMDO01000092.1, from coordinate 303,517 downwards.
CCAGCACTTGCAGAGCATGCAAACACGAGGCCCTGAGTTCAACCCCCAGTACCACAAATAAATAGATAGATAGATAGATAGATAGATAGATAGATAGATAGATAGATGGATGAGAAGGTGTGGAGCCTTGAGGACAGGGTGCAGCATCGAGGATGTGGGAGGCAAATCCTGGAATCTTCTAGTACTTTTGCTTGGAGACAGCTGTCGCTGGTGTCTCTGTGTCTCCTTAAGTACCCTCTGCCAATCAATTTCCTCTGTTGATGCAACTTACGTGAAGGGCAGATGCCTTGCTATCCTGCCGCCTCTTGAAGTGAAACGGAACTGCCTCGGATAGAGGGGGAAGCAGTGGTTTGTGGAGTGGGTCATGGTCTTCCCTTGCTTCCTCCCAAAGCAGAGCCTGTCCAGGTGCGTGGGATTTCTTGAGGATGTGCTCCCAGGAGGAGCCAGCAGGAGAAGTGAAACAGGAAGAAGCCAAGCTCTCAGGGGAGGTCCCTGCCTCGGCCCCCTGGGCCATCAGTTACATCACTGTGATTGGCCCTTCTGGTGGTTTTCTCTCAAAACCACACTGGTCAATCTTGGCTTGGAGTTGGTGGGGGGACCTGCTGGGAGCTTCTGGCTTGACACTGAAGAGGCCCCGAAGTCCAAGGGGAAGGCCTCTGAGGCCTCAGGTGCCATCAAAGCACACATAGCTGCAGGATGGGAATGGAATTGATAAGAGGTTCAGCAAACGCCTCGGAGGAGCAGCTGCAGCGCCTACTAACAGGGTGAACATCATGTGGATAGATCCAGAATGTACAGGCTAATGCGAGAAGAGCTTGCCTGCTGGGGGATATGGCTCAGGGCTATACTGCTTGCCTAGCATGTGTGAGGCCCTGGATTCCATCCCCTGCTCTCTACTGACTCACACCAGAGGTGGTGACCTACACCTGTAATCCCAGCAATCAGGAGGCTGAGACAAAAGGATTGGAAATTCGAGGCCAGGATAGGCTACATAGCCAGATCCTGTAAATAATTAAATAAATAAATAAATAAATAAATAAATAAATAAATAAATAAATGGTTTGCCTGGGTGCCAGATCATGATGGACATCTAAATGTAAATTATTAGCTTGAGGTGACAATTCGTGCCTCCAGGGGACCATGATAACACCAGCCACAAAAATATCCTAAGACCAAACTTTTTGGTTGCTGTTGTTAGAAAGCTAACTCAAAGCTGGACATGGCAGTGCATGTCTGCCATCCCAGAACTGAGGAGGCTGAGTCAGAAGGATCCTGAGTTAGAGGCCAGCCTGGGCCATATAGCGAGACTTTGCCAAGGAAGGGAGAGAGGGTGGATGGACACATAAATATGGCTTAAATTTAAAAAGGACTTTATTTGGTCCCTACTCTAGTATGCCTGCATCCATAGTCCCCTGGCATCTCATCCCATCAGATCTCGGAAGCTAAGCAGGGTTGGGCCTGGTTAGTCCTTGGATGGGAAACCTCCTGGGAACACCAGGTGCTGTAGGCTTGGGAGGCGGACCTGGTAACCCCCTCTGGAAACGGCCATTGAAAACCCTATGAATAGCAGAGAAGCACTGACAATAGTGCCAGCACAGTGGGGGTTTCGTCTGTTGTACATAGGGTCGCTATGAGTCGGACCCGACTCAACAGCACCTAACAACAATTCTGGCATGGGGTTCAGGACAGAGTCTTGTCTCTCCATCCTCAGTTCGATTTTCCTCTGACACAGTTGGGTCCAGTGTGGTGGGGTCAAATGGCCAGTGCATCTTTCTGCTTATATTCCACCCATTTAATTCCCCCAGGAAGGAGAGTTTCTGCATTCCTATACCTCTAACACCCTCCCAGTTACTTTAGCCCATGGCACGTGGAGCTCTGGCCAGGCTGGGCCAGGTGGTGAGTCCTGGATGTGGGTGGGCAGGATAAAATGGGTGCATCTGAGTCACATGGACTGAGAATGGGGAGTGGGGCATCTCCAAAGGAAAAGAGAAGGGCTGTTATCTTCAAAAGCAACCTCTCCCTAATCCACCACTCTTTGGACGACACTAGAACCTGGTCTCTTGGTATGTTTTAGGCCAAATAAGTGCCAGGGAAATCACCCACCCTGAGTGGCCTATTTTGTTTTCTTTTTCTTTCAGTCCTGCGGGGGTTGAACCCAGGGCTCTGCACTTGCATGCTTTGCAAGTGCTGTACCACCAAGCTGCACCTCCAGCTCGCTTTTTTTTTTTTTTTTTTTTTTTTTTTTTTTTTTTTTTTTTTTTTTTTTTTGTGGTACTGGGGGTTGAACCTAGGGCCTCGCTCCTGCATGCTTTGCAAGTGCTGGGCCATTGAGCTGCACCCCCAGCCCCTTTTTTTTTTTTTTTTTTTAATTTTTTGAGACAAGGTCTTGCTAAATTACGCAGACTACCTCTGGTCTCAAACTTGTGATCCTCCTGCCTCTGCCTCTGCCTCTGCCTCCCAAGCTACTGGGATTACAGGCGTGCACCACCACGCCTGGCACTTTTTTGTTATTTTGAGACAAGGTCTCACCAAGTTACACAGGCTGCCTCTGGCCTCGAACTTGCGATCCTCCTGCCTCTGCCTCCAAGTCGCTGGGATGACAGGTGTGAGCCACCATGCCCAGCCCCGAGTGGCCTATTTTCATGTGGTTGGGGACATCACCCTACAGGCTCTATTCGCATGATACCATGCATAAGCCACAGTTTTGTGCACTGACCTTGAATGATTGGGCAGGTTCCCCAAATCTACTCTCCAACCCAAGAGTGCTGTGCAAGCCACCCTTTGCCTTGGGGAGCCTCTCAGGACTTAGAAGGTGAGTGTGTAGCCATCCACTCCTGGGAAGCCTGGGCTGTGCGGGATCCAGGCACAGGATTCTCTGCCAACCGTGGAGTCAGATTGCCCCATGGTCTTTGAGGCCCAGCCGCCCAAAGGGGAATGAACACACAGAGGCCTTTGGGTACAAGCGCACAACCAATTGTTTAATAAAATCCTTACAAATATGTACAAAGCATCTCCAAGGTATGAAATTCCTCTTACAAAAGGGCACAGTGACCCAACAACATCAGAACCCAGAACGGAGCGTCCCCGAGCTTATTGCCTGTCAGGCTGGAGCAAAGTCTCCACCGAGTCCCAGATCCCCTCACAACCACACTGGCCACACACTGAAGCTCCCTGCGCGCATAGTGCAAAAGACCTTGGGGGAGAACTTGGGGGTATGGGTGGGGGAAGAGGGCAGGAGGGAGGGCAGAGGAGCTCCTGAAGACTGGGAAGGAAGTCCGCCAGGCCCTGTTTACATACGAGGTGCTCTTGCCCCAGACCTTATTGAAACGTGGAAAGCAAAAAGTAGGGATCAGCCCATAAAATCCCCCAGAAAACCATCCAGGCTGTCCTCAAGTGTCCTCAGATGTGACACCCTTTCCAGTGGGCCTAATTCAGGTCCCCCTTGCTCCCTGCTACGCTGGCTGTGTGTGTGTCCTTGCCCCAGCAATGCCATTGGTCCATCTCATGAGAACAAACCCAGGATAATAGCCGAGCAGGCACTCGTGGGATTGAGGGGCAGGCAGATTTGAGTCCAAACCTTTGCTTGGCCACTTCACTAGTTGAGTGGCCTTAGGCTAAGCTCCTTAGCCTCTCTGGGCCTCAGCTTTTTCAGCTGTAAAATGGGAATAACAGTACTATCCGCTAGTATGAGAGGAAACCCGGAGGGGCAGGATGCAGAAAGCGCCTTGCACAGTGCTTGGCAAGAGCAGGTGCCCCCAAAAGGGCGCTTCCGTGGTTGTACAAAGCAGCAAGGACCAGACTTCATGCTGGGAATGAGTCAAGAGCACCAGCTTTGTAATTGCCTTCAGCTGATAGTGTGGTGCGTGGGGAATACTATACAGCAATCTGCAGGCAGGGACTGGAGTTGACCATGGTGACCTGACCCAGCTGTCAAAATCTGCAAAGCAGACTGGAAAGGGGACATTTCACATGGTCTGGTTCCAAGCAGGACTGCCCCGCCACTATCAAAAAGTCTCTTCTAAGGTTGAATTCCACACCCTGGCATGCTGTAGATGCTCAATAAACATGGGTTGAATAAGTCAATCAAATTTTTCAAGATAAACTTTCAGCTTAAGCTTTCAAATGACACTCTTCAAAAATGACATCAGTTTCCTCCCTCCACGGAGCTCTGGATTGGGTCTCATGAGAATAGTCTGTCCCCTCCCCTGAACTCCCTAACTGCCTCTGATTCTCTCATTGCCCTGGGCTGACTTAAGGGGACATTCAGAAAAGAAATTGGTATCAACCAAGAACAAAACCTGTGTTCCGCTCACTGTAGCTTCTAACACCAAGTGGACACTTGAACAGCTCACAAAGGTGATGCAGTATCCCCGAAGGTACTTAGGGAGGAGATGGGTACACAAGGGCTCCCTCACTTTCCCAGCAAGGGAGAGCAATATTCTGTCACTGTAGACACGTGATAACAGAATTAAGAACACGAGATCAGCTACAGAAACTGCAAAACCAGTCACAGCTTCATTGTTCTGTGACAGTATTGTTAAAACACCATTTCTCCCCATCAAAATAGAAAAGAAGCAAAAGGAGACCACCACCATCCCCCGAAGAAGAAGGGGAAAGGAGTCCCCGGTGTGGCAAGAAGAGGGGTTAGGGGCAGGAACTGTCCTAGGAGGTACCCCTGCCCAGGACCGTGGACAGCAACAAGGGGCCCTTGTGGGCTCCTCAAAGAAATCTGTTGCTTAAGTTCCATCTGTGACAAAGGGAATAGGAAATGGAACCCCAAGTTTGAAAAGAGCTCTTATTTGCTTGTGAGGATGGGGTGATGGAGAGAAGCTTCCAGAAGGGAATGGATATCATCTGAAAGGTTGAAGTCCCATGGGACCTCAGTCTCTCTGGCTCTCCGACCCCCCCCCCCCAGTGCAGCACCATCAGGACCCAGGAGGCAAAGGGGGCCATTGCCTCATTATGCAGCGGGCGGCCGAGGCGATGATCTCAGAAGCCTCCCTTGGCTTTGCACAGACACACACGCGTGTGCACACACACTCACACAGGCACACTCATGTACTGCTGTCAGCTGAAACCCGATAGGAGGTCTCTTTTTAAATTTATTTCAAAGCCTCCCTCCCTCTCTCTCTTCACAGACGCTCTGCAGAGAAGCTCATCAAAATCAATGCTCCTTGGCAGGCGGAGGAAGGGGGGGATAAGAGGAGGGTGGCACCAGCACTTTGCACACTGTAGAAGTATTTTTGTTAAAGCAACAACAACAACAACAATATCAACAAACCCCATCCCCCTAGCTCATGCAATCCAAGTAATGCAACAGGAGACATGGTCGAGACAATATATACATCTCACGCTTAGATTTCCTAATACAAATGCCCATCGAGAAGTCAAATCTCATATAAAAACAAGCATTAAAAACAACCCCACGTCAAAAATCGGGGTAGTTGAGAAGTGCACTCAAATTAACAATGTGCAAGTAAAGGCCAGGATTCGATAAATACACGCTTTTGAATAATACGTGAGAATATGTACAAGGGACTTGGCTGTAAAGCTCCATTGCGGGGTCACGGATGCCTAGGTATCTCAGCAACGTGCCAGTCTCAGCACTGGAGTTTGGATCCTCCAAGGGAAATGTCCTAAGCTGGTCAGAAAGTCAGGGTCCAAAAAACAGGAGGGGGGATCCTGTGACCTTTCACTCTTTCCCTGGGTCACTAGGGGCAGAGGTATAGCCTTAAAGAGGCAGGAGCTGTAAACACACACAACTGTAGTCATAGACCCCATCCCTAGACAAGAGATCAGCTCCAAGGACTCTGGTCTCTGGCTGGGAAAGGGACTGAATACAGCAGAGACTGTCTTTCAGATCTCTCTAGTGAATGGCTCCCTCCCTAAGTCCCTGGCTCCATGAGGATGTCACTTTCTGGCCCCTGCAGCCCCTCTGTCTTGCTGCTCCCCTGCAGACATCAGTTGGAGAAAGGCTTCAGTCCCCAGGCAAAAAAGCTTTCCCGAAACCTGCTTGGTTTTTCTTTTTACTTTTTCTTTTTTTTTTTTTCTTGTCCCTTTGCTTTGCTGAGTTCAACCTGGGGTAGGGGAAAGGAGTTTCCCTTGTCTTCAAGAGTTCTGAATTGCATTTTTCTTTAGAGGGCTATTTAGAAAAACAGAAGACACATATTTTAAAAAAAGAAGAAGGAAAGAAACCCAGCGCTACGCTCTCAGCAACCCGGAGTGGGTTTGCACGCTAAGGAGCTGGTCATTTTCAGCGAAGCGTGGTAGGGATTATTCCCCTTTCAGCCCAGTGTGCCTTAACAACTGTGGCTCCCGCTGCTGGCTTCCTAGAACTGGAGGGGTGTCTGCTAACCAGCTCCATGGACCCCCAGCCCCTAGGCACCAAGTGGAGACTTGGGAAGCCAGCCATGGAGAATGACTGTCTTGAGGCCACAGCCGGGTGCCACAATCATCTCAGTCATGACAGTGGCGGTGGGTGTGATCCTCTGCCTATATAGAGGAATAACACCTGTTTTTGTTGGATTGTTAAAAATGAAAGCAAAAAATAATCACTGCTTGCTGAAGCAGTGAGTCTTTGCAGCCAAGTCACAGTCCAGCACACATCTTTTTTTTTTTTTTTTTTTTTTTTTTAGCCCTTCTAGAAACTTCTGAAAATAGTAGCTTATCCTGTGTGGGGTAGGGGTGGGTATCAGACCTCTGACAGTCAGTGAGAGGCTGGTACATTTCATTTAAATGATCCACTCCCTCCCTCAATGTCCCTTGCTTATAAGTCACCCTCAATCAGAACATAGCCATTTTTGGCTCTTTAATTCATAAACCCTAAACCCTGAAATCCCTTTGGGGAAAGGGGAGGCTATGGGCTGAACTCCCAGGATACTTCTGTGGGAGTAGAGGAGACAGCAACCAAATTCACACATGAGGTCAGCTTTCCATCTCCTAACCAGCCAGCCATCCATGCCAACCCCCCACTTCCTCCCAGGGTTTGCTCCAGCCTCCCGCCTGCCTCTCCCACATAAAAAAAGAGACTCTCAAGTGGCAGTTTTGCAACTTGTCCCTTAAAAAAAAAAGAACCCCAAACAGCAAAATAGAAATCTCTCTCGTCCCCCCGCCTTCCAGGTCTGTCAACAGAAGACCACCACCACACCAGAGAGAACACACTGCTTAGCACCAGCAAAATCGAAGTGAAGCACCGGAGGTAACAGATTGGTACAGAAGAAAAAAATCTCATTTCTCTGGCTGTGATGATGGGATCTAGCTATCTATCCAGGGAAGGACAAAGAGAGGCTAGGATCTGTCAAGAAATGGAGGGACCCCAGGCTGCCCTAGAAAACCAGCTCCAAGTCCTCACTTTCTTTTTCTTTCTATCTTGCCTTTTGCATTGTTATCTCTTTCTCCACCAGCACCTAGGCCTGGGCAGTTTGGGCGATGCTGGGGCTAATCCCACCAGTCTCTGTCAATTTCCTAGGTACACAGCAGCAGGCATCTCTCTTCTGGCGCCTCAGACATTACAAAGTATCGGAGTTCACATCCCAAGGTGCAGAAAGAGAAGGGGACCATGTCCTCCACAAGGCATGCACGGATACGAAATATTCCTATTTTCTTTTTCGTATATATAGCGCTGTAGATGAATAGCATTGGGGTGTCTGCAGCTGGATTTCCCAAGGTCTTCCCCAGTTCTGTTCCACGTTTCTACTGTCAGCTCCAGGTCCTGTCTTTATCCTCCACTTCCTTCTCGAAGTGCCCCAACAGCGGTCTTTCAAGCTCTGGGCTCCCCTTCAGGAAAACGGGCACCAGCTCTCTCCAAGGACACAGGGTTTCACCAACCTGCAGAAATAAAGATTTGGATTTCGGTCAGCACAACCAGCTGCTGGGGGTGACGTCATTGCTGCGGGCCTCGGATGCCAGGAGGAGGGAGGGAGGGGAGAGGCGAAGCTCTGATTTGGGAGGGAGGGCTCCTCCTAAAGCTACTCTCGGTGCTACTCCCCACCCCCAGAGGCTCTGTTGTGGAGCTAAATAGGCATGTGCCCGCGCCACACACACGCACCCACACACCCCTCTGTTCTCAGATCTGGTCATTTACATTGGCATCTTCTCAGGTTATAAAGAAGAGAATTGGAGCTGGGGATATAGCTTAGTGGTCAAGCCCTTGTCTAGCAGGCATATGGACCCAGCAGCAAAAACGCAAAGTAAAGAGAATCTACAGCCACATTACCCTTTTGCTTTTCCAACTGAGCAACAAGCAGCAGCACTATTCAGGGCATAGATCCTTACTCAAGGCAGAGTTGTGGGCAGTCTCTGCTTTCATTTGTTTATCCATTTGTTCGTTCATTCACTCATTCATTCATTCCCAAGCACCATACTGGTGCTATAGAGCCAATGCCATAATTCTTTTCCTTGAAGGGCTTAGGGGCCACCAGTGGGAAATGGGAAAAATGGATAATAGGATCTTGTGTGAAGAGCAGGTGCAATCTGGGGAAAACATGGGCATGGGGGCCCCAGGAGAGAAATAGCTCATAAGGGAAAGAGGGAGTCAGAGAAGGATCCTGAGGGAGGCAGGCCCCTGCTGGGAACTGAAGGATACCAGGGAACTAGCCAGGATAAGATAAGGCTCTCCAGGCAGGGCAGAAAATAATAGCACACATCAAAAGCACTGAAATTACACATCAAACAAAAACTTGTATGTAGGATGTTCATAGAAGCACAATTCATAACTGCCAAAAGGTGGAAACAACACAAATGTGCATTAATGGATGAATAAACAGAATTCAGTTTATGCTTGCAATGGAATATTATTTGGCGATAAAAAGGAATGAAATCCAACTGATTCTTGCTACAAGATGGATAAACTTTGGAAACATTATGCTAAGTAAAAGAACCCAAACACAAAAGGACAAATATTGCCTGATTCCATTTCTATGAAATATCAACAATAGGCAAGTCTTTAGAGACAGAAAGTAAAAGTCAAATGATGGTTGCTTAGGGATCAGGGGAGTGGGAAGAATTGGGGAAGGACTGCTAATGGGTGTAGAGTTTCTTTTAGGGAAACAAAAATGTTTCAAAATTGATGGTCTTATTACTCCAAGAGTATGCTAAAAACCATTGTCTTGTATACCTTGAAAGAGTGGGTTTTTATGGTTACAAGTTATCAGGGGAGATAAAAACATTCCACATATTATTACTCTGGAGCTGAAGGTATAAGAAGCTCTACATGAGTAATTTGGGAGAAGGACCTGGCAACCCCCTCCCAAAAATCAATCTGCCACTGAAAACCCTATGAACAGCAGAGAAGCACTGACAATAGTGTTTCCCCTGTTGTACAGAGGGTCGCTATGAGTCAGATACCGACTGGACAGCACCTAACAACAACAACAACAACATGAGTAATACACACTAAGTGGTATAGAAGAGGAAGTGGAGAAAGAGATCACTTTATCATTTCCGGGCTGGAAAAAGTCCCAGATGTTGATTTGTATGAACTGTACCAACAGGACCCTGTGGCCTCTGTCTTCCTGTTGGGTTTGGCCAACAGGAGGCATGAACAGGAAGTGAGATTCTGGATGTTTATTCCCCAGCTATCTTTGGTCACAGACCACTCTCAGGCAGGTACAGCCCACCTCGCAGCCTCAGGTCTTATTCTGCAGAGTAGTAAGAGCCAACTCTGGGGTGGTGCGTTATCCTTTGCTGGTTTCCTAAAACCTGCCCACATCTCTGCCCTTGAACCCTTGCCAGCCTCTCCTCGGTGACTCAGTTTGGGGATACCCTCTGCCTCTTCCTTGGAGCCTGACTAATACCTCTGCCTGCATGACAGACGTGAGTCATAAACACGTGCTCCGCACAGCCCACATAAGCTGACGGTCACAGGATCCAAACCAGTGACTTCAAACATTTTGCTACTGACCTGCTTAGGTGAAGACAAAAGACCTCCACAGCCTGCCCTCCTCCAATTCCCCTTCTGCCCCACTGGGCACAGCATAGCAGGGATTCTGCTCTGCTGCTTGGCCACCCTCTCTGTTGAAAGAATACTGACTTAGAGGGACCAATTAACTCAAATGATGAACACATTCAATTTAGTTCATGACAACCAGCTTTGGAACCTCTGAAAAATCTGTTGTGTCTAGCCAAAAATCAACAGAATGATTTGTGGGCAGAACCCTGGTGCTCATTGGCCTAAGTTAGTTATGCTGCCTTAAGCACAGGTACACAAAAAGGAAAGACAGAGGAAGGGAAAGAAATGTTTGCTGAGCACCTATTATGTGCTATAGAATGTGAAAGCTTTGTGCTATGCATTGGTCTCTGCACTGGAAAAGACCAGGTGCCTGCCCTCGATTCACCTCCAGTCTTACTGGGGAAGAACATGCCAAGAGCAATACTGTAAAAGACCCTTGTCAGAAAGTGCCTTTACATCCCAGAAGTCAGGATACTTCACCGCTACACGGCGCTACATTCACCGAGGGAGCTTCAGAAAGGATGCAGATGCGAAGTGGGCCTTGCAGATACACAAGCGTGGGCTTTTTTCCATACTTGGAAGAAGGAGAGATCATTCAGGTGGGTAAGGGATAAGCAAGGGGAAGGGCTCAAACAGAGGACCTGTATAAGCAAAGGAAGAGCATCAGAAAGTTGTAGACCCCATGGGCCTTTGGAGGACACTTATCTAAACCACAGCCCTGGCACTGCTGAACGGCCAAACTTTAGAAACCATTTATGTATTGGTTACAAGTTGGTATCCGCAGTAACCATGAGCCTCAGAGACACCTCTTCACAGCACCTGTGAGCACGTGTCCCCCTACTGCAGACTCTGGGTAACCAGGTCTCACAATCAAAGAGTGGGCCATGCATACACTTTTGGGAGGATCTTACATTGCACACCTTACGCCAGGGATCTAGCCCACAGAACTTGTCTCATAAACGTACGCATGGGTGCCCCTTCCGGCTTGATTTGTAATAATAGCAGCCGTTTGGAAGCAACCCATGTGCCCATCCACAGAAGACTAGATTGGCAAATTAAACTGCATGCATATTAGAAAGACAGAATCTAAATATGCTCAGGCAGAACAATGGCCATGATTCTTAACTGGAAAAGACAAATGGCCAAACAGCATCCGCATTATCCCAGACCTTTTTTTTCTCTAATGAATATGTGTGTGTGTGTGTGTGTGTGTATATACACACATGTGCACAAAGACTGAGTGTCTTTTATCTGAAATGCTGAGACAAAAGTGTTCTGGATTTCAGAAATTTTTTTCAGATTTTGCAATATTTGCACATAGTGAATGAGGTATCTTGGGGATGGGATCCAAGCCTAAACACAAATTTCATTTTCTACAATATTCTTAGTGTCCCTGTACTTTGTGACTATCACTTGAGGTCAGGTGCAGAATTTTCCATTTGTGGTGTTATGTTAGTACTCAAAAAGTTTTGGGTTTTGGAGCACTTTGAATTTCAGATTTTCAGATTCAGGACACTGAACCTTTATATGTAGATATATGGAAAGAGAGGGAGGAGAATATCGATATACATATATATACATTTGGCAGAGAGAAAAGATAGTGTAATGGTTAAGAATACAAACTCTGGATCCAGATGCCTGGCTTGAAATCTTGATACTTAAAGGCTGTGTGACCTTGGGTGGGTTATCTAACTCCTCTGGACCTCAGATTCCTTAGATAGCACAGTAAGACAGGCAGTTAATAGTGCCAATGTAATAGTGTTGAAGAAAGAACTAAAAGTATTAACACAGACAAACAAGATGCTTAGAAGCAATGACACATAATAAGGTCTGCATTTATTTCTTTGTTTTGCAGTACTTAGGAATTGAACCCAGGGGCTGGTGCATACTTTGCAAGTGCTCTACCACAAAGCTGCACCCCAGCCATTTATTTATTTATTTATTTATTTATTTATTTATTTATTTTTCTTGAGTCAGGGTGTCGCTAAGTTACACAGGCTGCCTCTAACCTTGAAATCAGATCTCCTGTCTTCACCTCCAGAGTCGCTGGGATTACAGGCCTGAGCAACCACACCTGACTGCCATTTGTTGTGATTACCATTGTTATTGTTGTTTTCTCCTCCAGACAGACAGTAAGAGAACCAAAAGTGTTTTGCACATTTTATTTCCCCATCATTCATTTTATTATTTGTATGTGTGTGTGTGTGTGTGTGTGTGTGTGTAGGGGTGTGTGTGTGTGTGTGTGTGTGTGTGTGTGTGTAGGGGTGTGGGGGGGGGGGCTTACAAGCAGAAATTTAAACCTACTCCAAAACCAAATCCACAGCCCACCCCAGGAGCCACTGTCGCTGGGATGCGTTCCCTCAAACTTGGCTCATAAAGAACTTTCTCAAATGCTGACTCACAACCAAAGTTCACAACTGGCAAGATTCATGAAATGCCTTGGGAAAATGTCCCTGGTTCCCCTTTGCACCAACCATCCGCCTCCCTGCCCAGGGCTGTCCTGACATGCAAGGGGAGCTGCCAATGTGAAGTCCCTTGCTGGAGCCTTCCTCCCTCTCTCCAGAGTCTGAAGAGTTCGGACTCTTGGATTCCCTCCTAAGAGGCCCCTGTTTTTAATTTGGAAAAAAAAAATCCTCTTTTGCTCTTGTTATTTGCACAAGTGATAAGTTACACATTCAAACAACATAGAAGCATATAAAAATAAAAATCCCTTTCACCCTTAGGCCCCACTCCCTTGCCCAGAGGCAGCTGGAGTTAACAGCTAACTGGGCAACTTCCCAGAATACTTTCTGTGCATTTAGTGTCTTCTTTCCCCCTTTGCCTACCATTCTGTCCCCAGACCACAGCACAATGGCAGTCACGTTGTTGTTGTTAGGTGTCGTCGAGTCATGTCCAACTCATAGCGGCCCTCGGGATTTTCAATGGCTGACTGTTTCGGGATTGCCTTGGGAGTGGATTGTCACATCGTTCCCCCATTTTTGCAGTGCTGGGAATTGAACTCAGGACCTCCAAGACTGCAGAGCAACGCTCTACCAACTGAGCTAAATCCCAGCTCTGGCCCTCACATGATAAGTGATAAATTCAACATCTGCTGAGTGTCAGTGAATCCGTGAGCAACTAAATACAGAAGGCAACTCCCAGCAGGTGGATTCTGACTGAGAAATCCAATGGTTGCTTAAGACTTGGAGGAAAAGCTGCCCATGCAGAACCTTCCCGGGCAGAGGAAGACTAAAATCACTGTTCTCACTTAAATCTCCACCTGCCCAGCTCTCGCTGGCCTGGCTGGAAGCTGAGAAGACTACAGTAAAGGCAGAAGGCTTTGGGGGGTATGCGAAAAAAGAGCCTCTTTGGTAACCTCTGGAAGACATATTTGCCCCTTTGGCCCAGCCCCCTTCTACCAGTGAATAGCTTATAGAGTCCCTACATTTATGGAGAGAGACTCAAGAAACAGTGTTCCAGCTCCTACCCACTATAAACTTATGGCAGGTAGACTTTGAACTTCGAGTTGAACTACCTTGACTTGCAGGAGGATTAGCTCTGGGAGTTGGGAAGCAGCAGCTTGGCACAGCATTGACCCCAGATAAAATGAATAAAATGGACAGACTTTTTTTTTTTTTTTTTTTTTGAGAGTATGTCTCACTATGTTGCTCAGGCTGATCCCAAACTCCTGGGCTCAAGGGATCTTTGTATCACCCTTATGAGCCAGAGACTACAGGTGCCTGCTACCGTGCCTGACTCAGCAGACCCTTCTTAAAGCAACCTAGCCTGTAAAGCCACCCTAGCCCATATGTGACACATATTATAATAGGGATGTGCTGTGACCCCAGAAATTCAGCTGCAGGAACTTCACTTTAGGTTGGCAAAGTTGTCCAAACAAGAATGTTTAGTGCAGCCTTATTTGCACTATTAGAAAATGGCAAAAAATTATAAATGTCCTTATCTGGAAGATGACTAAATAAGTCAATCCATCCATGCAGCATAACACCATGCAGGCATTAAAAAGGATGATAAAACCCTTTTTGTGTTGGCAGGAGAAGATCTCAATGACCTATTTTTGTTGTTGTTGTTGTTGTTGTTAGGTGCCCTCAAGTCACGTCCAACTCATAGTGACCTTCAAAGGGTTTTCAATGGCTGATTGTTTGGGGATTGCTTCGGAATGGATTGCCACATCCTTCTCCCATTTTTGCAGTGCTGGGACTTGAACTCAGGTCCTCAGAGAGTGTGGAGCAGCACTCTTATCAACTGAGCTAAACCCCAGCCCCGACCTACTTTTAGTGAGCGAACAGCAGGTGACAAAGCAGATACAGAGTATGAGCTCATGTACCTATAAGAGACCAGTGTGTGGGTGTGCGTCTGCATTGGGGGACTTCTGCTGGGGTGGTCCCTCGAACCAGGGGTCACAAACCGAAATGCATTGAGCCCAGTAAAGTGCACCAGGTGCAGCTGGAGGGCCTGGAACCTCTGTGTGCCATCTAAGAGGTTTCTGACGCTCATCTCCTATCACATGGGAATGCAGACTCAGTGTTGCTAGATCTTTCCTTTTTGGTTTTTTGGGGTTCTTTTCCCCAAGAAAAACTGGAAATCCAGACTTCTACATGAGAATGGCTGATTTTAAGTGTTGGGGGCAGAAAACATGCAAATCCAAAAAAATCTCAACTGCAGACCACGTATAGCTGGGAGACCAGCCATTTTTAAGCCCTGCATTAGCCTCTCTTAGGGACAGCTAGGTTTTAAGCCTTCTTCATTTAGCCCTCTCCTGCAGCTGTAGCCCTGTGGCATCCCATCCTGATAGATCTCAGAAGCTAAGCAGGGTCGGGCCTGGTTAGTACTTGGATGGAAGACCGCCTGGGAACACCAGGTGCTGTAGGCTTGGGAGATGGAACCAGCAACCCACTCCCAAAAATCAATCTGCCATTGAAAATCCTATGAACAGCAAAGAAGCACTGACAACAGTGTTTCACCTGTTGTACGTAGGGTTACTATGAATCGGATACCGACTCAACGGCACCTAACAACAACAACAACAACAACAACATTTAACCCTCAGGAGCTATCTCTGGGCTCCAGTTTCCTTGTCTGTAAGGTGAGGGAGGTTGGCTTGGATGTGCTCTAATATCCTATCTAGTTCTGGCTATGTTTCTGGAAGACTGACCTTTTGGGGGGCATAGATCTTTTGAGAATTGGATCAGACTATGGTTTCTCACCCAAGGAGGTGGAAGCAGAAGAGTATGGCATCAACCACTTTCATTGGCATGACCCCGCAGTCATGTTGTACGCCTGTTTGGTTTATAATAAGCCCCTCTGCCAAGGACAGCCGAGGGAACCAAGGAAACGGGGTTTTTCCCTTTCCTCTTTTGTGTGCCGGGGAAAATAAACAGTTTGCCCCAGGAACACAGCTTTCTTCTTTGCTCTATGTTATAGCCCTAGAGATGGGTCTTCTGCCTCCATCAAAAGAAACACCTGCTGTCATCTCTACCTCTGCCGTTGCTATTCAGAACTTCTTTAATTTTGGTCTGCTAAGTAGAAACAGGGCTGGGATTTAGCTCAGTGGGTAGAGCGCTGCGCTGCAGTCTCTGAGGCCCCGAGTTCAATTCCCAGCACCGCAAAAATGGGAGAAGGGCCTGGCAATCCACTCCCATGGCAATCCCGAAAACCTGTCAGCCATTGAAAACCCTATGAGGGTCGCTATGAGTCGGATACCGACTCGACGGCACCTAACAACAACAACAACAACTTTCATTGGTGTAATTTCTGAGGGCTTTCCAGTTCCCCCATCCATTCATTCATGCATTCATTCATTCAGTAGTCAGGGAGTGCCCGCTCTGTGCCAGTCACCATGCCCAGCTACTGGGGTGCAGTGAGGAGCAAAATGGACGTGGAGCTTTGCACCCTTGGGGGATGTAGAGGCCAGTGTTACCTAGGTTGCAAGCCCAGTCCTGAAGCAGTGACCAAATAATTAGATCCTAGGCCATCCCTAGGATCCCAGGCCATCCCTAAGCCATCCCAGAACACTGTGCGTCCACCCTCCCAACCCAGACATGGTGACCTCAGCAGGCTGCGGGTGAGTCACAGAGAGAGGGAGGGGAGATTAGCAACTGCTTTGAGCTATAGGTTCATAAAAGTCCCAGGAGCTCCTGCCCATCCCATAAACATGGCCCCATGGGCTGAACTTCACATCAGAGGAGGACAACATGGATCTGGGCGGGTCACCAGCCATCTTCTGCACACCAGCAACCTGCCTTGTGACATTGATTGGCTTTCAGCGCAATTCCATTCCATTGCAAGATCATTGCCCAATTAGAGACAGGCTGGGCCAGTTGTCATGGTCACTCCCAAGCTGGGCCAGGCTCCTCCGACACAGATGCTGTTATGGCTCCCAGTTTCAGAGGAGGAAACTGAGGCTCTGAAGGCAAAGGGACTCACCTAAGGTCCACACATGGCAGGTGGCAGATGGAGGCTTTATCTGAAAGTTAGCCTGACTCCAAAATTCATGTCACTTTCCACTAAGCTGCTCTGCCTTGGCAGAAAATATTGGGTGAATATAAACGGTTATTTTGTGGTTAAATCTTCTGACTGCGGAATGATGCTCCATGGTCTGCCAACAGTGTTATAATTCGAAACCGTCTTCTTGTTTTCACCCTCCTGTGTGAAAGCCACAGGGAATACAGACCAAAGGACAGATCACGTTAAACTTCTGGAACCAGGAGTTTATTGGGTTTTCCTACAGGGGCGTGGGTGGTTCCTGGATAGCCTTTACGTACAGCTCCATCGGGGAAGAATTCCTCCAAAAGCCACCACCAGGATGTCCACTGGGAGCCGCACCACCGCCAATCCTATCCTCAGCCAGCCCTTTATGTCCTGCATAACCTACCATCGCATGCAGCTGGGACAGGAGAGGCTAGTGCTGGTCATCTCAGGGAAAGGGACTGTGGAGGGCCTGTGGGGGGTCTCTGGACCCTCATTGCCCCTTCTCCCCAAGAGGAAATGTTGATAGCGCTATTACCATTACAGTTGTTGTTGTTGTTAGGTGCCAACTCATAGCCACCCTAAGTACAACAGGCGAAACACTATTGTCAGTGTTTCTCTGCTGTTCATAGGGTTTTCAATGACAGATTGATTTTGGGGAGTGGGTTGCCAGGTCCTTCTCCCAAGCCTACAGTATCTGGTGTTCCCTGACGGTCATCCATCCAACTACTGACCAGGCCCGACCCTGCTTCCAAGATCTGAAGAGATCGGACGCCACAGGACTATGGCTGCAGGCACTATTACAGTAGGCCCAGCCAAACTATATAGTTTGGGCCCATTTTGTAGCTATGGTTATGGGGCCAAGGTCATTCCAGGTGTCCTGTATCAGGGTGGTCAAAGGAGTAATTACAACACCCAGCCTGGAGGAAGCCATCTACACAACACGTCCCATGGACCCCAATCTATCCCCAACGCCCAGAAGACCTCCCTCCAAAAGCCACCTTGTCTAAGTTTCCCATCATCACCAGTATGGTAGCATCCTACAGGATTTACCAAGTACCTCATGCTAGACCCAAGAATATCCAACAAACAGTTCCTGCTCCCACCGTGATGAGTTGGCAGGGAAGCTCTCCAACCCTTAGTGACATCTCTGAGACTTGGAGTCTTGCCCTAATGTTGGGATGGGCATGCTAGAAGTCATCTACAATCCCACACTGGCTGGAGGTAGGGACCGTGAAGAACATTCCAAAGGTACTGCAAATTTAGCTAAGATGGGAATGGCCAGCTCAAGAGCCAAACTAATGGGCACATTGTGCACATAGGCCAGTGGCATGAATGAGACATGAATGAGAAATGGGAATGAATGACCGTGTGTGTCTGGAAAGTTCTTTTGAATTTTTACCACAATTTTATATTCTCTAAGTAACCTTTGTAATACAAGAATGTTAGCATATGCTTCAATATCAAAGTTCCACTTTGAGGTAATTTTTAAGAAAATCAGTGATATGCAAAAAGTTATCCATAAGGACATTCTCCACCATGTGGGAAACAATCCAAATGTCAAAGAATATTGGTTTGGGAATGTAAATGATGGACTAACCAAATAATGCAATACTTCTGGGATTTAGCTCAGTTGGTAGAGCGCTGCTCTGTACCCACTAAGGCCCTGGGCTCAATCCACAGCACTGCAAAAATGGGAGAAGGACCTGGCAACCCACTCCTGAGGCAAACCCAAAATAATCAGCCACTGAAAACCTTATGATTAGCAGAGAAGCACTGACATAGTACCAGGCATGGTACAGTGTCAGAGTGTTTTGTTCTGTTGTACATAGGGTGGCTATGAAAGGGACCCAACTCAATGGCACCTAACAACAACAAAGGTGACTTTTTAATATCTAGTTGTCCTTTAGTAGGGAATTGGTTCCAGGGCCCCCTTGGATACCAACATCCACGGAAGCTAAAATCCTTTATATAAAATGGTATAGTGCTTGCACATAACCTACAGACTTCGCCTGTGTACTATGAATCATCTCTAGATTACTTATAATATCTAATCCAATGCATGTGCTACGTAAATAGCTGTTATACAGTATTGTTTAGGGAATAGTTACAAGAAAAAAGTCTGTCCATGTTCAGTACAGGCAATATTTTTTCCTGAATATTTTCAATCCACTGTTAGTTGAATCTGTGGATATAGAAACTGGAGATATGGAAGGTTGACTCATTTCTTAATGCTTATAATATTTACCTATAACACACTTCTTAGAGACTGGTTGTTGTTTTTAGGTGTTGTTGAGTCCCGCTCATAGCAACCAATGTACAATAGACAAAACACTAACCAACACTGTGTCATGCCTGGCACTATGCCAGTGCTTCTCTGATATTCATAGTGTTTTTGATAGCTGATTGGGGATTACTTCGGGAGTGGATTGCCAGGTCCATCTCCTATTTTTGCGGTGCTGGGGATGGAACTAGGGCCTCAGAGCACTCTACCAACTGAGCTAAACCCCAACCCTAAAAAAGTCACCTTACAGATAGTATATTTAGAGTGATTCCATATATTTAAGTACTTATCTATTAATTTTTAATGGAAAGATACCAAAATATTAATAATAGGCAGTAAGATAAAACAAATCAACTACAAATTTCTTTTAAAATTTGAATACAGATCAATATTAAAAATTATAAGGGACTGGCGATGTAGCTCAGTGGTAGAACACTTGCCTAGCATGTGTAATGTCCTGGGGTTGATCCCCAGCACTGTATTAAAAAAAGAGAGAATTATAAGTGCATATAGATCTTTTATTGATATGATTTCCAAATAGAAATTGTTTCTCAAAAGGGTTCTTTTTGAGGGGGTTAAGGATCAAACCCCGAGACTTGTACATACTAAGCCTGTGCTATACCACTGAGCCACACCTAAGTGATGTGAAAAAATAATAACAACAAAAAACCTGCCTCTTCACCATGAAGTTGCCTTCTCATGAAACATTTTCACATTATCCAGGGCCTTACAGTTCTTACCCAACTGGCAAACGGTCCACTGTGTGGAAAAGATGATCAGCTCCCAGTTAAGTGACACCACCAAGCAGCCATGGAAAGGTGAAATTTGATCCAGTGGAAAGGCTTGGGTCTTTCCAGAGAGTCAGAGGGCACTGCCATCTTTTCCTCCTCAGACCCTCTGTGCAAAGCTGGCCTACTTTTTTCAGAAGGAGACTCTCATCTTCTTCTATTCAGCATTTTCAAATAGGTAACCATGAACTTGTGTGTGTGTGTGTGTGTGTGTGTGTGTGTGTGTGTGTGTTTAATCAAGAAATGAAGTTATGGATGGTGGTTTTTAAGAAACATTACAGTTTCTCAAAGCAATTAAATTTCATCCTCCTCAAGTCTCTGACCATGGAGCAAAGGATTGTGGGAGCAAAACTCTGGGGCAGCCACCCTGCCGAAGTCCACATTCTCTGCACAGAAGAGTAAAGGAGCTTTCTCCTAACCTGGGCATCTAACAGTAATCAAAGCACAAATCCTACTGATGGGAGCTAAAACAGGGATCTCCTACCCAATAGCAGGGGCACTGTTTAGGGCAGGAAGGAGAGAAGGGAGGCAGCCACGTTGAGTACTGAAAGTTCTTAGGCAGTGGAAATCCAACCAGTGTCCATAGAGTTCCCCAAGGGCTGTGCCTCAGTGAGCTGGTTGAGGGTCAGGACCTCTCAAGCCTTGGTAGGAGGTGAACAGGTTTGCTTCTACGAAGAGGCTGGAGTAGAATCAGAGCCAGGGTCTCTTGGTTCTGAATGAATCTGAGAGCACCTGGGGGCAGTGGTCAAGACTTCTTCGTCCCTGCATCTCTGTTTCTTGGTGCCCAGCTCAGCCACCAAGCTACCCTGCTTGCTTTTCTGTCCCTCAAATACACTGCAAAGTCTCACCTCCAGGCTACCGGGTTTGCTGCCTCTTGTCCCAGAACACCTTTCTTCCAAGTCTTCACAAGTATATTGCATCGCAGTGAGAAACCAACCACAGCAAACTTGGGGGTGGGGGAAGATTTATTGGGGGCTTAAGTTTAGAGGATTTTAGTCCACAGAGGCAGAAGGCATGGTGGAAGGGCAGGCATGGTGGGGCCTGTGGCACATCTTGGTGATCAGGAAACAGAGAGCAGAATATGACCAGAACTGAGTGTCTGGGTTAAAACCTCCAAAAGTCAGCCCCAGGGACTTGCTCCTACAAAGCTAAGATCCCCAGACCCCTAGTTCCATAACTTCTTCAGCCACCAGCTGAGGACCAAGTGTTCAAACACATGGATGTTGGGGGACATTTTAGATTCAAACAATGACAATATGATTGGCTCCTTCCTGTCTTATAGGTCCTTGTTGCCTATTTCCTCTCCAGGCTGGCTTTCCCTATGCCCCAAAGCAGGCACTCTACTACATCATCTTTGTGCATTACCTTCAAAGCCTTCAGCACTTTCTGAAAAAGTATAATCCATAGATGGCCACTGCAGTTGCTCTTGTCCCATCTGCTGTTCTAGAAATTTACCACTCCCCATGGGTAGATCTAGTGCACTCTCCTTGAATTTGGGCTGGCTAGTTAGTTAGAAGCAACTAAACTAAGTTCTAGCTAAAGTGAGTCCCAAAACTGGGTCAGAAAGAAAAGCAGTTTCCACCTGGTCCCATGGTCACTTGCTCTAGGAGCTCTAAGTCACCATGCCAGAATCGATCCTAGGCTCCATACAGAGAGGAAGCTCAGAGGAGGCTCTGATTGGCAGCCCCAGCTGTCTCCCAGCATCAACAGCCAGATATAGAAATGGTTAGCACCAAGCTATACTCTAGCCCCTATTACTACCTTGGAGCAGGCCTAAGTTACCCCCTACTATGTCCTGACCATGCTCCCAAACCACAGCATGTACAAGCATAATAAAATAGTTGTTTGAAACCCCTAAGTTTTGGAGTAATTCATTACATAGCAACAGTAACCAAAATAAGTTTTACTTATTATCTATTTCTTCCCACCAGGTTCCATGACAGCAGGGGCTTCTATGTCTCAGTCCTTCCAGCATCCACAATGGCTTGTATACAGGAGGCACTCAATATTTAGCAGTTGAGGGATAAGGGTATAGCTCAGTGGTAAAGTGCTTGCCTAACACACCTGAGGCCCTGGGTTTGATCCCCAGCACTGCAAAATAATAATAACAATGATAATGATAATAGAATATTAATAGTTTAATAAGAGAAAGAAGCTGACTATGAGAAACAGTGGCCTGCGGCTGTACCATTGTGGCATCGGATCCTGTCAGATCTCAGAAGCTAAGCAAGTTTGGACCTGGTTAGTACTTGGACGGAAGACCGCCTGGGAACACCGGGTGCTGTAGGCTTGGGAGAAGGATCCGGCAACCCACTCCCAAAAATCAATCAGCCATTGAAAACCCTATGAATAGCAGAGAAGCACAATGTTTTGCCTGTTGTATGTAGGGTTGCTATGAGTAAGACACTGACTTGACAGCCCTAACAACAACAACAATGGGAAACAGTAAAAACAACTTTGCATAGTCACTGACTGATTCACTCACTCAACACACAGCTGTGCGCCAAGCAAGTCCCCAGGGGTTAGGGACAGCATAGGGGTAGCTCAATGATCTTTTAAAACACTATCACACAAACTTTAGGGGGAAGCAGAAGCTGGCACTAACCCACCCCCCAGGGAGGTCTGAAAAGCTGAGGTGTGATCACCAAGAGGTGTGATCACCACACTCTCACTGCCCACCACACTCTCTTGGCCTGCATCTGGGGACGAATTTAATGATCCCCCAGGGAGGTTGTTGCTATGTCCCCAGCTCAGTCACTTGTGGGCTTCTGGGCTCTCACTAGGCAGGTGGATGACTCTAGACCGAGGCCCTGTGACAGGAAGTCTGCCGTGGTCCTGCACATCTGGCCCCTTCCCAGGGGGCTTCCCCAGCCAGCTCCCTCCCTGGCCAAGCAGAAGCCCAGTCTTCCAAGCATTGAAAGTACGGCTGGCCTGGCAGGCAGGGTGGGCTGGGAGGGCAGCCTGCGGAAGGCGCTTCCAGTTTAACCACTTAATCCCCCAACTACCTGCCAAGAACCAGTTAGCACGTCTGGCTGGCCTGCCAACTGTCATTAATTCATTAGCGCAGGCTCCTGCCGGCCCATTATCTTCTTGCAGCTGACCACGACGTCGCCTCTGGAGCCTGCAGAGTCTTCCCTTTCTCCCCTTCTCCTGGTCCCAGGACAGGGCTCCGCCAACCCTGGGCCCCTCTCCCAGACAGATACCAACGATCCACTCCCCTTCCTGCCCACCCCCTCGGGAGGCTTCTCCTACCCTCTCGTGCCTCCTTCCCCCAGCACCTCTCAGCCCCGCTCACCATAAAGCGTCTTTTGTTCCTCGGTATCTCTGAGCAGTGACTGGTTAAATCACACCAGTCATTCTCCTCCCGGCCTCCCCACTTTCTCTGCAGCCTCCCCCAGGCTCTGAAAGGGGATCTCACTAGCGCAGGAATTTACAGCGCACGCCCACTCCAACCCACCCCCTCCCTGCTAGGTAGCCAGCATCTTCCATTCCACTACTGCCGCAAGTTAGGTCGGTGAGGGGTGCTTTGTGTCCTCAGAGCCAGAAACTCCGTTCCCAGGTCTGGGGCTTTGGGATGACTCAGGCAGCCATTCTCTGCCTCAGTTTCCCATTGGAAATAATAAGAATGGTACTAATCATTTCATGTTGAATGAACTAAGAGCCTAGCATTGCAACTAGCAAAAGCCTAGCAAAGGACACTTCTTCTTCTTCCCCTTCCCCTTCCCCTTCCCCTTCTTCTTCTTCTCCTTCTCCTTCTCCTTCTCCTTCTTCTCCTTTGCAGCACTGGGAGCTGAACCCAGGGCCTGGTGCGTGCTAGGCAAGTGCCCCACCATTGAGCTGCACCTCCAGCCCCTTTTTTATTTTTTATTTTAAGACAGAATCTCGCTAAATTGAGCACGTTGCCTCTGGCCTCCAACTTTCTATCCTCCTGCCTCCGCCTCCTGAGTAGCTGGGCTTACTGCACCAGACACTTATAACTGGATGCTTCCTTAGCATCCTCTAGACAACCCTGAAAGAGTACAGCCCCAGTTTACAGGTAAAAGCTCAATGAGACAATGGCATTTACCAGAGATCATGCTATCAGCAAATGGCTGGGCACTGCCCCCAGCCCCATGCTAGGGATTGAACCCAGGGCCTCATGCATGCTAACTACACCCTCTTCCACTGAGCTACATCCCCAGCTCTGGCTGTGCACATAAATCCACTCACTTCTGGTCCCTTAACCCACCTATCCTCTTAACCATTATACCATCCTAATCTGTCTGGCTTGGGTTTCCTAAGAGGGCAGGTAAAGATGGTATGGAAATTCCAGCAATGACCATGGTAAAATGTGGACTGCTTTGGGAAAGAAATACATTAAGTGCACAATAGCAGTCATGATAGCTCACATTTATATCCACTTCTTATACACCAGGCACTGTTCTGGAGCTGTATGTAAATTCACTCAACCCCCTTAACACCTGCGCATTAAGTTCAGTATTGTTATTGTCCCCACTTTACATATGGAGAAACTGAGTCTCAGGTTGTTTCTGTTATTATATTTTAATGATGACTTCTGAGAAAAATGTTGCTGGCTCACAGTAGAGGCTCAGAACAAGTCTGTTGGACCTATTGGTGCATATAGCTAAGCTCCACTCTTAACTCCTCAGAGAACTGGAAGTGGTTGAGCCAGGCCTCAGGGAAACACCTAAGGTAAGGGTGAGCATTCCCACTTGGCTGTCAGAATAGCAGAAGTGGAGAGCATGGCACATTCAGCAGAGAACTCAACAAATTGTCTTTCTCCAGTGGATTTCCTCAAGGTTCTACCTAACTTCCTGGAGCTGGGAAAAGACTGTTGTTGTTAGATACAGTTCAGTTGGGTCTGACCCATACCGATGGATTTCCCAAACTAAGCGACAAGCACAAGAAAGGCTTGAGCTGCAGGTACTTTGAGGTCAGGTCTTGGCAGTGGGGAGAGGGAGGGAAGAGCACTCTCCATCTGGGCAGGGACAGGGAGCCTGGGGAAACCCAGGACCCAATCGCAGCAAGAGGGTGGTGCACCATCTCGGGGTGGCAGGACAGTGTGGGGGGCAGCTCCAGAGGAAAGCCTGTGAGGCCTCCTGGGGTCAGGATGCCCAAAGCCAGAGAACCCTGGAGGGTATGGGTGCTGGGGACAGCCCAGCCGGACAGCAGGAGGGAGGAGAATTCAAGGAGGGGTGTGGGGAGGATGTGGCCCTGGGTCTGGACACAGCACATAACTAACTCTGGGACAGACACACAGTGAGGAGGGGAAGTTGCTACCCAGGCAACCTTCCGCTCCATTTGCACCACGACCGCACCAGCCAAACTCCTGCTCGCCACCCGCTCCCCTGCCGCGTGGGCTCCCAGTTTCCCAACTCGACTGGCATCGGGGCGCACAGGGGCGCACCGGGCCAGCCTGGCCTGCAGCCTCTTCATCAAGGCGCCAGGAGCACCCTCAGCCCCGACAGGCACGCCTGCACACGCACACGACACCTGCACACGCACACGGTCCCGCTCTGGCCAGGACCCGCTCTGTCTCCGGGATGGGACACGGGACAACCCGCATACTGCCCGGTTCTGGGAACCGAGACCTTCTGCGCTCCCGCCTCTACCCCAAGACCGAAGAAGCCGTGTCCCACCTCCTCCCCATTTCTACTAGAGTTCTCTGGGTTCCCATCTTTCCTGCTAATTCACTTTCCCACTTCGAACTTGTTCTCCAGGGTATTTATTTCTCTTTTGCTCCAGTTCCTCCAATTTTCCCTTTTTCTTGATTTCCCTTTCCTCTCGCCTTCCTTCTGCTTTTCCCCAAATTCCAGGCTTTGCGCTTCAGGTCTGTTGCTCGGACCAAAATGTTCCCGCCCCTGGGATTGGGCAGGTTTAGTGTAGCCCCTTCTGGCCAGGACAGAGGAGGAAGGCAGGGAGACGCGGAGGGGACCTCCGGCGCCGGGATCCAGGCGGAGAGCGCCCCAAAGCATACGCTTCTCTTCGCCAGCGCCTGGGTTGCGCAGGCCCACGCGACATGTCTCCCGCGCTCCCGACTCACACCCTGCTCACCCCCGCAGCTCCCCCGGCGCTGCCACCCCCCACGCTCCGGCTGCCGCCTCTCCCAGAGGGCGCAGACGCTCGGTCCTTGCCTGCGGGCGCCACGCCAGCTTCCCAGGGTGTCGGCGCGCGCGCGCGAAGCCGGGCTGGGCCCGGACCCGAGTGCGCGGCATTCGTGGGCCAGGACATTCGGGTGCCGCTAGCTAACTCAGCTTCGATCTTCACCTTCTGCCCCTAGGCCCACCCAGAGTGCGTTCAGTCTATTATTCCCACCCCTGTTCTTTGCAGCTCTTCTCTCCACTCCATAACCTGGAAAGCAATCCTCACTTGCTCTTCTGCCTCACCAAAGTGCCCAGCACAGGGCCAGGCCTACAGCTGGTGTTCATTGACCCCCACCGCCACCCTCACGGCCTCCCAGCTTTCTCTCATTGACCCCAAACACACTATACGCCCCAAACCCACTCCCCTTCCCCGCCCCGCGCAGAGCCTAACGTCCCCAAGCTCTCAAAACATCCCCGCCCTACATTGCCTACCACCCAGAAACCAACCCCATCCCACTTCTAGGATATCTCCTCAATACAGCGGCAGCCGTCTAGTGACAAGAGGCCAAGCTCCTTAAGCGGGACACCTCTCCGGAGGAGGAGAGACGAAATTGCCAGGACGGAAGGAAACTGCAAAGTGCGTGGGCCTTGGGGAGAAAGGACCCGCCAGCCAGAAGCGGAGAAAGTCGCAAGAAGCGTTCCGAGCTCCCGAGAACAGGGATCCAGAAACTGGAACAGTGACACTAACGGAGGAGGGGGTTAATTGAGAGCAGAGGTGATGGAGATGGTGGCCAGTCGGTAATGGCCGGCGTCTTGGAAGGGGCCTGGGGACCTGTCCCGAAGCCGTGATGCATAATAATGACTCGGCGTGGCTCGCGACCACGTTCTGGTAGTGCACTTTTTATTTACACAGCGTGTTTACTTGTGGGGCCGGTGGGATCGTGGAAGCTGAAGTCCTTCCAAAGCCACCGCATCAGTGACAGTGGAAAGATGCACTTAAGCGCAAAAGAAGGGGACCGAAACGGTAGACACTTGTAAGAAGGGGTGGAGACGGGGTGCGCGAGAGGGGCAAAGACCCTTGCAAGCGCAGGGAGCAGAAGGGAAGCGCAGGACGCCAAACTTGCCCGGCTCCGGTTCCCGGGCCAGCCGGGCGTCTGTGGCGCCCCGCCGCCGCGCCCTGGCTGTCGCTCGCTCCCTCCGTCCCTCGCTCGCTCGCTCGCGTACCTGTTGCTCGATCCGGCTGGGTCTCGGCTCTGGCCCCACCAAGAAGCCCCGCGTTCCTACAGGTTCCGCCTGCCGAGCAGCCAGGCCGCCAGCGCCGCCACCTGCGCGGCCGCGCACAGCCAGGGCCAGTAGGCGGAGAGCGCGCCGGGCGCCGGCGTCCTCCGGCTCCGCGCGCGGCGCCGCCACATGGTGCGCTGGTGCAGCTCGTCGCCGAGCGCCTTGAGCCGAGCGGCGGTGAGCTGCGCGGCGGACGAGCGCAGCCCCAGGCGGCCAGCGCTGCAGGCGCACACCGCCGGGGGGCCGCGGCCACGGTGCCGGGGGCACGGGCACATGGCCGCTCGCCTGGCTCCCTCGCCTCCTCTGCCTCCGGCCGCCGCGCTCCCGTCGCCGGGGGCCTCCCCTGGACACCAAGTTTCTCCTTGTGGTGCGCGTTTGTTGTGCTGACGGCGCTATTATTAATTAAAGTGTCACATGGTGGAGGGGGGCGGGGAGGACTCGGGGAGGGGGTTACATCATCCGGCCCCCGGGGTAGGGGGGGGCTGCAGGCAGAAGAAACCGAGAGGTAACTTTTAACCCTAGCGGCGCCGGCCTCGCGGCTAGGGTTTGGGAGACTGGCGCCGCGCGCTGGGAGGCGAAAAGGCGCCCTGCGGCCGGAGGCCCGCGGCTCTAGGGGGCATAGAGGCCCCTCGCGGAGGCGAGGAGCGCGGGAGACGCTTTCTCTCCCTTCGCTTTGCCTGAATTCAGCTCCAGTTCCGACTTGGCGAGGGAAGCAAGCTTGTTGGCCGCTTTTGGATGAAGCGGATATCTCATTCGGATGCATTATTCAAAAATATTCCGAGGCTGTTGTTTTGGTTTGGGGAGGTGGGTGTATTCAAAATCTTGTGGAAGGGCTTGATTCAACCCAACTTGCCTTATGTCAAGGCTGGCCTGGCACTTGTAGGCTTTGGGTTTGAGTACCCTAGACACACGCCCCCACCCTCTTCTGGGCTTGATGGCCTGACCCTAGCGCGAACCCTTGATGGAGGCAGAGTGGGGCGGGGAGTGGAAGGGGAGGGAATGGAGAGATCGGCCCTGAGCCCGGGTGGGTCGCAGACGCACCCTAAAACCCTCACAAGAGGCTTGTTAGTAGAAAACTTCTTTCTGCCTGCTTTCTTTGTGAATATTATTTTCCTGACAGAGTTACAGTTAATAATGGCCCATCCAATGAAGACCCTCAGGGGCTGGCTTGGGGCAGGGTGGGGATATGACCTAGGGGAGTTAGCACCCCTCATCAGGCACTGGGCACTCTCCCCTGTTTCCAACACGCTAAGAAGTCTGGAGTTGTCAGTGCTAGGGAGGGTGCAGAAGGGTGAGAGTGTTCTCAGGATTCTTTGGTGGGGGGTGTGAGACCTTCAATTTTAAATCCATTAGGATTTGGACAGCTTTGGGGGTCAGACAGCTGGAGGTGGCTTCAAGCCAGTGATCTGGGAAGTGGTGAGAAAGTTTCTGTTCTGTCCTTCCCACTGGCAGAGTATTGCTAAAGCCTGGTGAAAGGGTCTCCAAGACCATGAACTTAGTTTTGGTCTGTGTTTATGGTAAGGAGAGATTCCCCCCCCCCCCCTTGGCTGGTAGCATGAAGAAATGACAAAGTCTGGGCTCAGATTGCAATTGGGCTATATGATGTTGGTGGCCCTTACCTTCACCCAGCCTGGTTCTCCTACCCTAACAAAAGTCCACACTCTGAGCATCTTCTGTGTCAGTTACTGGGCCAAGGCCTTGCCTATGCTGCCTACAGTGATTCTGGGTGCACCCATGCTACCTTATTTTCAAGATGAGGAAACCGAGGCCCGGGTAGATAAGGCCTCTTGCCCAGGCTCACAGAGTTAGTACCAAGTGGATCCTGGATCTAAATGAGGGCAATCTGGCATAGGCATGAAGCTCTTAGCCACGGTTTTATACTGCCCCTGTAATCTGGGAATAATAATACTTCCCTCCCAGAGTTGGAGCAGAGACTAAATGAAAGAAGTGTATGCCAAGCACCTGGCATGCAGCAGGCCCTGGAAAAACCTTGGTTCCTTTAGCTTCTGGCCAGACGCACTTCCCCATCTCCTGGGACTCACCTCCTTAATCCCCCCTCATCTTCACAGAGGAGGCCTGATCCATTGCCCGGGTGTTGCGTTCCAAGAATGAAGATACAGTGTCTATTGAAAAAACCCTTTGGATTTAAATTGAACACTCCCCCCCTTTTAATCTGCACGCTTTTAATGGCTCACTTCATGGACATTAATTTTAATGGGACGATTATTACCCCGTTTGGAAGCCTGCCCCTCGAAATGCTGGGTTTGCAAGGTGGCGCTGGGTTGGGTCTCAGTAGCTTGGATGTTTTCTGCAGCAGAGAGAGAGCACATCCTTGGCCATGGGGATGCACCATTCATCAGAGGGAGAGGAATAGAGGGTGATGGAAAAAGTGGGGGATGAGGGAAGACCTCTTGCCTCCCCAGTACTCTGAACCTGAGTCTTTATAATTTGATCACAATGGAGTTACCCAGCCCTAGCCTACCACTTATTCCTTGGGGAGCATGGCCTTGCAATGTGGTCTTTTTGAAGGCTCCATTTCTTTAACTATAAAGTGGGAATAATAAGAGTATCTACCTCACAGGGGGGCTGGGATTTACCTCAGTGGGTAGAGCGCTGCGCTGCAGTCTCTGAGGCCCTGAGTTCAATTCCCAGCACCGCAAAAATGGGAGAAGGGCCTGGCAATCCACTCCCAAGGCAATCCCGAAGCACTCAGCCATTGAAAAACCCTATGAGGGCTGCAATGAGTCGGATACTGACTCAACGGCACCTAACAACAACCTCACAGGATTAGCCTGCAGCTGTACCACTGTGGCATCCAATCCCATCAGATCTCAGAAGCTAAGCAGGGTCGGGCCTGGTTAGTACTTGGATGGGAGACCTTCTGGGAACACCAGGTGCTGTAGGCTTAGGAGAAGGACTGGGCAACCCACTCCCAAAAAACAATCAGCCATTGAAATCCCTATGAACAGCAGAGAAGCACTAACAATACTGTTTTGTCTGTTGTATGTAGGTTGGCTGAGTCAGACACCGACTCTATATGGAGTACTTTGGAGAATGTTGTGGATGTGTGCCCTTACATACATATGGTTCCTCCATTATGAACTGGTAATTCTATTCCTGATGTTAAGCACTGCAGAGTGAAACAAAATAAAAATTTTTTTTTTGATGTTAGGGGCATGAACCTAGAGCCTCACACATGCTTTGCAAGTGCTCTACCACTGAACTGCACCCCTAGCCCATTTTTTCCTTTTTATTTTGAGACAGAATCTTGCTAAGTTACACAGGCTGTCTCTGACCTTGATCTTTCGATCCTCCTGCCTCCTCTTCTCAAGTCACCAGGATTACAGGTGGGCACCACTGCACCCAGCTCTGAAACAAATTCTTTGGGAGAGTAGCATAGATAGCACTGTCCTAAAACTTAAGTCAAAATGAGTTTTTACTAGCATGAGTGAGGCCCTGGGTTCGATCTCCAGCACCACAAAATAAAAGAGCTTTTTATTTTAATGTTTAATTTAATAAATACTTTGTTGTTGTTGTTAGGTGCCGTCGAGTCAGTATCTGACTCATAGCGACTCTCATAGGGTTTTCAATGGCAGACTGTTTCGGGATTGCCTTGGGAATGGATTGCCAGATCCTTCTCCCATTTTTGCGGTGCTGAGAATTGAACTTGGGACCTCAGAGACTGCAGTGCAGCGCTCTACCAACTGAGCTAAATCCCAGCCCAATAAATACTTAGGCAATGCTTACTCTGTCCCAGGCACTATTCTGAGTCCCTTAGACATATTAACTCATTTTTTTCTCCTAATAACCTATGAGACAGATGTTAATATCAGTCCTCATGTTATGGATGAACAAAACAAGGCAGAGCATTTAAGTAACTTATCCAAGATAACACAACCGTCTGGCCCCCAAAATTTGTGCTTTTTTTTTTTTTTTTTTTTTTTTTGGACAGGTTCTCACTTTATAGCCCAGGCTGGTCTTGAACTCACAATCTTCCCACTCAGTCTCCCAGGGGCTAGGATTATAAGCATGTCCCACCACACTCAGCTAAAAAAAAGTTTGTCTTCTTTAGCATTGTGACATCACTGGGAACTTGGGAAGAGAGAGAGAGGCTGTTTGGGGCTCATTGGTTTCCCTTCCTTATTCCAAATTCATATGTTGACTTTCTAACCCCCAGCATCTCAGAATATGACTGTATTTGAAGACGGGGTCTTTTTAAAAGGTACCTAAATTAAAATGAGGTCATTGGGGCCAGCTGCAATCCATTAGGACTGATGTCTTGTAAAAAAAAAAAAAAAAAGTGGATATTAGGACACAGAGACGAACACAGGGAAGACAAGAAGACGGGCATCTGTAAGCCCAGGAGAAGCTGGGAGCAGACCCTTCACTCATGGTCCTCAGAAGGAACCAGCTCTGCTGACTCACTGATCTTGACCTTCCAGCCTTGAAAACTGTAAGAAAATAAGCTTCTGTTGTTAAAGCTGACCAGACTGTGGTGCTTTGCTATAGCCCTAGAAAACAAATACAGGGAGGAACAATGTCCAAAATGGGAAGCTAGAAGTAGACATTTTGCCAGACACTGGATGCTTTTACTGCTGGGCATATGCTGGTCTTTTTTCTGGGTTCTGTTTGTCTGTTCCCCTTCTTCCTTTTCTGTGTCTTGTTGGAGACTTTTAAGGAAGGAGGAGTAGCTGGGTGTGGTCATGCCTTATAGTCCCAGCTACTCATGTGGCTGAGGCAGGAGGATCACTTGAGGAATTTGCGGCCAGCCTGGCAGCATAGCAAGGCCCTAAGGAAAAAAAAAAAATGGGTGGGGAGTGGGGAGTGGTTAGGAGTTTATTTTGGAGAACAGTTTATGGAAATCCAGTTGATAACTTCATTCAGAGAAAACGTCTGGGAGAAATGAGACAGATTTTCTAGTCTGTGAAGGTTTCCCATGTTCAAGGATAGCAGTTACAAAGCAAATACTTAATTGAAATAAAGAGTGAATGAATGAATAAATGAATGAATGAAAAGTAGCCATCCTAATTTATCTTTTCCTCTTTCAACCATATAAAATGATGCACATAAAATGTTATAATTAATCATACATATATATGTTGTTGTTAGGTGCCGTCGAGTCGGTATCCGACTCATAACTATCCTACATACAACAGGTGAAACACTATTTTCACTGCTTCTCTGCTGTTCATTGGGTATTCAATGACAGATTGATTTTTGGGAGTGGGTTTCCAGGTCCTTCTACCAAGCCTCCAGCACCTGGTGTTCCCTGGAGGTCTACCATCCAAGTACTAACCAGGCCTGACCCTGCTTAGCTTCCCAGATCTGACAGGATGCCACAGGGCTACGGCTGCAGATATATATGTATATATAAATAGATAGATAGATAGATGATATAGATATATAGATATATATGTATGTATATATATATATGTATATATATATATAAAATTTCTTGTCCTAAATCATTCTCTTACCTCCCACAGAAATGAATACTCACATGTTTTTAGCTGGAAGAGGTTATCTACTTTTTTTCTTTAATTAAAACAATAATTACCTATCCTAGTGTTTGGGCTGAGCAAGCCTCATGGTGTTTTAATTCACATGGCTGGTGCAGTGGTAAATGAATGAACAGCTATTACCTCCTCCAAAACAGCTGTGTTTCCTGAAGCCATGTATGAATGCCAAGGCTAGCTCTGATGCCAGGAGTCTGCTTGATGAGCCACAGAGTTCTTGAAGTCAGAGTTATAGCCAACAAGACCTCGGTTTGCACCTTAGCCACACGATGGGATGGCTGGGTACTTGGAGCAGGTCTTTCATCTCTCAGAGCCTCCAGCTTCCCATCCGAAGAATGGGAATAACAGTTTTAATGCCTTCCTACCTCATTGGTGTGAGGATTGAAAGAGAGAATGTATGCCAAGTGTTTAGCAAAGTGCTTGGCACTCAATAAATATTAGTTATGATCTCTGTTGATATCTTGGGATTATTAAGTATCCACTTAAGAGACAAAATAGAAACCTTGACCCAAACCCATTGGGAAAATAAGGGGATTCAGATTTCAGTGAGTCCAATATTCAATTACATCACAGTTATTCCCAGGAAAGTCCCCTCCAATAGACCAGAAGTAGATCGGCTCTCATCTCACATTTATCCTATTTAACCCTCCTGTACCTGAGAAAAAAAGGGGCACCCCTTCTCCAGGGACCGCCTAATGATTCATTTGCTACCTCCCCCTAAGGATCTTGTTGTTGTGAGTAAAGAGGGAAGAACAGATGAATGTCCTCAGCAGGGGAGAAAAAAATTAACCAGCCATAATTATAGTGTCATCGATACATAAGTGAAAAGGGTAAACCTCACTTAAATAAAACCTAATTCCTTGATTAGGAGTCACAAGAGATAGGGTTGATTAAACTTTACCCCTGCTGTGAGAATTCAGATATATTGTCCTTTGCTTAGGCAATAATCACCTCACTGAAGGCAATCCTGCTTAGTTTAAACAAGCAAATCGCTAGACTTGAAATTATACTGATGAGAGTGGAAATGAGGATAAATGCTGTCAACGGCTTGGCAGACCTGGCCACACAGAAAATGCACATGCCCTGTGACCTGGTGATTCCATTTCTAGCTATTTACTCTATACCAGTGGTTTTCAACTGGGGGACAATATTGCTCCCCGGGCGACATTTGGCAATGTCTAGAGACATTTTTTTGGTTGTGAGAATTGAAGGGTGTTATTGGCATCTGAAAGGTAGAAGCTGAGGATGCTGGTGAGCACCCAGCAGAGCAGATAACAAAGAATTATCTGGCCCAAAACATCAGTCAACAGTGCTGGATGCGAGGAACCTTGCCTTAGCTATATGGTTTACCACACATTGGGTTGAAGTAACAGAGAATCCATGCAACTGAAATCGTATGGATTTTTATGTTTACTTGACAAGTCCAGAGCAGGGGATGGCAAGCTATGGCCTATGTGCCAATCTGGCCTGCTGCCTGCTTTTGTAATAGTTTTATGGCAATATAATCATGCTCATTCATTTACATATTATGTCTGGATGCTTTTGTGCTACAGCAGCAGAATTAGACAGTTTTGTTAGACTGTATAGCCTATTAAAGCTATTTCCTATCTGGCCTTTTGCAGAAAATGGGCCAATTCCTAATCCAAAGAAAGGCAGGCTCAAGGTTGCATTTGTGATGCAAATATTTCATCAAGGATCAGGCTATGCCTATGCTTCTACTTCATCATCTTTAGC
This sequence comes from Pedetes capensis, assembly GCA_007922755.1. Taxonomy (NCBI): domain Eukaryota; kingdom Metazoa; phylum Chordata; class Mammalia; order Rodentia; family Pedetidae; genus Pedetes; species Pedetes capensis. The sequence goes on along the minus strand of VMDO01000092.1, from coordinate 269,417 downwards.
ATGCTGGGTTTAGTCCTCAGACTGACTTCCTCATGGTGGCAGGATGGCTGCCACAGCGCTACATATCATATCTTCAATGAAGCATCCAAAGCAGAAAGGAAAGAAGGAGGAGAAAAGATCTCTTTGTGCAGATCTCTTGTTCGGCGGGATGTGGGGAACCTTTCTGACAAGCATAGTTTCCTATATCTCATTAGTCAGATGCTCTCCTCTAGACCAATGGCTGGCAAAAGGCAATTTAATGGGTAGTTCAAGGCCAGCCTGGGCTACATAGAGAGACCTTGTCTAAAAAAAAATTAAAAAGGAAGAGAAGAGCTCAGTGTAGTGGCACATGCCTGTAATGTCAGCACTCCGGAGGCTGAGGCAGAAGGATCGCAAATTGAAAGCCAGCCTAGACTATATGATGAGACTCTACCTCAAGAAAAGAAAAAAAATAGGGAAGAACACATTAGCAGTTAACTAGGTCACTCAATGTCTCTGCCTTACCATGATTACCTTACAACAGTGGTGACCAAATTATCCTGCAAGTCAAATTCAGCCTTTCATTTTTTTTTTAATTTGAGGCTATTGTAAATTTACATTTATCATTATTATTATTATTATTATTATTATTATTATTATTATTATCTTGCGGTACTTGGGGTTGAACCCAGGGACTCACATGTGCTTTGTAAGCGCTCTATCACTGAGCTGCACCCCCCGCCCATTTTTTTGCTTTTTATCTTAAGACAGGGTCTCACTAAATTACACAGGCTTCCTCTGGTGTCGAACCTGCTATCCTCCTGCCTCTGCCTCCCAAGTTGCTACGATTACAGATGTGAGCCACTGTGCCCAGCTACATGCAATTTTAGAAATAAATGTACAGCGATTCCTTCTATCGTTTGCCCAGTTCTCCCCAGTGGAAATATTTTGCAAAAATTATAAAATAATATCATAACCAGTATACTGATATTGATACATCCACTGATCTTATTCAGACTTCCCCGGCTATAGTTGTACCTTGCATATGTATATGTGCAGAGGTTCATTTATGCACCACCACAGTAAAGGTATTGATCCCACAGTATGGATGTACCATCATTTGTTTAACCACTCACCCCCTGAAGAATTCCAGTTTGGGATTATGAGAAATGAAACTACTATGAACGTTTGTTTATAGGTTTTTATGTGAACATACGCTTTCACTTTTCTGAGATAAATGCCTAGGAATGCAATTGTTGAGTCATGTGGTAGTTTGCAAGTATCATTTTCTAAGAAATTGCCAAATGTTTTCTTTGCAGCTGTACCATTTTACATTCCACCGGCAATGTAGGAGTGACCTGTTTCCTCACCCTCTCCAGCCTTCGATGTTGTCCCTATTTTTACTTTATCCAATCCAATAGGTGTGTAGGCACATGTCATTGTGGGTTTTAAATCACTTTTGCTTAATAAATGACTTTATGATGTTGGCCATCTTTTCCTGTGCTTATTTGCTGTATGTAGGTCCTCTTTGGTGAATCCATCTATTTTTGTAAATAAAGTTTTATTGGAACATACTCATACCTATTCATATATGTATCATCCCACTCTACTTTCCCACAACAACAGAGTTGAGAACTTATGATAGAGACTATATGGCCTATGAGCCCAACATATATACCATCTTGTCTTTTACAGAAAAGTGTTGCCAAGTGCTACCCTAGACAAGTCGTGGTTTATTCCACAAAGAGCTTGGACATAGAGCTGTCCAAACAAAATCAGAGTTTTATTGGCAAGGAAGAAGAAAAGTTCAGATCTGCTGCCCTAGAAAACTCTCAGTGAGTAGTGCTCAAGGATGTTCACTGCATCTTGTTTGAAATAACCAAAATTTGGAATGAATAAAAGTATCCATCAAGCTGGGCACAGTGGCACATGCCTATAATCCCAGCAACTACGGAGACCCAGGCACAAGGATCTTGAGTTAGAGGCCGAGTAATCCTGAGTAACTTAATGACATTCTGACTCAAAATAAAAAATAAAAGGTGGGCGTGGTGGCTCATGCCTGTAATCTCAGTGACTCAGGAGGCCGAGGCAGAAGGATCGCAGATTTGAGGCTAGAGGTAGCTTGCATAATTTAGTGAGATCCTATCTCAAAAAGTAAAAAAATGGGCTAGGGGTGCAGCCCAGTGGGAGAGCCCTTGCAAAATCACCATAAAACAGATAAATATAAATTTTAAAAAATTAAAAATTAATAATGGGCTGTGGTGCACCCTAGTGGTAGAGCACTTGCAAATATATGTGAGGTCCTAGGTTCAAACCCCAAGTACTGAAAAAAAAAAAAATCCCATAATTGGATAACTGATGTGCAGGGGGTTGTACCACCCACAACACCTTCAGCAATGATTCTCAACTTTTGCTATAGGTTAAGATCTCCTGGGAAACTTTAAAATCTTCTGGTGCCCAGGACACATTCCAGACCAATGAAATGAGAAAGTCCAGGATGGAAGCCAGACAACAGTATTTTTTGCAAATTCCATGATAACTGCAACATGCAGCCAAGTTTGGGATATGCTAGTCTTCAGGAAGGAAGAATGTATTCCTCTAGGTGATAGGAGGGCTGCAGGAGGACTGCTCTCTGCTGTTGGTCCCTTATGGGGATTGCCTTAGTTGAAGAAACTGCATCACCCAAGACCATATTTCCTTCCAGGGGCAATCTGCATCCACTGACTAACCAACACAGAGGTATATATTCCTAGTTTCCTTTGTCACAACTTAGACAATTCTAAGGTCACAGGAACTGCATCATAGCTCAACTTCTCACGCCAGATCCTGTTTCCTTCTCCTCCCTTTCATAGAGGGCTCTCCTAAGGGTCCTCTATAAAGCTGCATGCTAATTGCTGTCTCAGGCTGGGGTTTATCTCAGTCTGTAGAGTGCTGCTCTGTACACACTGAGGCCATGGGTTTGATCCCCAGCGCCGCAAAAATGGGAGAAGAACCTGGCAGCCCACTCCTGAGACAATCAGCCATTGAAAACCCTATGAATAGCACAGAGAAAAGAATAGGAAGAGAGAAGAGAGAAGAGAGAAAGAGGAGAGAGAGGAGACAAGAGACAAGAGAAGATAAGCCAGAAAGAGAGACCTGAGCTTTCTTTGGGAGTCTGGATTCATTTATAACCTTGACCTCCCCGAGCAAAAATGATCTCATTTTTTGGCTAAAATCCTTTTGAGATTGTTTCTTATAACTTAAGTATGTTTTGTTTTGTTCTGCTTTGCAGCCCTGAGGATTGAAGAGAGGGTCTTGTGCATGTTAGGCAAGCACTCTACTCCTGATCTATACCTCCAGCCCCCACCTAAGAATCTTAACAGAGAACTGAACCTCATCTGAAGGAGAAAGCAGGGAAGGCTTCTTAGAGGAGGTAGCCTCTAAAATGAGACCTGTCTGGGAGGAAGTAGACAGGTCCAGGTACAGATGAGGGAGAATGAGATTCCAGGCAAGAGAGATCAGGGCAGAGTGGGAAGTCCTAAAAGGAAGGCTGAGATGGTTAGAGTGTGGAGACCAGAGTGTTCAGAGAGAGGGCTATAGAGGTGGGCTAGCACCAGACCATAGCATGTCTTGTGTGGCACCTACCTTGGAGACATTTTGTAGAAAATGGCCAGTATGATTCAAGAACTCAGGTGAATGACAGATGGTCCTGACTTCATCCTCACGACAGCCCCCAGATATCCATCTGCAAAGTGCTTTGAGGGGATTCTGAGCAGTTGAAGGTACTTTGCTGCTCTTAAGCACCTGTATAAATTCCAACTTATTGGCTCAAGTGTTTGACTTCCTATTTTTCTTCCCATTTGTGCATCACCTGCAATTTGAATTCCAAAGAGCTCACTGCACTAAAGTTCACAGGGTGATTTTTCTATTAATCCAGAAAGAAAGCTCATCTGTTCAGCTGATTGTGAAATGAAATAGACCAGACAGCTCTTCTTGTCTCTGCCTGGGCACTTGTATTGGGATCTATGAGACCTATCATGATACCTCTAACCTCTTTCTTAAAGGACTGAATTTATCTTTCTCCTACTCTGGGGTGTGTGTGTGTAGCTGTGCTTGCCTTTGTTACTTGCAGCCTTGGCAACAACACAAATATTTATTTAGCATCTATTGTGTATGAAAATGCCTGCAGCCGAACCACTGTGGCATCCAATCCTGTCAGATCTCAGAAGCTAAGCAGGTTTGGGCCTGGTTAGTACTTGGATGGGAAACTGCCTGGGAACACCAGGTGCTGTAGGCTTGGGAGAAGGACCCAGCAACTCCCAAAACACAATCAGCCATTGAAAACCCTATGAACAGCAGAAAAGCACTGACAATAGTTTCGCCTGTTGTACGCAGGGTTGCTATGAGTTGGATACCAAATCATTGGCACCTAACAATGACAACAACAACAACATGTATGAAAATGGATCTCAGAAACACTTTCTGCTTTGATCTCTGGCATTAATGGACTGCTTCATTCATTCATTCATTCATTCATTCAACCAACAAAGCATTCTTGAGCACATTGGAGGAAAGTGGCTCTGTATGAGGGGATGGAAACACAATGATGAACAAGTTAGGACCACCAACCTCGTGGAACACATATTCTATTTGGGGAGACACAGAAAATAAGTAAAGAGTAAAAAGGCCTTTGCCTTTTGAGGTAAGGGTCTATTTCAGTGAGGTAGAAAATTGTGTGGATGCACTACTTGGGTGGAGTGGCCAGGAGTGGCCTGTCTTAGGTCGTGTTCAAGCTGAGAGCTGAAGGGAGAAAAGACAGCCTTATTGAGGACAGATACAGGAAGAGTGGCTCAGGGAGAAGGAAGCACATGCCATGGTCCCTGAGATGGGAAAAGGTGTAGTTTCTCCTAACCACAGATAGTTTTGCTCTTGGGGATGTAAGGTGGTACAGCTACTTTGAAAAAGCAGTGTGTCATTCCCCAAATGATTGATTTAAAAAGGTCTAATCCACCAATCCCACTCCCAAGTATATACCTAAAAGAAATGAAACATAACTCTACTCAAAAATCTTTCTATGAATGTTCATAGAAACATTATTATTTAAAATTTTTAATGGACACATAATAACTATACATAATCATGGGGTTGTTGTTAGGTGCCTTTGAGTCAGGTTTGACTCATAGTGACACTATGCACAACAGAATGAAACACTACCTAACACTGTGCCACGTATACAATATTTTTTAAGTTTGAGCCCAATGTTACAGCCATTATGTTTCTTCTCATTTTGAGTCATGCCACAGCAGCAAATGGCAGTCCCAGAGGCTTTCCTCCATTTCCATCATTAAGGTCCATTCTACTTTGAGGAGGAACTCTTCCCCAGTTATTTGGCTTATGGTTTATTTTTTAGTCCATGATTGCTTGGCCTCTAAAATGAGACCCGGCCTGGGAGGAAGTAGACAGGTCCAGGTACAGATGAGGGAGAATGAGATTCCAGGCAAGAGAGATCAGGGCAGAGTGGGAAGTCCTAAAAGGAAGGCTGAGATGGTTAGAGTGTGGAGACCAGAGTGTTCAGAGAGAGGGCTATAGAGGTGGGCTAGCACCAGACCATAGCATGTCTTGTGTGGCATCTACCTTGGAGACATTTTGTAGAAAATGGCCAGTATGATTCAATCCTTCCAGCCTCAGGGGGGCTCATTTTCTGGCACTATATTTAACAGTGCTTCTCTGCTATTCATAGGGATTTCAATGGCTCATTGTTTCAGGAGTGGGCTGCTGGGTCCTTCTACCTAGTCTGTCTTAGTCTGGAAGCTCAGCTGAAACCTGTCCACCATGGGTGGCCCTGCTGGTGTCTGAGACACCAGGGGCATAGCTTTCAGCATCACAGCAACATGCAAGCCCCACAGCATGATAAGCTGACAAACACGTGGGGAATTGTGGGGTAGAGTGATAGATCAATACATACACACAATGTGTAATGATCAAATCAGCATAGTAATGAGCACGTCCATCTCCTTAACTGTTATGTTTTGAATATAAAGTGTCCTTCCCAGGTTCCTGTTTGGAACACTTTGTTCCCAGCTTGTGGTACTATTTCTGGAGTTTCTGGAAACTTTAGGAGGTGGGATATAGCTGGAGAAAGTAGGTCATTGGGAGTGGGTCTTTGGGAGTATCTTGTCCCCGGCTCTTCCTGTCTTACTCTCTGCTTCTTGTCTGACACATGCTCCCACTGCCATGGTGTTTGGTCCATGCACATGAGGCCAAGCAATCATGGACTAAAAAATAAACCATAAACCAAAATAAGTCCTTCCTCCTTTAAACTACTTTACATCAAGAATTTTGTTCACAATGATGCAAATGCCTGACTAACACATTAACCATGTATCCTTTCTTTGTATTGAAGTTTATGATATTCTCTATTCTGGTTCTTTTCTTTTCTTTTTTTTTTTCTTTTGTGGTACTGGGGATTGAACCTTGGACCATGCACTTATATGCTTTGTAAGTGCTGGACCACTGAGCTGCACCCTCAGCCCTTTTTTTTTTTTTTTTTTTTACTTTTTACTTTTTGAGACAGGGTCTGGCTAAGTTATGCAGACTCCCTCTGGTCTCGAACTTGTGATCCTCTTGCCTCCACCTCCCAAGCCGCTGGGATGATAGGCATGTGCCACCACACTCGGCTCTACTCTGGTTCTTTATAAAACATAAGTAAGTTGTAAACTACAGTCACTCTCCTGTGCTATAGAAAATCAGGACTATCTAAATGTGTTTTGTTACTTATTATTCACCCTCCTTTTATTCTTGTTCTGATTCCCTCCCCTTTCCCCTATTCTACTCCCTTGCAGACATTATCTTCAGTAGCCACAAGATAGAAACAACTCAAATGTTCATTAATGGGTGAATTAATGCATTTGGTATATCCATACAATGGAATATTATTCATCCACGAAAAGGAATGAAGAATCAATCTATGTGCCAACATGAATGAACTTTGAAAACATGCTAAGTGAAGGAAGCTAGGCCACATATTATATGACTCCATTTACTCAAAAAGTCTAGAACAGAGAAATCTATAGACAGAAAGTACAATTGTGGTTACCAAAGGAGGACTGGAAGTGATGGCTAAAGGGAGTGGGTTTTCTTTTGGGGGTGACAAAAAATGTTCTAGTATTATGCAAAGGATGACATATCTGAATACAAGTGCTCCTCAACTTACAGTGGGGTGACATTTCATTGAGCCCATTGTAAGGTGGAAATAACTAAAAAAATGCATTTACTACATTTAACCTACCCAGTGTGCTATATTAGCCACACGGCACTGGGGAGAGCATCGGTTGTTTTCCCTTATGATCATGCAGCCCCCTGGGGGTTGTGGCCACTGTCACTTTCTGGCATGGTCTGAGACTATCACTGTGCACATTCCTAGTGTGGGAAAAGATCATAATTCAAAACTCCAGCTATCATTTCTACTGAATGCATTTCATTTTTACATCTTTATAACCTAGAAAAATCACAAGTAGAATCATCATAAATTGGGGACCGCTGGTACTCTAAAAGCCACTGAATAGCCAGGCATGGTGGTACATGCGTGGAATCCCAGTGATCAGGGAGGCAGAAGCAGGAAAGTTGTAGGTTCAAGGCTAGAGGCAGCCTGTGTAACTTAGCAAGGCCCTGTCTCAGGATAAAAAATAAAAAAGGGCAGGGGCTGCAGCTCATTGGTACAGCAATTGCCTAGCACATAGGAAGCCCTAGTTCAACCCCCTAGTATTTCAAAAAATAAACAATAAATAAAATAAATAAACATATGCCACTGAATAATGTATTTTTAACAGGTGAATTGCTGGGTACCATGGTGCACACCAGCAACTTGGGAGGCTGAGGCAGGAGGATCATGGATTTGAGGCCAGAGGCAGCCTTTGCAACTTAACAAGACAATGTGTCAAAATAGAAAATCAAAAAGGGGGCTAGAAGTGCAACTGAGCGGTAGAGCACTTGCATAGCACACGTGAGGTCCTGGGTTCAATGCCTGTGGTACTGCAACCAACCAAAACAAACAGATGAGTTGTACAGTATGTTTATTATATCTCTAAAGAAATCTTTTCAATTTTTTGTCTGTTTGTTTGTTACTTTCAGAACCTTGAGCTGTTTTAGATAAGGGAGTGTCCTGACCTGATTGACTTTTTTCAAAGTTCCCCAGCAGCAGTGTGCTTTATTGAGAGGGGCTATGTAGAGGTGGGAGACTGGCAGAGAAAATATGCCCTGGTCTTGGCTCAAGCAAAGTGCTTTGGATTTAGGGTCTTCAGATTTAGCAAATAAAAATATAAACTGTTCCGTTAAATTTGAATTTCAGAGAAGCAAAGAACCAATCCTCCCTTCCTTCCTTCCTTTCTTCCTTCCTTTCTTTCTTTCTTCCTGTCTTGTGGTACTGAGGGCTGAACCCAGGGGTTCATCCATACTTTCAAGTGCTCTTAACCACTGAGCTGCACTCCCAGCCCCTTTTTTATTTTTTATCTCGAGACAGAGTTTTGCTAAGTTATGCCGACTGCCTCTGACCTGGAACTTGCAGTCCTCCTGCCTCCACCTGTGGAGTCTCTGGGATTACAGGTGTGTACCACCATGTCTGGCTCACAAGCCAAGAATATTGTTTTAAGTACAGCCATCCTTCTATATGCTTGGGTTCCATATCTGTAGATTTAAGCAACTGTGAATGAAAAATCCTTTTTAAAAAATTGCTTTTGTACTGAACACATACAGCCTTTTTTATTGTTTTGTTTTGAGACAGGGTCTCACTATGTAGCCCAGGCTGGCATGGAATTCGTGATCCTCCTGCCTCAGCCTCCTGAGTGCTGGGATGACAGGTGTGAGCTGCCACACTGGCAATACGACACCATTTCTTACAAGAGAGTCAAGCATCCATGGATTTTGGTGTCCTGGGGGAGAGAGGACTTCCTGCAACCAATCCCCTGCAGATACCAAGGGAGGACTGTACAAGTATATCCCAAATATTGTGTAGGACACATTCATATGAAAAAGTTATCCTTTGCTTATGTTATCCTTTGCTTATTCAAATTTGTCTGAAATGCTGAATTTTCTGTTTAATCTGTGATCTATCTGAAATTCATTTATAACTGGGCATCTTGCACTGTTCTTGGCAGCCCTATTGGACTAGGGTGGTAGCTGGGGAGATGGAGAGACATGGACAGACTCAAGATATGTTTGGAAGACAGAACTGTCTGACCTTGTTGGTGTGGCCCTGTCTGAAGCATTGGGCTGGTGGCATCATTTGCTGAGAGAGGAAAGACTTAGTTGAGGTTGCAAAGAACTAAGAGGATGGAGATGGTTTGGCATTTAAAAAGTTGGGAGAGATGATTTGGAATTAAAAAAAAATAATAATGCTGGGGCTCGTGTTTCATAGAAGTCAAAGTCAAAGTCACACTAACAAGAGTATCTTTTCTGCCTGTGACCCAAGATTGGGAGGGCTCTGTGCCCTGGCCTTGGTGTGTTACCCCCACACTAGGCAGTATTGGGAGGTTAAACCCAAGGCTTCATATTTGCCTTGCAAGTGCTTTACACTGGCTGCACCCCTGAGACCCTTTTTATTTTTTATCTTGACTCAGGGTCTCACTAAGTTACACAGGTGGCCTCTGGCCTTGACCTCAATGATCCTCTCGCCTCCACCTCCCAAGCTGCTGGGATCACAGGCGTGTGCCATTGCACCCAGCTTGGACATGAACTCCTGATGGCCCAAGTCTGAGCTGGAGAGTGAGCACCTCTCCCTTGGGCCTGCCATCGCCTTCTCCTTCTGCACCAGGCATGGCTGAACAAAGCTTCTCTGATGAGCATCAGGCTAGAACTGAAATCTCAAGACGAACACAAGGGATCCAACGACAGAACTTATTCTTCTATGAGAAAGTGACACTTTCAGAAGGAGGGACTTTGGAACTAGTGCAGGGAGGTTAAAAGCAAAGATGCCTTGATAAAAGCACAGGGGATTGAGGAGAGAAATGAGAGGTGGGGAGAGAGTATGTTCCTAAGGAACAATCTCCTTTGGAATGACTAAGTCTGTAAATGGCAGCTGACACCGAATTCCGTCTGTGCAGCATTTAAAAAGATGGAATCAGTGATGGGAAAGTTCTCAAGAACAAGAAAATTGTTTGTTTCTTGCTGCAATTTTTTTTCCACAGAATTTTATGCTTTGCTAATAGGAAAGTAGAAAGTAACAAAGAGCAAGAATGCTTATCACAATGAGTACATGGGAGTGATATTGATATTCAAAAGGGCTACCTATATCATTTTGATGCTTTTGTTCAGGTTACTAGACAATCTATTTTGAAATCATCATCTTTCTTTCTTTCTTTCTTTCTTTCTTTCTTTCTTTCTTTCTTTCTTTCTTTACTTTTGTGGTACTGGGGGATTGAACCCAGGGTGCTCCATCACTGAGCTGCACCCCTATTGCCTTCTTATGTTTTTATTTTGAGACAGGGTCTCACTAAATTGAGCAGGCTGCCTCTGGCCTCGAACTCTCAATCCTCTAGTCTCAGCCTCCCAAGTCACTGCGGTTACAGGCATGCACCAGCACGCCCAGCTAACATCCTATTTCTTACATTCATTAAGTGTTAATCTCTTAGTGTTCATCATCCATTAGTGATCCCAAAGGAGGGGGCATTCTCCAGTCTGCTGATGAGCTAGGAGTATCAATGTAAGATGATGGGAGTTTTGATTCAATTCATGGATTATTCAGGAATGAATTTCTGTTTGGTTTGAAGGCTACTGAATGCAACTTCTGCTTTTTGATAAAGAAATCACCCATAATTCTTCCTCCTCTAGAGGTCTCTTTGTTAGGATTTAGCTGTATATATTTCCTTTTCAAATAGACATGTTTATTTAAAAAAAGAAAAGCAATGGAGATCATACTGTATTGTTATGGTGTTGATATGGCTTGATTGTGTCCTCAAAGCTTACACACTGAAACTCAATCTCCAGTGTGAGATAGCTACAGAAAAGAGACTAGTACATGTATGTATATTCAGTGTGTATCCTGACTTTTTTACTTGCTATAATGTGAGTATCTTCTAGTGTGATTAAACTTTCTTTTCTAAGGTGATATTTAATAGCTACATAGTATTTCATTTACAGCACTTATTCATTACATATTAAGCAGTGACTATGTCCCAAGTATTGTTTTGGGTTCTGAAAACAACAGTGAACAAACTAGATCAGGCCTCCTCTCTTATGGAGTTGGCATTCTTGTTAGGATCATTCGTACATCCTAATGAGGCATGATTTATTTAACAAAAGTCCTATTGGTGACTATTTAGATTACTTCTAATTTTCTTTTTTTTTTTTTTCTTTTTGCAATATTGGGAGTTGAACCCAGGGCCTTGCACTTGCGTGCTTTGCAAGTGCTGTACCACTGAGCTACACCCCCAGCCCATTTTTTTTAACTTTTTTTCAATACTGGCAATACTTCCTTGTAAGTATTGTTTATTTTATTTTATTAATTTATTTTGTAGCACTGGGATGGGGGGTTTAACCTAGGGCCTAGAGCATGCTAGGGAAGGACTTCACCACTGAGCTGCACCTCCAGCCCCTTTTTTATTTTTCATTTTAAGACAGAGTCTTGCTCAGTTGCACAGGCTGTCTCTGGCATCTAACTCACCATCCTCTTGCCTCAGTCTCTTAGTTGTTGGGGTCATAAGTGCTCAGCTTTAAACTCATCCTCAAATTTCTTCTTTTAGGATAAAGACCTAGAAGTGGACGTGCTGACAGTGGAGGATGTGAGTAAAATGATGGTGGGATTGCTGCCTAAATTAGTCTGTCTGGCCCTGGATCCCGTGCTGTTCATAACCATGCTATTAAATCACTACACTGGAAAGCTACCATAACTAGAGGTAGCTGCCTGGTTCCTGGTTTAGACATGTGGGCTGGGTGACTTAATAATGAACAGGTCAGGTCTAGTTTTTTTTTTTTTTTTTTTTTTTTTTTTTTTTTTTTTTTTTTTTTTTTTTTTTTTTTTTTTTTTTTTTTTTTTTTTTTTTTTTTTTTTTTTTTTTTTTTTTTTTTTTTTTTTTTTTTTTTTAAGAGGATTAGAATCCTGGGTCTGCAAATTACCAGCTTTGTGATTTTGGACAAGTTTTCCAAATTTTATACGTTCAGTTTCCTCATCTGTAAAGTGAGAACAGTTCTCATTGTAAAGGGTAGTTCTCTATTAAGTAAATAGTTACAGAGCATTAACTAATCACTGGCTTCCAAGCTAAGAGCTGACAGTGTCGAAGGGAAAGGAGATATTAATAAATAACACAATTTGTAATTTCACATGTGTGTGATTATGTATTATGATGAGAAGTACAAGATGTTGCGAAAATAACAGGAAGATCTGATGCCTTCTGAGCCCAGATTGGAAGATGAATCGACTTGTTGAGATCTGGAAGATGGGGACCGTCAAGGTGGGGGAAGAAAGGTCCCTGCGTGGGGAAGGGCAGGTGCATTGTGAAAGTGGAATGTCACAGTATACCACATTCTTTTCCACCTTATGACCTTGCCCTTGTAGCTCCTTCTGGAGAATCTTCTCAGATCTGATTTTCCCACGGCTGTTATTTAGCTTAGTTTTTATGAAATATCCTTCGAGAGTTCTTCACTGACTACAATCATCCATTTCCGCCCTTTGCTAATAACTTTATTATTTGGACTTATTTATTATTTTTCATCATAACACCTCCCACGGTGTTATTCAAAACGCTCATATTCGTTTGTTTAATGTTTCCCTCCCCACTTGAATGTGAACTTCAGGGGCAGTTGTTGGTTTTGCAGATTTAAGTGCTGAATTCTCAAAGCTTGGCCTATAGCAGTCGTTCAATACAAGGTTGCTGAAACAATAGAAAAGCGCTTGGTGCCAAGTCTGCGCTTAGCAAAAAGGCCTCTGCAGCAAAACTGAGTTGCTGCTAGCTCGGTTCCCGGCTCCCCCGGGGAAGCGCGAAGGGTGTGGCCGTGGGCGTTGCCGCCCACCCGGAACCCAAAAGCGGCGTTCCCGGCGGTTTCCGGCCGCGTCGGACACTTCCCGCGGAGGGACTGTCCGGTGGCACAGCCGAGGCCCGGGACGGCGACGATGGACGACCACAGCCTGGAGGAGTTCCGCCGGTGCTGGCAGGAGGAGCTAGCGCAGGCCCAGGCGCTGAGGAAGCGGCGGCGGCCAGAGGCTGCCGAGCGGCGGCCTCGGCGGCCCGAGGTGGCGCCCGGGCGCGGGGAGCAGGCCTCGGGGTACCTGGCGCTGGCCCAGGGTCTCCTGGAGGGCGCAGGGCGGCCCCCGGCGGCGCGGCCCGCCCGGGCGGAGAGGCCGGACGCGGCCAGCCGCTCCCGCTCCCCTCCGGTCCGCGACTGCGCGGGGGCCGGGGAGCCGTTAGTGGACCAGCTCATCCGCGACCTGGTGAGTGGCCGCGGCCTCCCGGCCGGGCCCGCGCCATACCCGCCTCCCCGGCCTCGGAGTGAACCCCTGGTTGAGTTGGAAAATTAACTTCCTCTGCAGACCACCAATGGGGGGAGGGGGACGTGGAGAGCGGACGTGAACAGGTCAATGTTTGTGCACACATGAGACGGCTCTGGAAGCTCTGGTCCGCACCCTGGGGCGGTGCCGTCCCGCCCACCTCGCAGTGTCTGCAGATACTGAGGGAGGTTCGAACCGGTGTGTGTGAGCGCGCGCTACCGGGCATAGCGTCCCTAGGGGGATGTTTTGCTGAGATCCTACAGTGCACAGGACAGATGCGCAAAAAGACCATCATCCCAAAACCTTAATAAGTCTGAGATGGAGAAATCCTGCTTTCGAACACCTAAAGTTTTAACAAAAGTTGCCTTTGGAGAAGAGGGCCCAGGAAATGGAAGGAAGGAATTTTCATTTTTCCTTGTATACTGTATTTTTTAACTTTTCTAACTGTATGTATTACATAAAAAGAAAAATTAAAGATGGGGGAAGGAAACAAGAATCCTTTGGGCAGTATCCTTAGGATGGAGGCTTTTGTCTTGGGGTGGGGGTGGGGGTCCCTTGGAGAATCTGGAGGAAGCTGCAGGACCTCCATTAAAAAATAGTCCCCTTCACCTAGTTGGGATGCTTATTCATGACTCTCAGGTTAAGAATTAGGACTGGACAGCAGGCTTTGATGATTTTATTTAAATTAGGCTCAAAAACTGGACTTGATCATGGATGGCCTGTAACACTCAGGAGGCTGAAATGGGAGGATGAGGAGGTCATGCCAGCCTGGGCTACATAGCCAGACCCTGGCTCAATAAATAAAGTTCAAGGAAAACTCCTACAGCTTTCTGGTTCTGTTCGGTAAGTGTAAGTTGTTTCAAGAAAAAAGTGGCTTGCTTTGTGTAATGTGTAGTTTTATTAAAAAAACACTAATAGCTTCTAGAAGTTTTTTTTTTTTTAATGCAAATGTCTAGTCTCATGCTCTGCCTTAATTTTAATATAACAATCCTGTGAGGTCCGTATTAACTCACCTTTCATAAATGAAGAGACTCAGTTTTCTGTGATTTGCCCAGGATTAGCCAGCTAAATTCTGGGGACTGAATTTGGATTCATGTGTTTTGAACTCTAAACTTACGAGGTGAAGCTTGAGTTGGCATTACATGAGACCTTGTTGAAATACAGGTTCTTGATTTTCCCCAGATTTGCTCAATCAGTTGCCAGGGGAGGGAGCCCCAAATCTGATGATTGTAATTATCAGGCAAATTTGAGATCATGTTCTCTACTTTATAGCTTCCTTTGAATCCTGATTTTCAAGGCTTTCTAGCCCTAACTCATAGGCATTGGTCCCAAAAATAGTGGAGAAATAAATCAAGTGTCCTAAAAAGGAAGGGGCCAGGCCTGTGTAGGGGAGGGTGCACGGGGCACATCAGAATATGCACTTCATTTGTAGCTGGAAATGGAATGCACACTAGTGTGCTTCTCTGCACCATTAGAATCATCACTTTAGGTACTGTTATGGTCTTTTGTAAGCAGCATCTAACCTTGGGGCACCTCTAATTAAAAAAAAATACTTTGTAATCATCAGTAACACTGCTTTAGCTATAATACTAACAATTCATTATTGCTTGTTTACTGTCTCATTGGTGATGTCTTAGGGTTCACAAACATCACCTTCAGTTTTCCTAACAACCGTCTTCACTGGTCATTTTCATCCCTCTTGATAGATGAGCATCAAGAAAGTAACTTGGTGTTTTAAGAGAGTAAACCTATCGTGTCTTTAGCCTGAGAAATCATGGTAGTGTTTATAGAAAAGGCTTGGATTTTTTGTCCCCCATACTGAGGATTGAATATAAGGCAAGTGCTGTCCACTGAGCTACATCTCCAATCCTTTTAAATTTTTATTTTTGCAGTACTGGGAAGTTGCACTCAGAGTCTCAAGGCAAGTGCATGACCAACAAACTGCAACCCCCACCCTCTTTTCTGTTTATTTGTTTTTCTTGAGACTCACTAATTTATACAGGCTGCTTTTGACCTCAAACTCTCAATCCTGTCTGGCCTCAGCCTCCCCAGTTGCTAGGATTCCAGGCGTGTGCCACATACCTGGCTCCTTTTTTTATTTTTTAAAATTTGAGACAGGGTCTCATTAAGTTGTCCATGCTGGTCTTGAACTTGGTACATAGCCTAGACAGGCTTTAAACTCATGATCTTCCTTCCTCAGCTCCCTAAGTGCTGGGATGACAGTGCACTCCCATGCCTGGCAAGGGTTGGATTTCTGTGTCAGTGGTTCTGGGGCCCAGCTCATCAGGTGTTTTCTTGTGCATCTTTCCCAGATTCATCATTTTGTAAGGATGTGTTTCATAGTGACAACTGGCATTAAGTATTAAACATGTCAAGTAATAGGAGAATCATCTTTTTTTAACTGTTCAATTTTATTTATTAAAACAAAGTTCATACATAGTCTGAATAAAACATTTCTGTGTCCCCAGTATGCTCACTGGTCAAAGTATACACTATAAACATTCAAGGAACAATTTTGTTATCTGATGATATATGTGAGAGTTGTGGTTTTACCAGTGGAATTGTCTTTCTTAAAAAATTCTTTCTTGAAAAAAAGACAGAGAGGGTCTTGTTTTCCCACATTTTAGTTTTTTTTTAAATCACATTTTGTGTACAAATCGTAACTGTAAAGCTTGATGCATTTTCAACAGTGTACACATACATGTAAACAGTACTCAGATCACGGAACAGCATCGCCATCCTCCCCCTACGTGTTCTGTTGCACCCAAGGGTAACCTGTCACCTTGCTTCTCACACCACATTGGAACCACATATAAGTGGAATCGGGGCTGGGATTTAGCTCAGTTGGTAGAGTGCTGCTGTGCAGTCTCTGGGGTCTTAGGTTCAATTCCCAGTACCACAAAAACTGGAGAAGGACGTGACAATCTACTCCTGGGGCAATCCTGAAACAATCAGCCATTGATAACCCTATGAGGGTTGCTATGAGTCAGACACTGCTTGATGGCACCTAACAACAACACAACATGAGTGGAATCATATAACATCTCTTTTTTTTTTTTTTTTTTTTTTTTTTTTTAACAGTAGTCGGGGTTGAACCCAGGACCTCAGGCTTGCATGCTCTGCAAGTGCTGGACCACTGAGCTGCACCCTCAGCCCATTTTTTTTTTTTTTACTTTTTGAAACGGGGTCTCGCTAAGTTACACAGACTGCCTCTGCTCTCGAACTTGCCATCCTCCTGCCTCTGCCTCCCAACCCCCTGGGATTATAGGCATGCGCCACCACGGCCGGCTCATATAACATCTACTCCTTTATGCCTGGGTTCTTATGCATAGCATTCTGTATGTGATTTGATGCCTATGAATATACCACATTTCATTCATGCTACTGTCAATGGTTATTATTAAGTAGTTTGCTAATAGCCAGTTTGGGGCTATGGGGAATAGTGCTTCTGTGAACACTTTGCACATTTTTGGGGACATGTACATACATTTTTCTTGGGTATTCACCCAGGAGTGGAAATGCCAGGTCATAAGGTGTGCAGATCTCAGCCTTGGTGGATAGTGACAGTTTTCCAAAGTGGTTGTACTATCTTCTCACTTTTGATAGTAACTGAAGTATGAGGAATGTAGCATTTCACTTTCTTCATTACCGTACATAAAACAGCACCCAGCTGAGGTTACATAGGGCCACCCAGTTGATCCAGCAGGGGTGAGATGATGATGATGTTGGCTGCCACCCGGTCAGATCCAACTCATAGCGACCCTACGTACAACAGATGAAGCACTACCTGACACTGTGCCGTGCCTGGCACTTTATCATTGCTTCTCTGCTATTTATAGGTTTTTCAGTGGCTGTTTCTTGGGGAAGTGGGCTGCCAGGTGAGATGATAGAATGTGACAAACTGGGAAGTACATGCCATGGCTGGGCTAAAGGTAGCCACTGCCATGTCAGCTGGTTGTTGCTGAATAGGAAATGTCCCTGTGTTGTTGTACGGTCTTGATTTTTTTAATTGGCAATATGTACTTTATGTGGTCTCTATCACTTTTTCCTGTATAAAAACTCCAGAAGTCTGCCTCAAAATAACACCATTTATTTAACACCACTGTTTTGCAGGGTGGTGGTTTGGGCTGACTGGGTGGGTTCATGCATGCATGTAAGGTTAGTCGCTCATCACCTTGGCAGCTTTATTTCTGGATGTTGGCTGGTAGCTGGCTGTGTGTGTTTGAGTCTCCCATTGTCCACTAGCATTAGCCCTAGATAGGTCATCTTCAAGTTATGAGAACAGGATGAGGGTGAACCCCAACACCTAAGTGCTTTCAAGGGCTCTGCCAATGTCGTGTTATTACCACATTGGACAAATTGAGTCATATGGCCAAGCCCAGTGTCACTGTGGACTTAATATGACATGGATATTGTTGAGAGGCACAAGTAGATTGTTGTTGTTGTTAGGTGCCACCGAGTTGGTGTCCGACTTATAGTGAACCTATGTACAACAGATGAAATGGTAGTGTCATCTTCTCTGCTATTCATAGGGTTTTCAATAGTTGATTGTTTTTTGGGGGTGGGTTGCCGGGTCCTTCTCCCAAGCCTACAGCACTTGGTGTTCCCAGGCGATCTCCTATCCAAGTACTGATCAGGTGTGACCCTGCTTAACTTCCGAGATCTAACGGGATCGGTCACCACAGTGGTATGGCTGTAGGCCTCAAATAGATTAGAGGCTATTACAATCATCTGAACTAGAAACTCTATTTTCAGTTGTTGGTACTAATAGAATAAAATTAATAACGTTTTAGGTGTTAACACTGTAAGTTAAGCAAAATCCATCTGGGCTGGATTTTGCTTGGAAAGGTTTTGTGCCTTCCCAAGAATCATTGTTTGACCATGAGTGACTGCTGGAAAGGAAGATTTCCTTCCATTGGGACTCTGCAGAAATTGTGATGGAAGTGGGTATAAAAATCTGGTACCCCAGCTGAGTATGGTGGCCCATACCTAGAATCCCAGGGATTCTGGAGGTGAAAGCAAGAGGATCAAAAGTTGGAGGCCAGAGGCAGTCTGCATAATTTAGCGAGACCCTGTCTCAAGATAAAAAAATTAATGGGCTGGGGGTACAGCTCAGTGGTACAGTGATTGCAAAGCACACACAAAGCCCTGGGGAAAAACAAACAAACAAACACACACTCTGGTCCCACCTTCTAATTGCTTCCCACCTTCAACCTTTGGCAACTGTGTTCCATTTTTGGTACATCCTCCTTGACTTCAGTATGGTGAGAGTAAGAGCACCTCAGTTATCAGCCAAGAGTTGAATTACCTTTTGTTAGGGAGGTGAACATCATGGCCTTGGGGTATCGTCTGGCTGGGTAGAGGCCAGACCTTTGGACAAGCACAGCTGAAATGAACACTTAGAAATGCCTCCTGTTGAGCCCACTCTTCTCTCCGGAGACTTTTTTTTTTTTTTTTTTTTTTTTTACTTTTTGAGACAGGGTCTCGCTAAGTTACACAGACTGCCTCTGGTCTCGAACTTGCGATCCTCCCTCCTCCGCCTCCCGAGCTGCTGGATCCTGAGACTTTTTAATAACAGTGCTTAGACACCATCTAGCTTGAGGTGGTGAGTTGGGAATGCCTAAACTGGCACTTGAGAGTATATGGTTACACTAGTGAAAGAAGTGTCATCCCCCTGGTCTGGATTTCAGGGGCAGTGGGCACTTTGCCTCCTCTGATTGTCATCCCTTTCTCCATAAACACAGGCTCCTTGGACATAGCAGAGCCGCCTGAATGTGATTACAAGGATGTTACTTTATTGTGGTGGTTGTGATGCCCAGTTGCTTGGTGTCATTTTTATTCAGGTGATATGTCAGATCTCTGGGCCACAAATCAACACGTACCCAGCTCAAGCTGGCCTAAAACACCCAAACTGCAATCTGTGGATTGATGCAACTGAAAACTCCAGGTGGTGGTGCTTGCTCTGGGTAATTGTGTCATGTAACTAGAAGGCTCTCCTCAGCCCTGCGTTCCTTCTGTTGGCCTTATCCACAGTGGCTGTCCCCTCTTGGGGACAAAACGGTTATCAGCAGTTGCAGTCTCACATTCTATCAACTTAGTAGTACTGGCAAAGAGCATAGCGTCTGTTTTCTGTATTGTGCTGCTGAACTTGAGCTGTCCTTGGTCCAGACTGGATCATGTGACCAGTTTTGAGCTAGTTGCTGCTTGGAATTGTCCAGACTTGTAGCCAGGGCTCACTCCTGTTCACTCAGTGTATATGTGTTGTTCAGCGAGGGTCTGGAGAATCAGCAGTAAACAGGGTGGATACAGTCCTTGTCCTCAGAAAGCTTTTTGTTTTCTTTAACTAAAAGAATGACATTAATGGAGTCAGGCTAGCCCTGGTTGTGAGTCTGGGCTCTGGAGTCTGTAGATCTGAGTTCTGATTCAGGCCCTGCTGCTGACTGTTCAGCTCATCTTTGGTGGTGAACCCATTCATTGGCTTGGCTGGAATGACTTCTGTTTCTCTTTGAGGTCCTTTACCTTTCTTTTAAGGGTGCGCTTAAATTCCATTTCCTATGTTAACACTTCCCTGATTTCTCCCCTCCCCTGACTGAAACCTTCTTACTGTTGGTGCCATCCATGATTTAAATGTTGTTCATGAATTAGCAGATCTCTACTTGAATGCATTTCTGTGTGTATATATACTAGAAGATGACTTAGGTCGTGTCTTCCCTGGAAGGTTCTCCTGCTTGAAGAGATGTGGGTTTCATTCATTCACAGAGTTCATTAAGTGACTTCTTAGTACCAGGCTCTATTCTAGGCACTGGCACTGAGAATACAGCAATGAACAGGACAGGAAAAAAAAATCTGTGCCCTTTTATAACTTATATTCTTGGGAAGAGGGAGTTAGACAATGGACAAACAATTGCCAGGTAATAAGTACTGGGGAGAAAAAGAAGGTAGAGAGGATAGAGTGTCTGTGTCATGGGAGGGGCTGTGATTTTAAGTTGTGCTGTCCAACAAGGCCTTTCTGTGAAAGTCACATTTCATGGAAGACCTAAAGGAGGTGAGGGAGCAAACGTGCAGAGGCAGGAGGGAGGGGATTTTAGGCAGAGAACAGCAAAGGTTCTATGGTGGCCAGAGCCAGTGGTCACATAGTCCCCATGCTCACAAGGATCCTGTAATTGGTTTAAAGCTTGACATTCTTAATCATTTTTGCCCAGGGGACCCTGCATTTTTGTTTCCCACTGGGCATTCACAAATTATCTAATTTGTGAATTATATGATTATATGGGCTGGGATTTATCTCAGTTGGTAGAGCACTGCTCTGCAGTCTCTGAGGTTCTGAGTTCCATTCCCAGCACCATTCCCAGCACTGCAAAAAATGGGAGAAGGATGTGGCAATCCACTCCTGAGGCAATCCCAAAAACAATCAGCCATTGAAAACCCTATGAGGGTCACTATCAGTCAGACATGACTCAACAGCACCTAACAACAATAACATGATTATACAGCCAATCCTGATGGCGCGATCCTGCTTGGAGTGTCGGGGACTCTTGACCAAACAAATCTACGCCGTGTGTGGTACCCCTCTGGGACCTGAAGCTCTTGGCAGGGAGCTGCTCCTCCCTGACTTCTGTCCTTGCTGTGTCCTAAGACCGTGGTTTCAGTTTAGACCGAAAGGGGGCTTTGAAAGCAGAGTTCCCACCTGTTCTCTTTCCCACTGACTTCTTCACCACCACACCCAGCCTCCTGGGATTTCCCCAGCACTGCTTCCCCAGTCCTGTCAGGATTGGCGTTTTCTACCTTCCTCCCCTGCCACAGCCCTCAGGGAAGCCACACCAGTAGGCGGTGAATGGGAACATGTCTCCAAGTTGGAAAGCCTGTTCCTGTTTAGAACAGAACAGAACAAAACAAAACAAAAAAGCAAGACAAATCCAACAGGCATTTACTATAGATCTACCAAGTATTCGGCACAGGCTGGTTAGATTCTGTGGTGTTCTAGTTCAGTAGTATCATCCAGGCACACAGTCCACAAATACTAGATACCTTTTTCTTTTCCATGCAGTTAGGCATGGGGATTAGGCTCAGCGTTAAGAGATAAATTGGCTTTTTGTGGACTGTTTGGGAGCTTAACCTCTCTTTATAGCATTGTTTCTTTGGAGAAAAGATTTCTAAGTTCTAAATAGCCGCTTTACTGATCAACTGTAGAATACCTTCGGGGACTATCTATATTGCCTCTTGGAGTCTCCTGCATTTATTCTGGTTTACATGAGGATGACTTATCTCTCTATAAAAGATTTTATCTCCTTTAATGTAGAGGCTGTTTCTTGTACATTTGCTAAGAGCACCTCTGTCCCAGCACTGGGCATGGCCCTGAATTCAGATAGTGTTTTGAGCCTTAATTACCTTATATTTAAAAAAGAACAGCATACTTAACTGTAGAAATATTTAGGGAATTCAGAAGAACAGAAAGAAGAAAATAAAAAAGCTCCCATAGCGCTGAGGCTGCCACTGTTCACGATTTGGTATACTTCCGGTGTTCCCTTTTCTATGTGGCTGTAAGAATACATATTGTGAGACAAATGGGGGGTTATTCTGAGAGTGTTTCAACCCCTCTCCCCCTGTCATTTTTTTTTTTTTAAGAGAACACGTGAAACTAGAACCCATTCATTCCTTCGGATTGAGATTGTGCAGGGCTGCTGTGCTCAGCTCCTGCATCATGTGGAGAGCTGAGATAAACGCCTTTGGATACCCATCTCCTCTGCCTCCCAGATTGAGTGGACGTGTTATTGCCAGCCTCTCAGTTTCTCAAAACTCTACCTGGAGAGCGCTTGCATGTTGTTTGCCCTGGAGATACACATCGGGAACAAAACCCTTAAGTCAGTTTCTTCACTTTGTACAATTTGGCTCTTAGTAATTATCCCTTCTTCTATTAAACAAGAGAAGACAGATTAAATTTCTAACAGTAAGACACAAAACCAATCCATTTACAGAATTAGGCTTACATTAGCACCGAGGAGTACAAATCAGCTTCCCCGGGGATGGATCTGTTTGCAGTTTCTCTCAGCATTTTTGGAATAAGTCCAGTAGACTTTGGGAAAATCTATTATTCACTGACCTTAAATTAACAAAGTAACGTGACCCCTTTGAGTGTTGTTTTCCCGGTGGTGGAGAAGAGGATTTTTATGTCTGCCTGTGACTCAGGGTTGTGATTCTCGGCCTATAATATGCTTAGCCAACCCCGAGCAAGAGATGCTTGAGCCTTGACTCTGGAATTTTGGGGCAGTAGGACTAGGTGGGACTCTGAACATTTAAAAAAAAAAAAAAAGAAAAGAAAACTCCACAGGTAATTTTTTTGGGGGGGCAGTGCAGGTGGGGACAGAGTCTCATTTTATAGCCCGGGCTGGCTTGGAACTGGCTTTGTAGCCCAAGTTGTCTTCAAACTTGAACTTGCAATCCTCCCGCCTCGGCCTCTCAAATGCTGGGATTACAAATGTGCACCACCATGCCCGGCTCCACAGGTGATTTTGATGTGTAATACAGGACAAGAGTCACTAAGAAGGGTAGAGAATCAATCTTTGAGCTGTTGTTGAAGCATTAAAAGCCAGACTGTTATCAGAAAAGATGCTTTTCCTTAAATTTGAAGGAATGTTAATACTTTGAGTTTATTGCTCTTTTAGAGCATAAATTTGTCAAGTCTCACATTGAAGGGAGCTACTAAAATAATGCACAATTATTCTCTTAACAGTGTAGTCACATTGATTTTTATAGTATGACTAAGTTTTCCTGTGCCTGCAGCCATAGCCCTGTGGAGTCTGATCCCGTCAGATCTTGGAAGCTAAGCAGGGTCAAGCCCGGTTAGTGCTTGGATGGGAGACCACCTGAGAACATCAGGTGCAGTAGGCTTGGGAGAAAGACCTGGCAACCCACTCCCAAAACACAATCAGCCATTGAAAACCCTATGAACAGCAGAGAAGTACTGACAATAGTGTTTCCTGTTGTACTTAGGGTCTCTAAGAGTTGGATACCGACTTGATGACACCTAACAACAACAAGTTTTCCTGTATTACTATTTCTAATGTCTTTTAATTTCTTCCTTTCAGAAATGCTGAGTTGTCCATTTTCATGTTTTTAAGTCAGTCCTCACATTGGGTTAATGTGGCTCACAATTTTTTCTAATGGCTGTATGCTTCATGGTAGTCAAGGTAGGAGTCTGATAGCATCTTTAAGATAGTAGGGATTTCTCTGCATACTAGGAGCAAGTAATTTTTACCTACATTTTTAAACTGTGGGATACAAGTGCTGAAGACATTTTGTTGCAGTGGTTAGGGCTGATGATAGCTTGTGTCCAACATGTGGCTTCAGGTCCTTGTCAAGTCATGAGCACCTATGAAAGACTTGTGTCTTCGACCACAGGGTTCAAACATGCTCAAAACTCTTAATCTTTTGTTAAGTATTGATGCTCATAACAAATGGAAGTGTATGAGTTGTTTACTTAACCTTTAATTGACTCTGGTTGGTTGGTTGGTATGGAGCACCGCTTTCATTAACCTGCATCCCAGTGTACCTACTTGAGTAGAGGAGAGGCAAGGAGGTTACCTGGACTGATGTCTCAGGTTGTGCCAGAGAACCCTTGGGAATGTATTGAACCTAAAACCACTGTGGGCCATGCCTGTTGCTTTGGAGTCCACAGAGTAGATTCTGAGGTGGAGAACCACACATAGGTGGTTCAGTGGGCTGGCCTTGGAGAGGTTTAGACTGAGGCCGAGGTCAGCCAGGCCTTTGTGCCTTGGCACTGACTGGGCCTTGGATGCAGACTGCCCTCAGGGGGATGCGGCTTTGGTGAAGGCAGTGTGTAGGAGGGAACTAAGTGGTGCGCAGTGGCAGGCAGCATGCTTATCTGGGGCAGCGAGTGCATCAGAACCAAATGGGGAATCTGCAGCACCCTCTGAAAGCCATGTGTGAGTGATTCCCAGAATTATTCCAGATGTTTTTCATGAAACTTCAGCAGTTGGTCCCCTGACCTTGTGGACATTCCTTTGGTGTATTGGTTTACTTTTTCCTCCTGCCATTCCTGTCAGTGGTAGCAACAGAGGACAGCTATGGAAGCCTGGGACTTGATCTGTTTTGCATTGACAATTGATCCTTTGAGAGTATAGAATTACTGTAAATTCTCAAATCTGCACCCTTTCAACAGTTTTAGAGAGCTACAAAATCAGATGGAGATTAGAAATCCCCGAGATAATGGAGATTATCTAGGCGGACAGTGGCAGGTTGGGGTTAAGCTGATGTCCAGCACTGTCTTTGAGAATTAGGCGGTTACCTGGACTGATGTCTCGGGTTGTGCGGGGTTGTGTTCTGGATGTGGGAGGATAAGGAACACTTTCCCATGGATCTTTACCAAGTGGGTAGCGCAGGCCTTTCTGCTTCGCCATGGTCAAAATAATGGGAATGAGAAGGCGAGAGGCAATTTGGATTGCTGGGGTCGCCTCTCATTGCTGGTCTTGCTTGTGCTGTCCCTGACCCTCAGGAACTCACTCCTGTGCATCTGGCTGGGAGTGACATTTCTTTCTTGAGTGAAGCCAGTCAGTCGTGGGAGGGGGCCTTGCCACACCTTAGACCAATGACTTGCCATTGTTTTTTTAGGCAGGGACCCCAGTGCCTTCCAATTACCCTTGCAGAATCTTTTTCCTGTTTTTTTTTTTTTTTTTTTTCCCTCTTTTCTTTTTTCTCTATGGCCAACATCACTCTCCTGATTTAACATTCTGTTCCTTCTTTGCCCACAGAGAACTGTCACCTCTTGCTCCCTTTCCCCTGGAGAGCCTTTCTGGCCCTCATGCTTAGTCTTGCTGTGTTTTTGCAGTTGAACACCACTTTCCCTCCTTACACTCGAGATTCTCCTTTACCCTTGAGACTCCTAGACGAACAGAAACATGATTCCCAAGCAGTCTTCACCCCAAGTCTTGGAAGGGTATAAATCAGTGCAGGTACTCCCTTAATCATGCTGAGACTATTTTCTGTTTTTGGAACTGCACCTTCACAATAAATAAAACTGTTGTATTTTGAGTGGTGAATTAACAATATGCTTCCAACCAATAAGTCACCGATGTCAGCCAGAGCTTAATAAAAATGAATGTTATTAGGTGAATTCTGTCGGGACAAGGAGTGTAGCCCTCCCTAGCTTAGCAGAAGCCCAGCCCCAGTGCGTGTTGGCAGGTGGATGTGGGCACAGGTAGAGGGTACACATGCACACTTGGCTTTTTCTGCTTCACACTCATTCCTTTGTGCTACAGGGATTGTCATGACAGCCTTATCTCTCAGCTGAATCCTGTTACCTCATCTCTAATTGCTTACCCAAAGGCAGGGGAGATCTCATTTCTCTGCATTAATAAATGCCACAGAAGAAGAACTGCTTTGTTTGCGCTGGCTTGCTCAGGTTAACCAGCACAGGCCCCCCAGAGCATTGGGAAACCTCAAGAGCGATGGTGTTCACCTCAAGCCAGAGCAGCCTTGCACTTGTTTGCTTTTTACTCATGGTCTCTGCCCTATTCTTTTTCCATGAAAACACTTTCGTAACCCAGTTCAGTGTTTCTCCAGCTGGGTACTCGCTCCTTTCTGACCTGGGGGAATAACAGTTGTCCTGGGGTGGGGAGGGTAGCCTCACTGATTTCCAGGCTCGCTCTCTCTTGGCTGCCTGCTGCTCACCTTTCCTTAGAAGGCAGTAGGCACCCATTCCTGTGGCATACCCTGGGATGTAGGATAGCACCCCCACTGTTGCTTTTTGGAGCACTAGGAAATGTAGATGTCACATGTGGATGCGAGGAGGGTAGGTTTGTGGAGGTCAGAGAGTTGAGAGTGGTGGCACGTTCTGAATCAGCTCCATGACTGCTTCATGAAATAGAGAATGCTTCCCTCCTCTGGAACAGCCCTGTTTTCTTGTCACCATTACAAACTATCTCTGGTTGTTGTTGTTGTTATTATTACTGTTGTTGTTGTTTGGTGCTGGGGATCAAAACCAGGACCTTACACTTGCTAGGCAAGCAAGCACTGCACCATTGAGCTAACTCCCCAGCCACTATCCCTGGTAATTTAAAGGACTTGAAAATTACTTTCATATCTCAGAGTCGTAAGCTTCTTTCTTTTTTCCTCCTCAGAATGAAATGGATGATGTTCCCTTCTTTGATGTCCAGCTGCCTTATGAATTGGCAATCAATATATTTCAATATCTGGACAGGAAAGAACTAGGAAGATGTGCACAGGTAAGCTGTCATTAACAGATGTTCAAGATTTTCCTAAATGTGACTAGAGTATAGGGAGCTTTTGGATAACAGGAATTTATTTTATAAAATCACAAACTTTACAGAATTAATGAATTGCATAGCAGCTTTTCTTGAAGGAAGGCAACCTTGAACATAAAGAATCATGCTCCACATCACCATTTAAATTTGATCTCTCTCTGCCTGTCTACTCAGGAACCCCCTTCTCCCTGTGATCTGAGTTACGGCTGACCTGTGGCACTGAACTCAAGGTTGATGCCCTGGGGCTCAGCCTATATTGAGCCAGGCTGTGCTGTTAATGTGGTCAGGTTTTAAATGGAAAGATGTGAGCTCTTGGTTAAATCAGGCCACTTGTTCTTGGTGGCAGCTGAGGGTCAGCCTAGGGACAGAACAGTGAAGTCATGATTTAGGTGGATCGTCCAAATTACCCTTTAAACACCAGAATTGCCCTTAGTGACATATGAGGTATGTTAAGAACTGAGACCCACCGAGGGACTTGCAGATCAGTGTCACCCATCTTGTGGCTGGGCCCTGTGTCTGCGGAGTAGGGTGTTGGAACATACTGTCCAGGCTGACCTTGACTGCATGCGTGACTCAGTGTTCATAATGTGCATGTTTGGATCCAGGAGGTGTGGAGTGAGGCCTGGTCGTTTACATTTCCAACCATGTTGTGCCGATCAGTGTAGCTTTGGCCACTCTTTGGGAAGCAGGATTTATGCCATTAAAATTGTTCTTTTGTTCACATCTTTTTGGCCAAAAATATATAATTGATTTTTCTTTTTAATTCATTTTATTCAATTAATAGTTGTATACATCATGATGTTTTGAAATATGTATACATCGTGGAATGGCTTACACTAATTACCATATGTATTTAAAATCTCTCAGCAGCATCTAGGTATACAATGCATTTTATTAACTGTAGTCACCATGTGGGCTGGGATTTAGCTCAGTTGGTAGAGTGCTGCCCTGCGGTCTCTGAGGTCCAGAGTTCAATTCCCAGCACCGCAAAAATGGGAGAAGGACCTGGCAATCCACTCCCAAGGCAATCCCGAAACAGTCAGCCATTGAAAACCCTATGAGGGTCGCTATGAGTCGGATACCGACTCGATGGCACCTAACAACAACAGCAGTCACCATATTGTACAGTATATCTCTTGAACTTAGTCCTCTTATCTGAAATTTTATATTTTTTGACCCCTGCTTCTCACTTTCCCCCACCTGCTCTTCTATTCTGTGCCTCTATGAGATCAGCTTTTTTAGATTCCACATATAAATGAAATCATGGGTAATTTTTCTGTGCCTGGCTTATTGCACTTAATGTAATGGCCTCCAGATTCGTCCATGTTGTCACACATGACAGGATTTCCTTTTTAAAGGATGAATAGTATTCCACTGTGTTATTGTTAGGTTCTGTTGAGTGGTATCTGACTCATAGCGACCCTTGTAGAGTTTTCAATGGCTGATTGTCTTGGGATTGCTTTGGGAGTGGATTGCCACATTCTTTTTCAGTTTTTGCAGTACTGGTGGTTGAACCCAGGGTCTCAGAGACTACAGAGCGGCACTCTACCAACGGAGCTAAACCCCAGCTCCATTGTGTATATATACTATATATTCTTTATCCATTTATCTGTTGATGCCGTATTTTGGCTATTGTAACTAATGCTGCAATGATCATGAAGGTGTAGGTATCTTTCGACACACTGATTTTCTGTCCTTTGCATGTATACCTAGTAGTGAAATGTTGGATCATATGGTAGTTCCATTTTTAATATTTTGAGGAATTTCCAAGTGTTTTCCATAACAGCTGTACCAATTTAAATTCCCATCAACACTGTTCAAGGGTTCCCCTTTCTCCGTATCCTTTCTAGCACTTGTTATCTTCTGTGTTTTTTCTTTTTCTTTTTCATTTTTCATTTCTTTATTTTGAATCAGGGTCTCTCTAAGTTACACAAGCTGCCTCAGATCCCGAACTTGCCATCTTCCTGCCTCTTGTGTAGTTTGAATTATAGGCATGTGCTACAGCACCAGGCCTTTTGTCTTTTTCATAATAGCAGTTCTAACAAGTGTGAAGTGATAGCTCATTGTGGTATTAATTTGCATTTCTCTGATGATTATTGATGCTGAACACTTTTTCATGTACCTGTTGGCCGTTTGTATGCTTTTTATTGAGAAATATCTATTCAGATTCTTTGCTTATTTTTTATTTGGGTTATTCTCTTGCTATTGAGTTCCTTATATATTTTGGACATTAATTCCTTATGACTTCATTGGCAGATATTTTCTTCCACTCCCTAGGTTGTCTCTTGATCCTGTTTGTTGTTTCCTTTGCTGTGCAGAAGCTTTTTAGTTTGATATAATCCTGTTTGTCTATTTTTTATTTTGTTGCCAGTTCTTTGGGATCATATCCAGAAAAATCATGGCCCAGAGCAGTATCATGGAGCTTTTCTCTTGTGTTTTCTTCTAGTAATTTTACTGTTTCAGGACTTGCATTTTAAAATTTTAATCCACTTTGAGTCGATTTTTGCATATGGGGATGAGATAAGGATCTAATTTCTTCTGCATGTGAATATACAGTTTTCCCAGCATGATTCATTGAAGTGACAGTCTTGTCCCCGTTGTGTGTTCTTGGCACCTTTGTTAAAAATCCATTGACTATTAACACATGGGTTTATTTCTGGGCTCTCTTCTGTTTAATTGGTCGATATATCTGTTTTTAATGCCAGTACTGTTTACCTTTGATCACTACTGCTTTGCAGTATATTTTGAAGTCAGGTAGTATGATATTTCTTTCCTATTTATATTTTGTGGAGTCTCACTAGCTGGTCTTGAACTCACAAGCCTCTTCCTTAGCTTCCCAGATACTGGGATTACAGACCTGTGACACCACACCTGGTGCCAGCATTATTATTATATTGTTTTTTTCTTTTTTGTTTTGCTTTGAGATAGGGTCTTGCTGTGTAGCTCAGGCCAGGAACTTGCTATGTAGATCAGGCTGGCCTAGAACTCATGTCTGTCCTTCTGCCTTGGCCTCCCATGTGCTGGGATTACAGGTGTGTGCCACTGTGCCTGTCTTGGCACCATCATTATTCGTTTTCCTCAAGACTACTGTGTCTTTTGTGGTTGCATATACATTTTTAACAGTTTTTATTAGCATATATTAATCATACAGGATAGTGGGTTTCATTATGACATTTTCACATATGAAATTCTTAGGTTTTTTTCCTTCTGTGAAAAATGTTTTTGGGATTTTGATAGGGATCACATTAAATCTGTTGAGTGCCTTGTGGGTTATGGACCTTTTTAACAGCATTCTTCCAATTCATGAGCATGGGATATCTTTCCCTTTATTTGGATTTACTTCAGTTTCTTTCATTAGTGTTTGTAGTTTTCAGTCTAGTGGTCTTTCACTTCCTTGGTTAAATTTATTCCCTAGTATTTCCCTTTTTTTTTTTTTTTTTTTTTTTTTTTTTTTTTTTTTTTTTTTTTTTTTTTTTTTTGGATAGTTCATTATTAATGTGAACAAAGCTACTGATTTTTGTATCCTGCAACTTTACTAAATTTGTTTATTCTAACAGTTCTTTCTTTGGTAGAGTCTTTTGTATTTTCTATATCTAAGATCATATGGTCTGCAGACAGGGAGAATGTAACTTTTTTGAGACAGTGTCTCACTGTGTAGCCCAGGCTGGCTTTGAATTTGTGATTTTCCTGCCTCTGTCTTCCAGGTGCTGGGATTACAGTCATGCACCATCATGCCCAGCTTCAATATAATTTCTTCCTTTGCAACTCAGGCACCTCTTATTTTTAAGACAAGTTCTCACTATTTAATCCAGGCTGGCCTTGAGCTTCTCCTTCCTCTGCCTCCTGAGTGCTGGGATTACAGACATGCACCCCCAGGCTTGGTTTATTACTTCTTTCTTTTGCCTAATTACTCTGGCTGGGATTTCTAGTACTATGTTGAATAGAAATGGTAAGTATGAGCATCCTTGCTCTCATTCCTAACGCTAGAGGAGAAGCTGTCACCTTTTTACCATCGGCTCTTATACTAGCTGTGTTGGTCATATATGGTCTTTATTATGTTGAGGTATGTTCCTTCTATACCTAATTTGTTAAGAGTTTTTATAATAAAAAAAGTGTCACATTTTGTCAAATGCCTTTTCTGTATCTATTGAAATGATTAGGCGATTTTTGTCCTTCATTTTGTTAATGTGTGTTACATTTATAGATCTTTACTGATTTTTCTTAAGCATGTGTGATTGCCAATCATTTAGCTTTTGTTGGACAACACTGTTCCCTAAAAGGCACTGGACTATCCATTCTCCATAACTCTCAAAAATTTAGTTTGTTTACTGCTTACTATTTGCATCCCTGGGTTCTGTAATTCATTTTACAGTCTGTATCCTCTAGTGAAAGGTTCAGTAAAATTGAATGCTAAGAGAACTGCACACTGAGTTCCAAAGCACCCCAATAACATGAGGTTCAGAAACATTAAGGCAGTTCGGCTGAACATGGTAGTGCACACCTGCAATCTCCACACTTGGGAGGTGGAGGCTGGAGGCCAGCCTGGGCTGCATAGTGAGACCCTGCTTCAAAAGAAAACAAATTAAGACAGTTTGAGAGTGGTATGAACTATAGCCAGATTTAGGCTCTTAAACTTCTTTCTCTCGGAGCTCAGTGAAATCACACATGATTCAGGACAATTTAGAGTTTTGGGTATTACACTATTTTTTATAAAGCGTTTTGTGTAGTCAGTTATTTTTCTACTTAAATATGAATTTGGAAGGATTTTCAACATTCTTGATTGCCCCATATTACTCTGGTGGAGATGCTGGCAAACATTTTTTGATGCAGAGTGTGTTTCATTAGGAAATGATGAAATTATTTAAAACCTAAAACTCACTTTATAAAATGTACTAAAGTATAAACTGCTCAGAGCCTATCAGTTGCATGAAAAGTATCTATATTGTCTTCTTTCCCCTTGGAAATTTGATTTGTTGTATTCTAACTTTACACATTGGCTGTGCTCCCAAGAGTTGAAAACAAGAGTGTAGCTAAGTTAGTCCAACCCCTGGGTTTGAGCCCGATGTTGTTAACCAAAGTCTTGAAACAGGGACTGATAGCTAGCTGCTTCACACAAAGTCAGCATTAGATGATAAAAATCTTCATTCTTAATAGCGAGCTGCTGTTTAAGGAATCATTTCTTTTAACATTGCTTTTTGCTTTCTTGCTTTGTAGAGAGCCATGTGGCTTTCACATCTGCTGCTGGTTTTCTCATCCAGAGAGTTTATCAGTGAAAGATAGGATCTAGTGGAAGAAGAGATCCCCCTTTTGGTACAATGGGACTGCATTTCAGGGTAGATTGGTTATGCTGGTGAGATTATTCTGCAGGTGTGAACAGTTTAATTTGCAACACAGTAGTCCAATTGTCTACCAGAATTCTTCCCTTTGTGGCCAGTTGGATTTGCTTTTTGTTGTTGCTAACCTAGTTTTTAGAGCACATGTGTAAGAATAGAAAATACTCCTAAACAGAGCCCTTTAATACACAATGACTAAATTGACTGTGATCTATGGGGCCAGGATTTTTATAGACCTTTTACTTGAAGATAACAATGGACAGCCAGTAGTTGGTAGAATTGGCTTTGTTTCTTCAGTCGTTAAAATAAACCACAAAGTAATAAATATAAGTAGCATTTTCATTTGTTTCTTGTGGTGTGTTTATTTATGAAGCAGGGAAAATGTCCTTCTGTTGAATGGAATGTCCTGTTGCTTTATGATTTTATTTTAGAGGGAGCTCCCTTACTGTGTCTCTCTCCATCTCTTTCTCTCCCTTTTAATCCAGCACCTTGGGACTTTAGTGAAATCAGGCCAGTTATTTAGAATTGGCACTGTGAACTACGTGTATGCCCTTGGAGGAAACCTGTGTGCTTAGATCTTCATGCCAAGTCGGTTACTGACTAACAGGAAGGAACCCTTACTGGGGAGGCTTTGAGACATAATTATGCCAGGAGCTCTGCTGGAGAACTAATTCTGTCTTGAGTCTTTCCACATCCCCTCTTCCTTTTTTCTCCTTTATGAGGCTCTGCATTTTCAAAGCTAAAGCCTTGCTACTTTAGTTGGTGATCCTGCGTACTTTGGATGCTGACCTCTCCTTGTTGTCAAGAACCAACCTCTAGGGACTTAGCATATTTGAGGGACTGTTTCATGCTGAAACATATTGAAAACTGTGGCTTTCAGTAAGCAAAGTTATTCTTTGGGCCATTCATTGAGCAGCTTTAGTGTTTTGCTGTTTATAATGTTATGTTCATCCTTTTCATGTCCACAGAGTCCTGGCATTTTAAGGATAATATTTATAACCCTACAAGGGTTGCTCTGAGTCGGACCTGACTCAATGGCACCTAACAACAACAAACTTTACAGTGGGGGGTGGTTGTTAGGTGCTGTCGAGTAGAGTTCAACTCATAGTGACCCTCATAGGGTTTTCAATGGCTGCTGCTTTCGGGATTGCCACGTCCTCCTTCCATTTTTGCAGTGCTGGGAATCAAACCCTGGACCTCAGAGACTGCAGAGTGGTGCTAACCCTTACCGTGGGTAGCAGTGACAAAATTGACAATTTCAGATTTACAAGTCTTTCCGCCCAGTACTGGAAGGTTGAACCGAGGGCTTTGCACATGCTAGGCAAGGGTTCTACCGTTGAACAATACCCCCAGGCTCCCTCCCTTTTTTTTTTTTTATTTTTTATTCTGAGACAGGGTCTTGCTGCCTCTATCCTCAGACTCATCCTCCTGCCTCAGCCTCCTGAGTCGCTGGAGTTAGAGGCATGTGCCACAATACCTGGTTGTTGGATTTTTATGAGAAAATTAAGTCTACTGTTATATTGTTGTTGTTAGGTGCCTTCTAGTCGTGTCCGACTCATAGCGACCCTTATAGGGTTTTCAGTGGCTGCTGTTATATTACAACATGATAATTCTGAGGGATATTTTTTAGGTATTTACAGATATTCTTTTGTTGTTGTTGAGACAGTGTCTCATTATATAGCCCAGGCTGGCTTCAAACTCATGATCCTCCTGCCTTAGCCTTAGTGCTGAGATTATAGATGTGAGCCACCATGGCTGACCCTGTTCATTTTTTAAACTTTTAAAGTAATCACAAATTCATAGGAAGCTGCAAAAAATAGTACAAAGAGGTCCTGTGTACCCTTCCCCTGGTTTCCTCTGATGAAGATATCTTGCCTAACTGGAATAATATCAAAACTAAGAAATTGACATTGGTATAATCCACAGAACTTATCAAAATTTTGCTAGTTTTACATGAGCTTATTTGATATTTTTAGTTCTGTGCAGCTTTATCACAGTTGTAAATTTGTGTGACCACCACAAGACTTCATCACAAGGATCTTTGTGTTACCCTTTTGTAACCATAACAACCTCAACCTCCTGCTGGTCTCCACCCCTAACCCCTGGCAACCACTGGTCAGGTTTCCATCTCTTATAATTTTGTCTGATTTTGTTTTCTATTTTTAAAAACATTGTAGTTATGTATATTTCTTATTGTATAGTTTTAGAAATTTAGCTGCCTAGGCAACAATGTCATGTTTTTCAAGTATAGGGCAGAAAATTATGCATAAAGAAAGCAACAAAGAAGCACCATGTGGTGGCTGTAATACCAGCATTTGCGGGGCTAAGGCAGGAGGATCATGAGTTCTAGGCCAGCCTGGACTACTTAGCTAGAGCCTCCCTCCAAAAAACAAACAAAATAAAGCAATAAAAAAAAAAAAAGAGGGAAGATACAGAGGTGAAAAAGGTAAGATTGTGATAAAACTGCTGAGCAAGAAGTAGCTGATACCAAAATGAATAATTCTAGAACTAAAAGCCCAGTATATTAGATTATATTTAAAATTTCAAGTTTCAAGGAAAATGGGGTTTCATGATTTTATCAGATGTCTACATAGAAGCTGAAATCTGAGTGTTTATGGCTAAAGCTCTATGATTTTCTTTTCCCTAGTACCAGGGAGTTGAACCCCAGGCCCCATGCTTGCTAGGCAAGTTCTCTACTATTGAGCTTTTTTATTTTTTATTTTGAGACAGTCTTGCTAAGTTGTGCAGGCTGCCCCTGACCTTGAACTTGTGATCCTCTTGCCTCACCTTCCCAAGTTCCTGGGATTATAGGCATGTGCCATGGCACTTGGCTTAATGAAGGTTTTGAAAGTTAGGAACCTATCACCAACAGATGCTGAATAGATTTTCATGGTAGAAATGATTCTACAGACCTGTAGTTGGTGGGTGTGCTGCAATTTAGCTCAGTTGGTAGAGTGTTGCTCTGCAGTCTCCCTGAGGCCCTGGGCTCGATCCCCAGAACTGCAAAAACAGAAGGACATGGCAGCCCACTCCTGAAAACATTCCCGGAACAATTAGCCATTGAAAACCCTGTGAGGATTGCTATGAGTTAGACACGACTCGACATCACCTAACAACATAATTACTAGAGGGGCTCCCTTAGTTTTTAACTTCCACATTTGCTGCCAGACTTCTCTTTCAGGGACACATGTGGAAGTCTCCTTATCTACCTGAGAACCAAGCACCCTCAGGTGGTTATTGTTAGGTGCTGTCAAGTGGGGTTTGACTCATGGTGATCCTCATAGGGTTTTCAATGGCTGATTGTTTTGGGATTGTTCCAAGGAGTGGACTGCCACATCCTGCTCCCATTTTTGCAGTGCTGGTGATTGAACCCGGGTCCTCAGAGATTGAGGAGCAGCACTCTACCAACTGAGCTAAAGCCCAGCCCACAAGCACTCTCAGGAGTTCCTTTTAATTCACCTGGCTGCAGTGACTGCCTTCTTTAAGCGTGGTAGGAAAAGGCAAAGCAACTCTAAAGAGACCTGAAACTAGAAGTGACAAGAATGGTTAAGTATTGTCAGTAGTTGAAATGAGTGGTGAGTACTTGAAAGGTCTTTATACTGCTCATTTCACTTTTGTGTGCTTGAAATTTTCCATAATTAAAAAGTTTAAAAAGAAGAAAAAACAGAAAGCAAGAGAATGCATTTGGATGAGAAAGTCAGAACCTCCTGAGGGCATCCCTTGTCAGGAGAGCTGTTTATATGAGCTCTGAAAACAAAAGTAATCTTTTTTACAATTGAGTTTTTAAAAGTTAGACTTACTCTTTCATCTCATTTGATTACTTTTAAGAAGGCTTACTATATGCCATTCCAGACAGTAAGTATAGCATGAACCACACAGATGAAACACTGCTTTTCAGAAGGTATATGTTATGTGTAACAAACACCTCATTAAACAGGATGTAGGATGGTGATGTGTGTTATGGAGAAAAACAGGACAGCAGAGGTGATATTGAGCTTTTAAGAGGCCAGCAAAGACTTCCCAGAGAATGTGACCTCTCAGCAAAGACTGGAAGAGGGGAGGGAGGAGGAAGAAGCCTGTGCAGGTCTCTGGCAGAGGCCCTGAGGCAGGTATGGCCAAGGCTCACCTGAAGCAGAGCCCACCTATAGTGTTAGGAACAGCAGGAAGGCCAAAGAGGCTGGGTTGCCATGTGCTGCACAGGGGCCTCCCAAATGTGTTTACCCATTAATCACTTTTATTTATTTATTTTTTATGGTACTTAGGGGTTGAACTCAGGGCCTCTCACGTACTTTGCAAGTGCTCTACCACCAAGCTCCACCCCTAGCCCATTTTTTATTATTTTGAGTCAGGGTCTCTCTAAGTTACATAGGCTGCTTCTGGCCTCCGACTTTTAGTCCTCCTGGGCTCCACTTCCTGAGTCACTGGGATTACAGGTGTTCACCACTGTGCCCTTTTGTGTGTGTGTGTAGTACTGGGACATTGAACCCAGAACCTTGCAGGTACTTTGCTAGTGCTTTACCACTGGGCTGAACCCCAGCCCATTTTACTTTTTATTTTTTGAGTCAGGGTCTCCCTAAATTATGTGGGCTGTCTCTGGCCTCAAACTTGAACTCAAGATCCTCCTGCCTTCACCTCCAATAGTCCGCGGGATTATAGGCGTGGGCTACTGTGCTTGCTTCACGGTCTGAATCTAATCCCTGAGTCCTGTGCATATTCATTCATAGCAAAGTGCCTTTAGCAATGGGGTTAAATTAGGAATTTTGAGATGAGTCGAGGTGATTATCTTGGATTACTCATGTGGGCCTAGTGTGATTACAAGGCAGGGAGTCAGGAGAGGAGTTTGTGTTGGCTTTGAAGTCCAAGGAAGGGGCTGTAAACTAAGGTATATAGATGGCTTCCAGAAGCCAGAAAAGGTAAGGAAACAGAATTCCCCTAAATCCTCTAAAAGGAATGTAGCCTTGCCAATGCCTGGATTTTAGACTTCTGGCTTTCAGGATGGTACAGGGTAGATCTGTGGTGTTAGGTGATTAAGTTTTGGGTACTTTGTTAGAACTGTCATAGGGAGTGTACTGAGCAGAAGGGAAGAAAAGAACTGATCAGAATGTGGAAGGTATTTAATCCACTAAGAGCTTGAAGGTTCATTCAGAGTGAGATGGGA
This sequence comes from Pedetes capensis, assembly GCA_007922755.1. Taxonomy (NCBI): domain Eukaryota; kingdom Metazoa; phylum Chordata; class Mammalia; order Rodentia; family Pedetidae; genus Pedetes; species Pedetes capensis. Next base: position 232,232 of record VMDO01000092.1, on the reverse strand, counting down.
AGACTTGGGAGTGTGTTGAGCAGAGGAGTGACAAGGGCTGTGTTTCATTTTAAGATAAATGACGTTGGCTGCTTTGTAGAGGATAAGCTGTAGGGAGGGGGTCTAGGTAGGAGGCAGGGAGACCAGTTTGAAGGCTGCTGAGCTCATCCAGGGGAGAGGACATGGTGGCCGCACCAGGGTTGTACTAGCAGAAGTTGGCAGAGTCAGGATTGCTGATGGGGTGGATGTACGGAGAGAGTGAGTCAACCAGGACTCTTAAGATAGTTGGCCTGAGCAACTGGAAGGACAAGGTTGCCATTTACAGATGAGGAGAAAACTATGTGTTGAGCAGATTTGGGGGAAGGCTACTAGTTAGATGTGAGGCTGAAGAGGAGTTCTTAGTTGAGCTCTGGGCTGGTGGTACCAGTCCAGGAGCCTCCAGCACATCACCTGTGTTCAAGTTAGGAAACGAAAGAACATCAAGGAAGTGAACGTGGATAGAGGAGGCTCTTCAGATTTGGGCCCTGGACATGATGATGATTAGGGGCTGGGGAGATGAGTTATCTGCGAGGGAGGAAGCAAAGCCTGCCTACAAAGTACACCGGAACAAGAGATAGGAGTTTTCAAGGAGAGAGAGGTGATCAGAGGTGTTAAGTGCTGCTGTGTATTAGAGGAGGACTGAGAAATGACCGCTGGCTTTGGGAGCTTGGAGATCATTGGTGACCCTGCCAAAATCAGTGGTGGGGTAGAGGCAAAGCGATTGGGTTAAAGAGCAGATGGGATGAGAGGAAATGGAGATAAGGAGTCTATATAAAACTATCTACACACATGGCATAGACTTGGTATGTGAATGTGTAGATAGAACAATGATGCTGTCCCCCTTTGTGATCCTCACTGGTAACCCTAATCTAGGCAGAGTTAATAAAGCTAATTTTGGTGCCAAGAGTCCCCCCCCCCTTTTTTTAATGTGGCAATTCACAGCGGTGCTATAAAGCAAAATGCCAGCGACACTTTTATTAGCAAATTTTTGCAGCTGAGGCTCACTCAGTGGGGCTTTTACTGAGCGGGGCCATTCCAATTCTCATGTACTAAAGAAAGACCATTAGTCCTTTGGAAAATCCAGGTTTGTAAACTTGGTAGATTTAATATAAGTCAAGAAATCAAAACAAGTAGATTTTCCTTTGGTAGGGCCCTTTAAAATTGGCTTATGAAAGTTTATGTCTTTTTCGTGTTGATTTTTCCTTCAGAATTAAAAGTAATTCTTAAAGGGTGTCATTTTTCTTTTCCTTTAAAGGAAGAAAAAAGCACCTTCCCTTTGTAGTCTGCTAAAGAAATTGTTGCCACATTGCTATTGTAATACCTAATTGTAGGTACAATCCTGATTCCTTTTTGGAAGTAATTCTCACCTCTACCTTTTATAAATCCCTCAAAGAGGAAGACGTTTTTATGTACTGTCCAAGACTTAAACTTTATCCTGAAATTAACTTCTGCAGAATAAGCACCGAAATCTGGGTGATGTGGGTAATGCACCAAAACGTCAGTGTTCTCACTTTTTAATCCCATCACCCTGTTGTAGAGACTTCAGGTTGTGTTGGTTAAGTTGGCATTCTCCTTGGAGTGCATATAAAAATCTGCTTGCAGCTTCCAAAGTTCTTAAGGTCTAAAGTGTTTGAAGCTTCCTGATTATCCCTCTGAAAAATGTCTTGTTATTTAGTGGCTGCAATTTAGCGTGTTTTAGTTCTTAGAACGACTCATCCAGAGTTTTTAATATAACTGGGGTCTTCTAGTTTGCTGTCACCAGGCGCTGCATTTAGCACTCCTCAAATGCTGATGATTCAGAGGCTATGAGGGGTTTGGAGGTACTAGGCTCGTAGCTAACTTTTGGACTACAGTATTTAAAAGGTGCCTTCTTGGGTCCAGTCCTGTGGTCTGACTTGACCATAACAGCAAGAACCCAAATTTGCCCCCTGTAGTTTCCCCAATTGTGTTGCATCCATGAGTTGGCTCTCATGCAGAATGTGTCAGTTTGGCAGGCTGAGATGGAAACTGGCCTCATTGCCCACCTCATATCTTAACTGGTTGACCGGCAGAGCACTGAGGTTTTTAGGTACTGCTTGTACTAAGGTCAGGATCCAAATAAGTTTGGGAGATGTACCTTCTCATATCCTCATCCTTAGACACAAACAACACACACCAACCTATTAAAAGTTCTGAGTGGCCCCACAGCAAAGACTCCTGCTTAGTTTTGTTTAAACCAGTGTTTTCTAAATTCATTTGACCATGAATCTTTTTTCAGAAACTTACCAACACTCTGAGGAGCCACAGGCTCTACTAAACATGCTTTGGGTAGTGCCGGTCTATTTAATGACATGATTACTACATTTATATAATCTCTTAGCTACTCAGAATCTTCTTCAGTGGTCACATTCAGGATTTTTATAAAATTTTGTCTTACAGTTTTTAAAAGAAGGCCTATGCATTTCAAAGATCAGAGTAAAGATGCCCTGTGCCTTGAAGAGCCCACAATCTTGTCTCATACCTTGTTTAATCCTGAGGTTCAGGGGTCTCTTAGGGGATGTACTGCACTCGGATACTACTTGAATTGTGGCCTGGCTCCACCACCGCTGACGTTGGTCCATCCCTCTCTAGGCTTCATGATTGCCTAGTACTCATACTTGCTCTGGCACAGACAGATGGATGGACACCACCCTGTGTCATGGGGAGGCTCAGCTGTGGACCAAACATGCCAAAAATAAAATCACGGTGTTGTGTCTGGGCAAAACTGGGGCTCCAGTGTTATTGAATTGTTATTCCATTCTTTATTGCCTGACCACTTGTGATCAGATGAGATTTGTTTCCTGGGCCCTTATGGTTAAGGTGGAGGAGTGTGGGATGACTGTGGTTAAGTGGATTTGTAACTGATGCTGTGGCCATGCCCAGGGTAGGCTGCTTAATGGATCCATGTCAGCTGGGGGTGGGCTCCAGTGGTTTGCCACGGGGCTGTATCCTCAGCCTCAGCCCCATCTTGGTTAGCTTTTTTTTTCTTTTTTAAATAATTAAGACACGGAGCCCCACAGACCGTACTTGGCTGATGACTTATGGATGAGAGAAGCAGCTAATGCAGTGGATGAGAGAATTGAGATTCAAAGATGATCTGAGGGGCTGAAATGCTGGAGGGGGGGACAAGGCAGGCAATGAGGTGGCATTTAAAATGGATAAGAACTTTGGAAAGTTAATTTATATATAAAAATAACACTATGGAATAAAGACATTGGGACTTTTTTAAATTGAATTCCATTTTGTGCTTAAAATGATCTGGAGGAATGGTGAACGTCAATTTAAGATGCCTATGGAGGAATGAGAATGTGGACAGTGAGAGATAGGAGTTTTAAGCTTATGGCTATACTTTGGTTCTTAAGTAGGGTGGTGAGCGCAGGGCTGTCTGTAATATTCTTTATACCTTTCTGTGTGCCTTAAATATTTAATAAATTAAACGGACTCTTGAAGCTTTAGTGGACCATTGGTTGAGTGGCAATGATGATCTCGCTACAAATGAAGCAGTAAATTAATGTCTGAGAGCTGTGGTGTGACTCAGTGGCATTTATGAGGCTCTGGGTTTCATCCCCAGCGTCACCCCCACCAAAACAAAAACCCTCTAATGTCTGATAAGGTCCTTCTGATCATGCCACTTGACTGCCCACATATGGAGAATTGTTCAGTTCTGAGTATCTCATTTGAAGAGGGGTAGTGTAGATGTACAACCATTAGGGTGTGTTCAGAGGGTGCTAAGAATGGAAACTAATCATATGGCATGTTATTAGGTGCTATTGAGTCAGGTCCGACTCATAGTGACCCTCTTAGGATTTTCAATGTCTGATTGTTTTGGGAGTGAATTGCCATGTCTTTCTCCCATCTTTGTGGTGCTGGGGATTGAACCCAGGGCCTCAGAGAGCACAGAGCAGCACTCTACGAATTGAGCTAAACACCAGCCCCAATTATATGGCATATAGTTGAAGAAAATGGATAATATTTACACCAATGAAGAAATGACTAAGGGGAATGTGATGGTTGTCTTCACCTGCGTGAGGGACTATGAGGTAGAAGAGTGAATGCCTTTCTTCTTTAGAAGGGCAAAATTAGGGCCATGAATGGAAGTAGTGTTCAGCACAATGGATGGAAGGAAGGAAGCACATCCTAACAGAGTGACTTGGGGTAGATCAGACTGGTTTGGTAGGTCAGTTCTCCACTGGAAGTGTTCCAAGTGTACCTGGATCTCCACCAGACAGGGAGGCTGTGAGAAGCCATTTTGTAATGAGGAGATAGGCCCGGTTGATCTCCAAAGCCGCCCCTTAGTTCTTCTGTTCCGAACCATTGAAGGCTTGAGCCAGTGTGTGACACCTTTGGCATTACTATGTAACACATTGGTTCAGAAAAGTGACAGAAGCTTTGCCACTTACTTATGCCATCTGGTGTAACTTCTGATGCTGTGGGTTCCATGTAAAGTGTTTGTGCCTACAAGAAAGTGACTTAGGTGATGTGATTGTTAGTCGCAGGTGGAGCTTGCATGTATGCATATATAGCAGAATGTAATTAAGGTAGCTAGAACTTTAATGTGTCATCAGAGTGTTATGTTGATCATTGTTGCTTTGACATGCTTTCAGTTCAGTACAGTATTGTAATAATGATTATTTTTGGTATTGTTTGCTTGAAATGGAAAATTAAAAATTATGAGACTGAGACAGACTGAGTTCTTAGGTTCCAGCTGATTTTTACTTTATAAGTTTTAGCCCCTTTCTGTATTTCTTATGTGTTTTTGTTTCTCTGTTCCTTCCTTGCTGCCTTCTCTTGTGTTAAGTATTTTCTCATGTGCCATTTTAATCCTGTTTCTTTTACTGAAATTTTTTGAGTTATTTTCTTAATGGTTGCCCTTGGGATTACAATGAGCATCTTAACTAAAGACAATCTAATTTGGATTAATATCCAATTAATTCTAATAGTATATCAAAAATTCTGCTCTATCCTCACTTTTTGCGTGTGTGTATTTTTCTTTCTCTGTTTTGGACTGAATAATCTCAATGACTTAGCTTTAAATTTGCTGATTTTTTTTTTTGTCAGCTCAAATTTGTTATTGAGCTAGTGAATTTTTTTTGTTTCAGTTACTATTTTCAACTGAAGAACTTCTATTTGGTTCTTTTTAGATAATTTCTATCTCTTTATCAATATTCTCTCTCTGTTGCTCTCTTTTTCTCTCTTTTGTGGTACTTGGGAGTTAAACTGAGGGCCTCGCACGTACTTTGGCAAGTGCTCCACCACTGGGCTACACTTCGAGCCCTTTTTTATTTTGAGACAAGGTCTTACTAAGTTACACAGGCTGCTTCTGGCCTTGAACTTGCAATCCCACCTCAGCCTCCCAAATCACTGGGAAATATTCTCTATTTGATAAGACATTATTCTAAAGCTTTCCTTTATATCTTTAGACATGCTTTCCTGTATTTTGAACATGTGTATTGTTGTTGTTAGGTGCTGTTGAGTAGGGTGTGACTCATAACGACCCTCGTAGGGTTTTCAATGGCTGATTGTTTCCCGATTACTTTGGAAGTGGATTGCCAGGTCCTCCTCCAAACATGTGTACAGTAGCTGATTTAGACTGTTTACTAGGTGCATTGTCTGGACTTCCTTAGGGGCAGTTGCTAATGGCTGCATTTTCCCCTGTGCAGAGGTCCTAGTTTCCTATTTCTTTGTATGGCTCATGCTTTTTTGTTAAAAACTGGAGATTTAAAATAATATAACATGGTAACTCTGGCAGTTAGATTCTCGTACCTCTACAGAATTTGTTGTTATTGCTATTTGTGGTTGGCTTTGGTTGCTGCTGTTTATTTAAGTGACTTTCTCGAACTACCTCTCTAGACTGTTCTTTATTGTGTGTGACCACTGAAGTCCATGCCTGGTTAGCTAGTGATCCTGCAGAGACTTCCTTAAATGCACTGAGCCAATAAACCTTGCAGCCTTTGCTGAGGCACTGTGTGTGGAGTGCTCCCTCCTTCTCCCAGCAGTTACAACTCTGCCGTAGCCTTCACTTCTTGCTTGTGCAAAGCTTCAATGTCAGCTGGAGTTGAGAGATCAGGGCCTTCTCAGGTATTTTTTCTGGGTACATGCATAGTGCCATCCATGTATGCAGCATTCTAGACTCCTAGGAATATATCAGAGTCTTTCTGAGACCCTGCGGACATCTCATTACCCAGTTTTTCCTTTTAAACTTTTTAGTGAGCTTTTTGTCAGCCCCCACTGGCAGTGCTTCCTCAGGCAGCTGCTGGGTTAAACTTATTTAACACTTACTGTTTTTGAATAAGTGCCCTGGAGATAGGACAGAGAGAGCACTCAGGTCAGATAAAAAGCTTCTAGACATCTGCCAGACAGGTCACATGGTGACAGCTCTTCGCGAATTGAATTTTTTGGGAGCTCTAAATCCATCTCTCCCCTCCAGTGGCTGTTGGTTTTTAAAGCCACCATAGTTGTGATGGGCTGGGATTTAGCTCAGTTGGTAGAGCGCTGCGCTGCAGTCTTTGAGGTCCTGAGTTCAATTCCCAGCACCGCAAAAATGGGAGAAGGACGTGGCAATCCACTCCCAAGGCAATCCCGAAACAGTCAGCCATTGAAACCCCTATGAGGGTCGCTATGAGTCGGATACCAACTTGACGGCACTTAACAACATAGTTGTGATGCTCTTGGTTTTCAAGGTTACCATGGAGTTGGAGGAGGAAGGATTGGGGGTTAGCTCAGTTGGTAGAGTGCAGTTCTGCGGTCTCTGAGGCCCTCAGTTCAATCCTCACAAGTGGGAGGAGCCCAATCCCAAAAAAATCAGCCTTTGATAACCCTACAAGGGTCACTGTGAGTCACTATGAGTAGTACATGACTCCACGGCCCCTAATAACAACATGAGATAAGCTCAAGTTAAAATGACTCACAGGTCACAGTTCTTCCTGAAATTCACCCATTCTTGAATACATGGTTCTTGTACTGTTTCAAGGCTTTCATTAATTCTCAGAGTCTTGAAAAGGTCCATCATGACCATTGTTGACAATATTTGTATTACAGAGGAGCAGATTCTCAGAGGTCTTTCTCTGGCCTCCGGCATGTTTAACTCTGTCAGTATTTCTTCCACTGCAGTAGCAAGTCCTGTTTTTTGTCCTGTTTTCTCTTCTCTCTCATTCTGAGGTCTTGAAGTGGTCCCAAGGGAGTGTAAAAGAGCATGGGTTCCTGTATAGCACCCGTCCCCACTCTCAGTTTACCAGGAGTGCTTCATAACCTTAGATGGTAACAAGCACGGGCACACACCAAACTTCAGAGAGGTTCAACTTCTAGGTCAGTTTTTTATCTGGCTAGCATATTCCATCTTTGACAGTCTAATCAACTTTGTATGTTATCCTGTGATGAAGTAAATCCATTCTTTGTCTAAATTAGAATTAGAAAATGAAACACTAATAGTTAAAACAGCCATTTCCTCTGGATACTGTTGGGATTTGTGATTCGGGCCAGACATAACATTAGTTTTTCTCTATCACATCTTACAGTACAGGTTAATAGCTTGAGTTTGTGTTAAATGTTCTTTTTAATCTGTGCACTCAAAATCTAAGTTACCACATGTAACATAAATTTGATTTTTATATAACCCAAAATTCAAATTATGTGAATTTATTTCCTAGTAGCCTTTCATTTCAGAGGACTGTCTCCCATTATATAAGATGGAAATACATGATGCTATGCACATGCAGAAATGTCACAATGAAACTCATTAAATTATACATTGAAAAATTATTAATAAAATAAGAGTACCTCGCAAAAAGAGAAGGAAATACAAGTGCTGTTGGTAAAAAGTAAAAAGATTCTGTTTTGAAAAGCTGTGTGTGGTTATATAGCGAATTACCATGTTAAAGTTCGTATTTTTTTGCGTTTTATGTGTTTGTGTATTTTGTTCTCCCTCATTTGTTAGATAATAATTTAACCAAGCAGTCTAAAATGTGATATTACATGGTGGTACAACAATTTTGAAATCTTGAAAGCTAAAACTGGAAACATTTGCTTGTATTTTTTTCCACCTCAAAGTGTTTTGTTAATGAGACATTTTATACTGCCATAAACCCAGGGCAGTAACATAGGTGTTGATTGATTTTTGGATGGTAAGGGGCCTCTCTAATTGCAGAATTTGACATTTGTGTCATTTCTGCTGTTTTAGGTGAGCAAGACGTGGAAGGTGATTGCTGAGGATGAGGTGCTGTGGTACAGGCTGTGCCAGCAGGAAGGGCACCTTCCCGAGAGCAGCATCTCCGATTATTCGTGCTGGAAGCTTATCCTCCAAGAGTGCCGCGCCAAGGAGCACATGTTAAGAACGAACTGGAAGGTAGGCAGTGGTCAGCAGCATTACCTGGGGAGATAGATGGCAAGGACACGGCCTTCAGGTACAGCCTGAGGGCCACGGAGGGAAGCGCAGGGAGAGGGGTGCTGAGCAGCCCCAAGAGTGATAGTGACTTGCTGCTGTCTTCTCCCTTAAAAGAGCTGCCCCGCTGCTGTCATCAACTCCAGAGTCTGTTCAGGAGGGGTGGGCTGAGCTTGGGCTGCCGGTCACTTCCCTCTGCTGCTTGGGATTGTTGGAGTCAAGCTCGGTGCAGCCCCTTTCACTTTCCTTACTTTCCGGAGGCACAGAGATCACAGAGGTGCCACCTGCACACACAGGAGGCACTGCAGCGTCCACTGCGGGAGCCAGAAGAGGGAGGCTGTGCGTGGCTCCCAGTGCCCTGGGCTCCTCCCTCCAGTAACGCACTGGCGTGCTGCCCTGGCATTTAACACTTCCAGGCTGTACAGAAATATTGGATCACAGCTAAGCGCTTCTGGAGGACCTAACTGTCAAGAAGCGAGTTGCTCAGGGCTGCACGAGCCGTGCCAAAGGTGGCAATACGTGGCAGCGCTCCTTTCCCACCCAGGCAGCTGGTGTTGACCTGAGAAGGAGAAGGGGAGAAACGTGCTTTCTCTTCTCTGGACAGGTCAATCCTAATAGGCTTGGAGGTGAACAAGATTTGCTTGTTTCTGATGGTGACATATGGCCTGTGTGCATGTCTGTCCCCACTCACCTCGTAACCTGATTAGTAACCAATAGGCTTGATCGGAGCAGCCTTGTTTGTGCCATCCCAGCAACATCAATGGGAGCAGAGCTTCTCTCATTTAGGCTTGTTCAGTCCCAACACTGGTGATGTTGGGCCAGCTCATTCTTTTTTATGTGTGGGGTGAGGGGCTGTCCTGCGTTTTGCAGCATCCTTGGGTCTATCCACTAGATAACCAGTAACATTCTCCTCCTCCCCCCAACTGGGACACTTCAAATGTGTCCAGACATTACCAGATATCCCCTGGGAGGGTAAAATTGCTCCTGGTTAGAACCAGCGATCTGAGGAGAATTAGCCTAGCTGTTCTTTTTTAGACTGCAGTTGTACCACTGTGGCATCGATCCCATCAGATCTCGGAAGCTAAGCAGGGTTGGGCCTAGTTAGTACTTGGATGGGAGACTGCCTGGGAACACCAGGTGCTGTAGGCTTGGGAGAAGGACTGAGGAGTCACAAAAAAAAAAAAAAGAGTCAGCCATTGAGAATCTTATGAATAGCAGAGAAGCACTGACAGTAGTGCCAGGCATGGCCCAGTATTGGGAAATGTTTTGCCTGGTGTACATAGGGTCACTATGAGTTGGACCGAACTCAATGGCACCGAACAGCAGCAACAACAACAAATTCTTTCTTAGCGTGTTAAAACCTCACCACTAAGAAAGTCACACTGGCCCCATGGTGTTTGTCTGCATTCATAGAAGGGAGTAAACTTGTTCGGAGCCTGTTCACCTGGTCAGAGCCTGTTCACCTGGTCAGGTCTTGTAATGGACACAGGTGAGAGGCAGGTAGAAAGATTTGGCAAAGTGGCTCAGAAAAAGCGAGGGCCAGAAAGCAGAATGTCTACCTAGGCTTTGTAGAAGGGGCTGCAAAATAAGGAAATCTTGAGGGCCTTTCTCCAGAAGGAGGGATACTGCTGAAATTTATGAACATGTCCCCTGGCTTGACTTTGGAGGTGGCAGGCCCTGAGAGAGAAAGTGGCAGATAAGTTTTTGCCTCCTTTTTGGTGGTAGACAAAGCAAGGTGGTATCTACTCATTGATTTTGGCTGGAGGTGGCAGAAGTGGTATTAAAAGACCTACCTCATAGGATTTGGTACCCATTAACAGTTTACAGGTTACATATAGTTCCACTGAATGTCTAGTCATTGTTTTTGTCTAACAAGCACAAAATCCCATGTGCTTGTTCGCCATTGAGTGAACTGGTTAGAAATGTGGGTGCCATGTTAGGAAGGCTTCTATTTGGAGTGTCTTGGGTCCATTTCCTGGCACTGTGAACAATGAGGATTTCGTGGGTGAAACTTTCAGTGAAGACTCTTTCATTAACTGTAATGATAAGATTCTTACTATGACTCTAGGATAAAAGAACATCTTATCAAAACAGGAAAGGTAGCCTTAGGGAGGTTGCCTAACCTTGGCATGCCTCTGGTCTCTCATCTTCAATAGGCTGAGCAGCACTGCTTCCTGTCCTGTGATGAGGGCGACGAGGTAATACACCTCAGTCTCCTGCAGAGCCTGGCCTACTCCCTGTGCTTAGGCAGAGCTGGCTCTTGAAGTTCACCAGGCTTTGCACACAGATCCAGGGCTTCTGTTCTATTTTGAGGTTGACTTCAAGATGGTTTGGGTAGGCAATTTGGTTTGGCACTTCCTAGGTCTTTGGGGGACCCAAGAGTTCTCAGGTCCTCTCACATAGGGGATGGCCTGTAAATGCATGAACTTACCTGGACTTGTAGCTAAGAGCTAGGCTGTAAATGGATGGATAAAGTGGGTCGGGGGCCTCAGTGTTCCCCTTCCTGGTGTTTACATAAGCTTATTTTTACCCTGCCATTCTAGGGTCTCCCTGTTCCTAGAATACAAGTGTGGGACTGGGATCTGGGGGTGGGGGCAGGTACAGGACAGAGTGAGTAAGTGCCAGAAGCATGCTGGTGTTTACCGCAGACCTTTTCCTTTTCTGTCAGTGCCTTTTCCCTTTTGCTCTGACCCCCATACAGATGACTCCCAGATCCTCCCCTTAGCTCCCTAGCTGGACAGCTCCTCTTAGGTGTGATTTGGTCCCTCCCCTGTAAATTTGGCCCTTGGTTTTGAAAATACAGCTACTTAATAAGTTTTTATTATAATGGGATGGATGTCATCATCTCTTTCCTAATAAGTCATAATCCTAGCAGCTATGCCTTACTGTGTACTTGCTCTGAGCTGAGAACTAGTGTGGCATTTACGTTTCTAATTCTTGTGCCAGGCTAGCACAGCTGACAGGCCTGATCCTTTGTTATTCCCAGGTACCTCTATTTGTGTGGACTTTTTGGCTCAACTATCCTACTCGTTCCAGCCTTTCACATGGAAATACTTTGTGGCCCTTCAGATTCCCTTTGTTTGTATTTTTAAAATAATTGATGTCTCTTTTCTGAATCAGTGGTAAATGATCATGGTAAAATAACTCAAAAGTCACAAATGGGCACATAGTGGAAAATACACCTCCCTCTTCATCTTTCCATCCGTCACCTGGTTTTCCTCAGGAGCACTCCAAGGTTAGGTTTTAGGGTGGGCATGTCCACCATGTGGGCTGCATGTGGCCCAGGACAGCTAGTAATGTGGCCCCACAAAATTATATAACATCATGTGTTTTTTTTAGGATTTATTTTCTTTGAGACCCCCGCACATATTTCTAGTTTTGAAGTTCCAAAGCAGTACTGTGTGTGTCTATAGGACGACACCTAATGGTTCTTTAAAATATACTGGGATGATGCCACAGTATCCAGTTCTAACCTTCATATAAGTGTAAATATGTCACAGTGGGTAACGTGAGTCAGATTAGTACCACTGCCTGCCACCTGCTCAGGCAAATATAATCAAGTTGAATTTGAAGTGATTTAGAGCTGTTCAAAGCCACTTAGGGGTGTGTAAGAGATTGCATGAGTTTTGGGCAACTTGGGAAGTAGAACATTGCAATTGCCAATAATATTTTTGAAAATCTTGAACTAATAATAGTGACTACTTACATCGAACCAGACATTGATAGATTAATTTTACAAAAACAAGGTTAAATATCCCACTAGTCTTACATTGCTCTCATTTCTCTAAACTTTATAATAACTTTTTTTTTTTTTTTTTTTGGCGGTACTGGGGGTTGAACCCAGGGGGCCTCATGCTTGCATGCTTTGCAAGTGAGCACTGCACCCCCAGCCCTTTTTTTTTTCTTTTTGAGATAGGGTCTTGCTAAATTATGCAGACTGTCTCTGGTCTTGAACTTGCAATCAGTATTAAAGTCTTACTATGTATATATACGGGCTGGGATTTAGCTCAGTTGGTAGAGTGCTGCACTGCAGTCTCTGAGGTCCCGAGTTCAATTCCCAGCACCACAAAAATGGGAGAAGGACCTGGCAATCCACTCCCAAGGCAATCCTGAAACAGTCAGCCATTGAAAGCCCTATGAGGGTCGCTATGAGTGGGATAACGACTCGACGGCACCTAACAACAACAACAATGTATATATACTATCATATAATTTGTATGTGGCCCATGGAAGCCAAAAGGTTAGACACCTCTGTTTTAGGGTTTTTCCTAAAGGTTGTTTCCATGAAAGCTCTGACCTCTCAGTCAGATATGTCATCTTTTCTTATCCCTTCCCCCATCTGGATCTTTATCTGTTTTTCATTTTATTCTGAGAGTTCTTATAAGAGTTGTTAGCAGGTAGATTATCACTAAATACTTATCTTCTCCAAACTGAACTTTATAATATACCTTATATTCTTCTTCAGATGCTTGTGACTACCAGCAAATACTTAGCAGCTTATCAAGGATTATAGTTATTTGTGTGCACATATTTCCCTTACATTTGATTTTCTCCTTGAGGACAGGGCCAGCCTCTCACACGTTCATTCACACTCTAGATTCAGTGCCTTTCGTGTCTATGGTAACTTGGATATGCTTAATGTGTTAGTTGTTGTGTTTGTCTTTTCGAATGCTCAGATAGCTTGAGTGCAGTACATACTGTAGAAGATTGCTTTGGAGTAGGTGAGAGTGAAATGCTTTGTCTTCTGGCTATCCTGAGAATAGTGTAAACCACATTTCCCCTTTTCCTCATGCAGAATCGCAAAGGTGCTGTGAGTGAGCTGGAACATATTCCTGATGCAGTTTTATGTGATGTGCATTCTCACGATGGCGTTGTCATTGCTGGGTAAGCAAAACAGTTTTCATTTAAGGCTCTTCATCTGCAGTCTTATATTTTTCATGGATTTCCCCCTGAGCACTGGTGACTGTGTCTTCCCTTGGGAACATGAACCTTCCTCAGCCATATAGCTCATGTTCAAGGTGGACAGTACCCATAATTCTGTTCTCTTGGATCTGAGAGCTCAGCAGTGAGTGGTGAGAAGCAAATGGCAGCACAGGGGCCTGCAGTCCATTTGTCTCAATGTTTTCTCTAGCTTTTAAATCACTTTTGTAGCATGTTATGTTAAAATTTCATTAAGGCAAACAGTTGGTATTTTATGAAGACATAAATAAGTCAAGTAAAAGCTGGGCACAGTGGCTTACAGCTGTAATCCCACTGACTCAGGAGGTAGAGGCAGGAGGATCCCAAGTTGGAGGCCAGAGGTAGCCTGTGTAACTTAGTGAGACCCTGTCTCAAGATAAAAAATAAAAATGGGGCTGGGGTGCAGCCTGGTAGTAGAGCATTTGCAAAGTATGTGTGAGACCCTGGGTTCAACCCCCAAGTACCACAAAAGAAAAAAAAAAAGTCAAGCAGGAATAAGAAGTATTGGCACAAACAGGCTCTGTTCTTATTGTCTTGTTCTGAAGCCTTTATTATGGGGAAGGGCTATGGCCACACATAATCTTCCTTCCCCACCACAGTGCATATTTGCTATTTAGCTTGTCCAGAACTAGGCTTTTAATGTGTCTCCATGGCCAAAAAATTAATTCTGGCTTCTGTTCCAAAAACCACTTTCATGAATTCTTCCATGTTTTCCAACAGAGGTGTAGCTATGTGTTTCTTTAATGTACTATATAAAGATCAGTTTTCTTTCTGAATTAGGAAGATGTCTTGAACCATATATAGCCTCAAATTGTAAACTTTAAATTGTATACTTTTATAGTCTCAAATTGTATGCCAGAAAGTGGAGACCAGAACTCTGCAGGAAACAAAAACAAAAAATAACCTTGGACTTAAACATTTAGTAGTTGCTGATCTTTTTCTTGAAACTAGACAAACATCAACTCAAGTAGCATTCCTTAAAGGGGAACATTTGAATAGAAATTCCATGCAGATTATTTCAATATGGTCAGCCACACCCATGAAAAATTATTTCTCTTTTAAACAAGGTCTTCCCAGGAGGGACACTTCTTCACCTTCTGTTCACTGGTTACACTAGAGAGGTTAATGTCCTTGGGAAAGCTGTAGAACTGTTACTTTTAGAAAGATGAGTGGACCAGCGATCTGGCATTCTGTCCATCCACTTATCAGAGCAGCATTAGGCCTCTGCCCCCATTGCTGATGTGTGAACCTCAGAGCACCCGATGTGCAAGATGCTTCTGCGTGGTTACCACACAGATGTTTGATCTTTCTGGCTTCAGAGGGCTCTGCCTAGAGTGTAAGACACTGAATACTGAGACTGGACTGAGAGAGTCCTGAAAGATTAGAAATAAAGGGGAGCCTTTGGTCCTGAAAGCCACGATGAGTGTCTTATCTGACCGCGGATCCCTGAAAGGGTAGGCTGGCTGGCAGCTTTGAGGCCAGCTGCCAGTTCTGTCTTGCCTCCCTTTCCCTGGGGGTCTGCTCAGCACTCCAGATTAGGCTGCACAAAGCCCAGCCCTGGCTGAGTTCTGGGGATCAATAGGCTGAAACTTGAGCCACGGGTCAGAGAGGCTCCTCACAACCCCTGTTTCTGAGAGAACCTCACGTTGATGGCTTAGCATGAGATCCTTCAATCTTGTTTGTATATAGAGCATCTTGTGTTTATCATTAAAATTTTATCTGGCGGTTACGATGCTTGTTTCTGGGTCAGCTCTTGAATCCCTTTTCATTTGAGACAGCGGTGTTTGTGGTTACCTCATTCCCAATCAATGTTGTATTCTCCAGGCTTTCTACAGTGATGCATCTCCAAGGAGCTTCTTAAAGAGACGCTGCCACCTCACCTTGCTTTCTCTTGTCCTGATTTTCCTTCTTGGCTTCCTTTTTCTTTCTTTTACACAAGTAGAATCTACTCAAAGTCTTATTTTTGTGTAATTATAAATCATTTTTGCAGTTAAGCCTGTTAAATACATGTCATATAATTGATGGAAAACAAAGAATTGCAAAATCCCTTGCTTCCCTCCACCTTTCCAGTTTTCTATGTAAGTGTTCTGGATTTGAGGTTGGCTTGCAAAAGCCTGGACTGATTTAACTGCACTTAGACTCCTGGTATAGCCCATCTTGGTTCTTCCTTATTCTTTTCACACAAAACCAAAGCAGCCTTGAAATACTCATTCATGAACTCACTCACTGACGCTGAGCACCTGTCATGTGGGTGCCACCACCCCCTGCTCACCGCAGCTGGTTTTCCAGTGGTACCTAGACACAGTCTTTGCTTCCTTTGCTATCTTATGAATAATTTTTGGGAACCTGACATTTAGAGTTCTTTGACATTTGTTTTTGACATACCATTTTATTCATTACTCACTTCAAGTGCACCTTGGGTTTTTTCCCATGCTGTTCAAGTCACCTCCAATGACATCTTTTTTAAAAAATTGAGACAATATATGTACCCTTGAATCCACCCTTCAAAAGTGTAAAATTCAGATATTTTTAGTGAATTCAAAAGACTGTGCAACTGACACCATTGTTGAATTCCAGAACATATTTACTGCCCTAAAAAGAAATCAGTCCCATTCTTTAAGGCTCAGGCCTGTCCTGGCTCCTCTGAGAGGTGCTCCAGCACTCTAGACAATTAATAGCACCCCACCTGTGCTCTTCTTATAACTCCTGGAAAAGTGATTATCTGCAGCATATAGAGCAACTAATCATGTGGCTTTATTTAGAAATAACTTGATAGCCATGACTGTTCTTTCTGGTAACTTGCAAGGATCTTTGAAAACTAGGGGTGCTCTATAATATCCCATTAAATGCTCTGTAGTGCTCATACACTGTTCTATATGGATTAAGCACTGAAGTTGAACACAGACACCCTTCACCTGTACACTCCTTGTTCTGGGGGAACTGGAGAAATGCCTGCTTTCTCTTCTCGGTTCTCTGATTTCATAGTTGTTTCAACTGAAAAGTTGTATTGTTTTAAATCTGCGAGGGACTTTAGAAATGACCTAGTACCAGGACACCCATGTGTATGAGATGGTGGGTCTCAGAGCCAAGATGGATGTGTACACACTATGCCCACTGCCCCCTTGCTGCTGTGACACCCACACACAAACCTTTCTTTCCTCACTAAACTGGTGAGCTTTCATTCAGATTATATCACTTTTCACTACTTTCTTTGATTTCTTTTGAAAATTTTCTTTGCATAATTGTATCCTGATTTTATTATTCATTCCCCCAATAGTGGATATTAAAGTCATTTTCTGTGTGTTATTTTATAGTCACACATCATTCAATGATGGGGATATGTTCTGAGAAATGCATTGATGGGTGACATCACAGAATGTATATACAAAAACCTAGGCAACTATGATGTCATAAGCCATGTAATCTCATAGGACCACCATTGTATATGTGGTCCGTTGACCAAAATATTGCTATATGGTACATGCCTGAGTAATGTTATGACTATTTCATGTAGAGAAGTTTGCACATTTTTCTTGTTTTTAGTACCACAGATATTCTTTACTTAAAAGTTAGAAAACACATGCTATTATAGAAATTTTGAATTCTGTATACATGTACAGGATTAAAGAGTCAGTTTTTCCATTATCCTTTTGTTTCTGATTATTTTCCTAGGCTAGTGTCTCATCAGTGGAATTATTGAATTTAGAGGAATGAATTTTTATGGTTTTTCAGATTAAGAAGTTATTTTAAAATGCTTTTGTAGCCCTCAACATTTTTCCAGTTTAACTTTTTGATTTGAAATCCAAAAACTATCTCTTAAGCCTGCTCCTAAGTATATCTACCTCCTTCCTGTCATTGCCAGAAATAACGCTGGACTCTCAGAGGTCACTGGTGCCTTTCTTGGTTGACAAGCCAATGACCTTTTCCTTTGGAACCTTTTGGCAGTGTTTGATCCTATTGATGGCACCCCTCTTGAAATGGTGAGGATCTTGTATTAAGCATCATTGCACCCTCAGAGCCTGACTCCAGTCTCAGCACCGAGGAGACACAAGGGAAGGCATGTATGGAATGATGATGCCTCTGGCTTCAGTGAGTCACAATCTCTGAGCCTCCTCCAACCCACTCATGCTCCTCCTTTGGCCCTTTCTCCTGCCCTTCCAAGGTCCCACTTGGTTATTTAGCAGTGATAAACACCATCTTGGAAAATGCCTAGACCAGCAGGAGCTTCTTCAGTTGTGACAATAGATTCAGGCACAACACTTACTGTGCTTTTTCCAGCAAAACTTTCCCATTTTCTGGGGAAAATTTGTGTTCATAAGCCACCAGTGTCTACAGAACAAGCCACCTGATTTTTCTCTCAAAGCTTAGTGACTGTCTGCATTTTCTATGTGATCTGGTTGTTGTGTTGTTAGGTGCTATTGGGTCGGTGTCTGACTCAGCCGCCCTATGTACAACAGATGAAACACTATTATCAGTGCTTCTCTGCTATTCATAGGGTTTTCAATGGTGGATTGATTTTTTTTGGAGTGTGTTACCAAGTCCTTCTCCCAAGCCTACAGCACCTGGTGTTCCCAGGAGGTCTCCCATCTAAGGACTAACCAGGCCCGATCCTGCTTAGCTTCCGAGATCTGACAGAATTGGATGCCACAGGGCTATGGCTATGGGCTGTGTGATCTGGTAGCCCTCTTGAAATGCTAGTGAGGTGTCCAGTGTGTTTTCCTTGTATTTTAGAAGAAGAAAGATTATCTAAAAACTTGGTTGACAATAAGAGATAAGGAAACGTCTTTTGTTTGCCTTTCCTTTTTTAAAATTTTGGTTTTCAGTGTTGATAGCTCTTACAATTTCAGAATGTCCTTAAAATTATATATTGGGCTGGGAGTGTCACTTAGTAAGGTAGAGTATTAGCCTAGCAAACATGAGGCACTGGGTTCAATCTCCAGCACCAAAAAGAAAATAATATTTACCATTGATGAAAAATAATAGAAGAAAAGGGATTGCAGTGCCCCCATTCTGTTTTGTGACACTTGGACTGTTTGTCTTCTCCTTAGTCACACTCTGGAAGTTGTGATGTTACCTGTTTGCAACTCAAGTTCAAAAAGGTCACAGTATAAGACCGGAGGTGTGGATCCAGGTAGAGTTTGCCATAAGTAGGAAAGGAGAGCCACCTAGTGAAGGAGCATCTCCCAGGTAAAACCTGGGGGAGACAGTCAAGTTTGGGGCTTCTATGAGGCCCAGTGCCAGTTCTGCTACCATTAAGCTATTAGCTCACCAAAAGCTTTTATCGGATGCCCAGGAGTATGGTGGTATTTTGCAATAAATTCCCTCTTCACTGTTAACTGATTGTATGTCTGAAACATTTTGGTTTGCATAAGGAAACACTTTTCTCTTCACGTTAGAGGAGTACTTTTCCCCATTCAGTATAAATGTAGTATTAGGTCCCCTCTGTATGTTGCAGTTTTATTCAGTTCCTTCCTGGTTTCCCACTGTGACTGGCCTTTTAAGCATGCAGAGCCTGCCTTTACTGGAAGCAGCAGTAACTGTGTGTCCAGGTTTCTCCTTTGCCAAACTAGATTAAAGAGAAACTGTGTCATTTTCTGTTGCAGAATACTTGCTCTCTTCTTCCTTACAGATACTCAGTTGTCCCATTTTGTCTCCTTTGCTTGGAGGCAAGTGTACTGGAGCAGATACATAAAAGATTGACCCCTCTCTCCGGCAGTGGGGTTAACTCTGGTCAGTGCTTTGCCTGCCGGGTGTGACTGATGCAAATTGGTTTTTTATCATCACCAGCTCTGTTTGTCCACTCAACCTGGACATCAGAGTGGAGGGGGTTTCCAGTATCCTGTGGACATGAAGCAAAAACGAGAGCTTCTGGTATATATATGTAAACTTTGGTGTCTGTGCCTCTGGTTGTTTCAGTTTGCCTTGTGGTACTTTTATTATTTACAAGTTTATCATTGTTTCACGATTAAGAACTATTAGAAAATATCAGTTTAAACATAGTCATCTAGGGTAACTTGAAATATCCTGCTTTTAGGCATTTTTTCCCTCCATTTCCCCCGTAGTTGAAAATGTACCTCTGTATTGTCCATGTACTATGCCAAAATATTAATTGAGGTTTTACTCTGAGGTATATATTTGCCCTGAATTTTAAAATATTTTCTGATCAGGAACTAAAGCTCTCAAAGATGATATTCCTGATACTCTACTAATTTCATATGAAACAAGATAATAGAAAATAAATAATTGCTAGACATTACTCTGGCGTGCAGCTGTAGCCCTGTGGCATCTGATCCCGTCAGATCTCAGAAGCTAAGCAGGGTCGGGCCTGATTAGTACCTGGATGGGAGACCGCCTGGGAACACCAGAAGCTGTAGGCTTGGGAGAAGGACCTGGCAACCCCCTCCCAAAAATCAATCTGCTATTGAAAACCCTATGCACAGCAGAGAAGCAGTGACAATAGTGTTTCCCCTGTTGTATAGAGGGTCGCTATGAGTCGGATACTGATTTGATGGCACCTAACAACAACAATAGACATTACTCTGAGGTTATCTTAAGATAACAGGTGCTGTTGAGTCCGACTCAATATCAACCCCTATATACAACAAAATATTCCCTGACACTGCAACATGCCTGGCACTATTGTCAGTGCTTCTCTGCTATTCATAGAGTTTCTGATGGCTAATTGTTTCAGGAGTGGGCTGCTGGGTCCTTCTCCCTAGCCTATAGTACCTGGTATTGCCGGGTGGTCTCTTTTCCAAATACTAACCAGGCCTGACCCTGCTTACCTTCTGAGATCAGAGGGGATCAGATGCCAGGGTGGCATAGCTGTAGGCTTGAGATAGCAGAGGCTTTGTACACATGGTGATGACGTTGTGTTAGATAATGTCACCGTATCCTTAACTTTGGACATGCTTTCTAACTTTCTCCTTTTCAGAAAACTACTTCTTGGTAGTTTTCCTTTCAACCTTGTTTTGTACAGATTTTGTGCTGCTGCTTATGACATTGGACGGTTTGCTATAAGGAATTTTATCATTAGCCATTAGGAACCTCTTTTTAAAAATACTTTTAAACTTATTTATTTATTTTCTGCTGTGAGGTTACATGCTCTTCTAGTAAACAAGTCTGAGGTAAGATATTGATAAGCGACTCAGGGAGAGCATTACATTTATTATATGTCTAATGAAGGGGCTCCAGAATATCCTTAATAAATACTGGTGAACTCATGATGGCATTTATCCATCTCTGCTTCTCCAAGGAATAATGGGAAGGGCCACAGCTACAGTAACTCTGCATAATCATCATTGCCTCTGATTCTATTGATTGTGATTAACCAAGATGTATGGAAAGCAGTTTTAAGTGTATAGTGCACGTACCTCGTAAGGTCCATTAAGATGTTCATTATTTTTCAATTGATGTGTCTTAAGCTCCACTTGATGCTGGCTGTAGTGCATTTCCACAGAACGACTCTGCACCGTGGGACTGAGTTCATTTTGTTAATTGCATAATACAGTCATGTTTCATAGAGAATAGTAAATACTCTTGCTTTTATTGATTTGTAGCCTTTGTATTACTGAAGAAGGTAAGGGGCAAGTGAATAGTTCTTAAAACCTCTGCATGTTAAGGGCATAAATATTTCTTGGAATGTGGGCACTGCACTGTTAGGAGCCTCTGCCGGCCGAATTGCTCAGCACACTTTCAAACACTTCCAGCGCCTAGGCTGAAGTCAGTGGGTCCCTTCAGGCACCAGTCAGCATGGATGGATGCCTCTCACCCATGCCTTGCTCAGGAGGAGTGTCTAGGCTGACACCGGCCAAAATCTGTGGCAGTTACAGAACACTGGGGAGGTGAGGAAGAGCAGGCCGCCATAGCGTCAGGGAGAGGCACCTCAGACAGGCTTCTCCTAGGAGTATGACCTGCTGCACTTGGCCAGGAGGAGGGTCACATGGGGTAGGGAGGCTGACCCTCACTTCAAACCAACTGTGGTCATTAATAATCCACTGCAGCATTTGTTTTTCTGGTGAGCTAGATGGAATACTTTTGTTTCAAAATCCTCAACAGGGGGTTCTAGGCAGCCAGAGCTACCAAGTTTGGGTTTTAACACACAAACCACTTGCTACTCCTGGCCCAAGGTGCAGGGGTGCTGATCAGAAAGGAGCTGGGGCTTCATTTAGGGCTGCCCGGGAGTATGGTCCTATGAAGGGTGAAGTTTTATTGGCCATTCTATATGTTCTTGGACAGCACCTGTGAGGTATAAGACAGGCCATGGGTCGGCCTGGCCCCATACATACTCCTGTCACCATCTTTTGGAACTGTCCTTGACTTCTTACCTTCCAGGTGAAATGGAGTGGTAGAATTGACAGGTTAGGGTCTGGGGCTGTGTCCTGCCAGCCTGAGTTATAACATTGAAAACAGCAAATTCCTTATATTGCACTTAAATGGAGATGCTTCTCAAAAGCAGTATTTGTTGAAGGATATTGTCATCTGAGGAGACAGAGTAGCTTGTTGGCTAAGCAGCAGATCAAGAAAAACTTTGCACACATTTTGATCCCAGCTATGCCACTAAAATGTTTCTGGTGACCTTGGATAAGTCACTTAACCCTACTTCTCAGCATTCTTAAATCAAAACAATCTCCCTGGTTGTTATGAAGAGTGGGGAGCAAATTTGTTTTCAGCAAGGAAGAGTTGGCACCTGGAAGCAAAGTGAAATCCCTAATGGATATTTGTATAAGAAGAAAGGTTAAGAGTTGTTTCTAGCTCTACATCATTTCTTCCTTTGTTTTCTTCTGGCCTTTGAGTCCAAATAAGTAGTCTGCTTATTGGAAACTTACTATTCAACAAAAGCTCTTTTGTGGTAAATCATTTTAAATTGGCAAGTGCTCTGCAGTGTTGAGCTTGGTAGAGGCTCTATTCCCATTCTTCCAACAAAATAAAATCAACTGTGGTCTCTGACCTGTTTGTTTAGAGGTACAGCAACGTTGCCGAACATGAGAAGATTGGGAAAGCATGCACCTTTGCTGTGTCACTGGCTTGTGCCATGGCTGGGGCACATTCTTGCTCAATTGAGAAAATGCTTTTTTCTTCAGTTCGTCTTCAGTGTTCGAACATCAGCTAACATATTAGTTGGATTTGTACTTCACACAGATACTAATTAGAGAGCCATCTACAATGAGATCCAAACACTTACTGACAATGCAACTGTTATAGGGGTGTCTTAATTGGTTGAGTATAATTGTCATTAGGCAGCAATAAAGACATCTGGAGCCCTGGAGAAAAATCTGTCCTTGTCCTCTCTCCATTCGCTGCCTGCCCTTGCTTCTCCTGGCCGGTGTGGTTAAGCACTTTCAGATCACATTTCGGGTCTGGTCCAGGTCCCTCTGCCCCACCAGTATTCCGCGGTTGTGAAAATGTCTCTTTTCAGCCTGAGTCCCCTGCACAGAATCTACCTTGCATCATGTTATTCTTTCCTAATGTTATAGGCTTTAGAGCCTGCTGCCGAGCCATCATGAAGCACCTGCCGAAGTGCAGGATTTATTCTCTGCTCCCTTTAGACTTGAATGTTTCTTTTTTACTTCCTGAGTCAGTTTGCCACAAGACATTTATGTGATTCTCGTTCACTTTGGCCTTGAAGAACAGAGTTAATTTAAATGGCTATCTGTGGCAAATTACATGTTTACTGAAATAACTGGCTTTGCCTTCTGTCTTCTAGAGCTGGATTTTGATCAGGTTGAGGTAAATGCAAGAAGTCTAGTGCATATCAATGTGATTCATTCATTAGCACTAGAAGGCAGGGAGTAGGAATAGCAAGAGGTGCTCCTTTAGCCTGTCAGGGTGCTGCCCATGGCCAGCTCTTTCCAGTCACTCTTTGTCTTTTAGCA
Organism: Pedetes capensis; assembly: GCA_007922755.1. NCBI lineage: Eukaryota > Metazoa > Chordata > Mammalia > Rodentia > Pedetidae > Pedetes > Pedetes capensis. Next base: position 208,985 of record VMDO01000092.1, on the reverse strand, counting down.
TTAGCACTGTGTGAGGTGCAGTCATAGAGGCCTCTGCACTGCAGGAGGACCTCACAGAAAGGTGAGACATCATCTGTATGTATGGAGTGAAGCAATGGGCTTCATTTCTTCAGGAAAAGGCCATAGCAGGTGAGTTAGCAAAGGCTTCCCGGAGGAGAGACTTGTGCTAGACCTTGAAGATTCGTAGGACTGAATGGGTTGGCAGTGCCCTGGGTTGGGTGTTTGGAAAGCACAGATGCCAGCTCCCATCGCACATGATCGATCTAGCTGCTTTCGGTGGGCATGTCAGACGTGTTCCCGGTGACTCTGATTGCAGCCTGGTGGAGCCTCCTGGGCTAGATGGTGAGTGGGGAGGTGCTCCAATGTGGATGACAGAGCACTGGCCCAGAAGCTTGCCTGGAGGCCGGCTTCATGTGAGGAGAAAGAGCGAGGGTGCCAGGCAGATGAGTGGGAGCTGGCCTGTGGAGGGTGTTCAGTGGGCCCTATAACCGAAACATCACTCAGTGAGGCATTCAGAGGTGAGGCTTCCCGGGGAGCCTTTCTAGGTGTCAAGCGCTGTTCCAGTCGGGGCATTACAGTCATCGAATAGCCAGTTGTGAGCAAGACCCAGGTCTTGAGGTCAGACACTTGCAGATGAGTAGGGAGAGGAGCAGTAGGTAATCAACACATAATTGCTGGGAGCAAAATGTCCAGCATGCTAGCAGGGTGGCTCATGGGCGGGGGCATGGTCCAGTGTAAAGGTGAGGGCTATGGGCAGTGTTGGTAGAAGGGTGGCCTCTGAGCTCTGGGACTCAACAGGGCTGACTGCAGCGGAGAGGCTCAGGCACAGGGAGGCTGGCAGTGAGGGGGTTGTGGGATTTAGGCTAGAGTGGCCTCTTTGGGAACTAGAAAAACAGCTTGGTGCTGGTATGTGGTGCTAAAGAGGGTATTGAATGGCCCCCTCTGTTTCCACACCATGACCATTAAGAAATATGAGGAATTTGGGCCAATAAGCTAGGAAGGCAGCGAGCAGAAGCCTTTGGAGAGCCCCATTTATTTCAGCTGTGCGGAGTCACTGTGAGTGGGACTTCTTTTAGGGAAGGCTCCTTGGGCACCATTTCTATAGTAACAGAGGGCTGTTCTCAGTGGAATCCCTGTCCTCCCTCTCTCCTCTCCCCTAAATGAGGAGATACCTGTCTGGTTCACAAGTTGACGCATGTTTTGCTTGTGTATTTGTTGTTTGTTTTTCCTGTTTTGTGGTTGTTGTGTTGCCTCAGAACTCCTTGTCCTGAGGGGGCCAGGAACTGGGTCTGTGGCCACTGAGATCCTGTCCAGTACACCCTGCTCCTCCCACTGTGGCCCCAAGGGGGCACCATGGAAAGCAGCTTGAAGACCACAGGTGTGGCGGTGTGCACAGTGAAAAACAGACCATATAAGGCCAAAGAGGGGCTGGGGTTTGGCTCAGTTGGTAGAGTACTGCTCTGTACTCTCTGAGGACCCAGGTTCGATCCCCAGCACTGTAAAAATTGGGGGAGGCCATGGCAGCCCACTCCCAGAGCAATCTTGAAACAGTTGGCCATTGAAACCCTCTGAGGATCACCAGGAGTTGGACTCAACAGCACCTGACAACAAGGCTGACAAGAGTAAATATTCGTATCTCAGCCGTGTACTTTTCTTTCCTCTGACTTCCTTATTTCTGTGGTCTCCTAAATTTCCTTTCTTTTCTCTTCGCCTTCTCTGTATTTCTGAAAGACAGTGCCATCCTTTTCATTTTTCTTTTCTGAATTGACTAGTTCTTTTCACATAGAATTTAACCTGAAAAATCTAATTATACACGGTTTAGAAATTCAGATGCTTCCTCATTCATGTCTCCATAGCTAAGCAAGTGGCTTTACTCTAAAGAACAGCCTGGCCTTTTTGGGTGTGTCAGGATGAGCTGGTGGTTTGTTGAGGTGGAGTGTGGGGTTTGTGTCCTTGTGTAGAGATCCTTGCTAAAAAGGGTGATCCAGACCACTTCTTGGAGAGCTGAGGTGCCCACGGCCATGCTTTGGCCAGGGTGATACCACTCTCCACCCTGCCTTGGGTATCACCAGTCTTAAAGACACCGTGTCAGGAGTATTTCTGTTTGTGGGAGGTCACTGGCCAGACAGGGGGGCAGCAGTCCAGTGACAGGAAGCACCTCTTTATGGCACATCCTCTGCAGACCCTGTCCTACAGCAAACCTAGGAAACTGGTGTGCCAGGATGACCTGCGGATTATCTAGGGCGTGCATTTACTATAGGTTAATACTTTGGCAGAAGCACTTCTCCATGTAATAAAGCACTCTGAATGAGGGTGCTCATAATTTCTTTATGAGGATGTCTCACCTGATGCTGTTCTTCTGTAGCTGCTTCCTATATGAATCATGTCATAGATTTCAGTCATTCAGTAGATCTCATTTAATTCTACACTGAAACCCTGAAGGAGCCATGGCTGGGACCTCAAGACGATGAACCTTCTCAAATTATCTGCCTCTGTTTGCAGTGTAGGCTCATCACAATGCTCTCCAACTCCTATCCCTCCAGTCGCATTAACCCTCTGTGCAGACACAAGGAGCTTAGCTTAACTCTGTCAGTGGCAGGGAGTGCCCCATCTCCTCTTCTGGCTGTTCTGCCTCCAAGGGTCTTAGAGTCTAAGTAGCCCTGGCCCTACCTGCCCGTGACAGAATGTCAGTCTGTGGGAATGGCAGGAGTCCCAGGACAGAGGGAGCCTCCTGCATTCCCAGAGGGTGGAACCAGGGGGCGCCATGCGTTTTGGCCAGAGCTTTTTATGAGACGGCAGCACGGTCTGGCTCCTCCAGGCAAGATTTACTTGCTTCAGCCAACCAGTTGATCAGGGACTTCAGCAGTCAAATCTGATGCCTAGGTGCGGAATGAGGAAGCCTGATCCTGGAGGACCATTCATTCCTTTTGTCCCAGCAGCAGCTGTGTCTCCTGTGCATGTGTGTGTATATACTGTTGCCTGCACACATTTCTGCTCATGCTCCCTTCAGTGGGAGAACCAGAGTAACGCTTGCTTCTATCAGTGTGAAAGAAAAGTGAGATCTTGATGCCCAGTGTCTTGTTGTAGCTTTCCTGTTTGAAGGTGTCACCACTGTGCTGTGAGAGCCTTTGCAGCGTTCACAGCCTTCTGCCATCCAGTTAACGTTTCCCCCAGTGGAGTCACTGGTCTACGCAGGGCCACAGGAGTGGGTCTACCTTGAGCAGTCCTCGCTCCTGTGTTGTTTGAAGGCCCTCCCCGTTGTCTCTTCAATTCCCTTTTAGAACTAAGAGTGTTCTTCTTTTCCAGATATACATCAGGGGATGTGCGGGTGTGGGACACCCGCACCTGGGACTATGTGGCCCCCTTCCTGGAATCAGAGTATGAGGAGGAGGAGCCTGGAATGCAGCCATATGTCTCCTTTGTGAGGATAAACAGCTCGCTGGCAGTAGCAGCTTACGAGGACGGTAAGTAACTGCAACCCTCCCCCCTATTAAGGAAAACAAGGCTTTACAAAAATTACGCAGCTGTGGCCAACTTGCCCTGTAATCCCTCTGTACATGCATGTAGGCACACACACATGTTCACACACAGACACACTCTCCTGCCTTTGTGTGAAGACGTTGGCCAACAAGCCTCAGTGCATTATAGGACATTGGAACATGGCATCCATTAAAACTAGTGCTTAATTCCTACTGGAACTGTCAGGCTGAGTGTTAGTGCCAGGCACAGTGAAGCAGCCAAACCATCTTAAGCACATAACTTGTTTGGTACAAAATATTAAATATACTTGGCCTACTTTTCCTTTAGCCTATGCTCAGTCCAAAAGGAATAGTGATAAGGGGATAGACAGATAATCTGTTGACAAATATGGAAATAGAAAAGTATACCTTTTCCTGGCATGCACGTACCATGCAGAATATTTGACGGCAGTATGTTATTTCTGGCATCGAGAGAATTCTTTTTGTGTGTGAGCAGCTGTGAGTTGACAGAAGTAAGTTAGAATAGCCTAAAGTTAGTTTTGCAGAGGTGACGAAACACTTGACAGTTTATAGATAATAGAACTAGTAGTTTCAGTGACCATGACGTCCTCTGTGCCCCTGCTCATGCTCGTCACCTCCTGTTATGTTAGAAAGCTTGAATTTCCAAAAGCTTTGCCTCTCTACTTGCCCAAAAGTCACACCACAGTGTACTTCAAGATGTTAGTGTTCATGTTGTGGCACCAGTGCACATCCTCAGAGTCAGTTTACTATCACGTGGCTCACAGGCATGAAAATAAAGTAGCTGGTGGGGAATTTTATGTCCCTTTGCCATTTAAAAATAAAAATTAGAACTGAACTCTTAAGTATTTTTATTCAGCAATGTGAACCGTGTTTTAATGTTAGTAGACACCACTGATGGATTACTCTCTTTTTAGCGTATGGAAATCCAGTTAAGTGGCTTCTGTAGTGTTGTTGTTGTTGTTGTTAGGTGCCGTCGAGTCGATATCCGACTCATAGCGACCCACATAGGGTTTTCAATGGCTGACTCTTTTGGGATTGCCTTGGGAGTGGATTGCCAGGTCCTTCTCCCATTTTTGCGGTGCTGGGAATTTAACTTGGGACCTCAGAGACTGCAGCACAGTGCTCTACCAACTGATTAATATTTCATATATGATTATTGAGATCCTAGATAACTGGCACAAGAGCAGCCTGAGCATGTTGACTTCATTCTGAATTATCAGTGAGGGTCCCCCCCCCCCCACAAAACACCTATATGAAAGTTGTATTACTTTTAAGTTAGAATCAAGAAGTTTTAGAGTTACCTAATTGCCTCTCTCTGCCATATACACCCATGAATGCAGACACAAGCTGAGTTACAGAAAAGCCGGCTAAGTAAAGTTTGAGGTTATAATCAGCAGTGAATCCATACGTGTGATGCCTCTCCCAGGCTATCCTGTGGTGGTTAGTGCTGTTTACATAATACTGAACAGACTCCTGCAGAAATGGGCACCTGATTTATTGCACCCTGTGTCTCATATCTTGCAAGCTTGCAAATACAACTTGAGGTGATGCTCCAGGATACACACATACATGCATGGATAGATGCGGCTGGGCATTAAACCCTGGGCCTGGTACGTGCTAAGCACACAGTGTACCACTGAGTTACATCCTAGCCCCTGGCTTTATGTTGTTGATTAGAACCATCTTTGTCCCTCCCATCCCTATGTTACTCAGAAATACTGGCTAACAATGTGTAGATGATTGTCAAAGCATTTCAAATACCCATAGTGCCGAGAAAATGTCTACACATTTTAAGAGAGATTATTTGTGTATTACTTCTTAAAGTTGAATTGAATTAATGAAGGTAACCACTTTGAGCACCTGTTGTAATTGCAAATGTCAAATGCGACTTATATTCATCTTTTGTTATTGGTATATTCTGAGCTTTACAATTTTAATACTTACAATGTGTGTAGATTCTTTTGGTATCCTCTATATTTGGCTGGGGAGAAGGACCTGGCAGTACACTCCCGAAACAATCTGCCATTGAAAACCCTATGAATAGCAGAGAAGCACTGATAGTGGTGCTGGGCATGGCACAATGTCAGAGAATGTTTCATCTGTTGTATATAGGGTTGCTATGAATTAGACCTGACTCAATGACACTTAACAACAACAAATTTGGCAAAAAAAATTTCAGTTGGGTGCTGTATTGTACGCCTGTAATCCACATTATTTAGGAGGCAGTGGCAATAGGATCACAAGTTTGAGGCCAGAGGCAGCCTGTGCAACTTAGTGAGACCCTGTTTCAAAATTAAAAAATGATGGAGAAGGAGGTGCTGGGGATGTGGCTCAGTGGTGGAAAGCTGACCTAGCACAGGAGGCCTGGGCTCAATTTGCAGTACTGAAAAAAATTACAGTTAAAATTCAAACAGCACCTCTGTATGTGCAGTGTAAATGAAAATGTGTCAAAAAAGTTGCAGTGTCTGCTCCCTGTTCCTGCAGTTGTAGGCCTTCACTTTTTATGCAGGGATCTGCTCTGTATACTTTTCTGTACCTTTTTTCTCCTACTGACACATTTTAGTGACCTTCTGTATTAGCACTTAGTCCTTTTATTGCCTATGGTGGTGTTAGGTGCCATCCAGTCATATCCATCTCATAGTGACCCTAAGTGCAGCAGAATGAAGCACTACCCAGCACGGTGCCATGCCCACAGTCTTTTTATGTTTGCGCCCATTGTTGCAGCCACTATGTTTCTTCTCCTTTTGAGTCCTGCTACATCATCAAAAGGAGATCCTGGGCCTGTGTAGTATTGCTTTTTGTGGCTGTACTGTAATTTATTAGGGCTCCTATTGATGCACAGTTGAGCTGTTTATTTTTTATTAAAAGAAGTGCTGCAAGTTCTACCCTTGAACAAATATTAAAATGAACTTGTGCAAGTGTATTAATGGAGCAAATTACTAGGTATTGTTGGGTTGAAGGCTGTGGTGCTTTATATTTGGATAAATATTGTCAAATTGCCCCCAAAAAGAGTTTAAGTGTTTACCCAAAGTACAGTATATGAGAGTAACTGTTGCTTCATATATATAGTGAAAATGTTCTTTGCTCTTTTTGTTTGCCTTTCCTTAACTGGAAGTAAGTGAGAACCTCTTCTCATTGTGTTTTCAATTATTTCCATTTCTTTGTCTACAAATTGCTTGTTTTTCTCTCTCCATTTTCCTTTTGGGTTGTTACCTTTTCTGGTTGAAAGAAAGGGCTAAGGAAATAATCTTGATCATAGGTTGTTGTTGTTAGGTGCCGTAGAGTCGGTATCCGACTCATAGGGACCCTCATAGGGTTTTCAATGGCTGAGTGCTTCGGGATTGCCTTGGGAGTAGATTGCCAGGCCCGTCTCCCATTTTTGCGGTGCTGGGAATTGAACTTGGGGCCTCAGAGACTGCAGCGCAGCGCTCTACCAACTGAGCTAAATCCCAGCCCAGATCATAGGTATTTCATATATATTTTTGCTTGTCATTTATTCTTCAATACACTTTATGGTTTGTTTTTCCAGAAGGCAGTTTTTTGTGTATATGTGATTTTAATTTTTTAATTCATAGGTGAGTGAATTTTATTTTGTAATTTAATAAATTTAACATTTTAGGGTTCAAAAGCACTGGGATTTTGCTCAGTTGGTAGAGTGCTGCACTGCAGTCTCTGAGGTCCCGAGTTCAATTCCCAGCACTGCAAAAATGGGAGAAGGACATGGCAATCCACTCCCAAGGCAATCCTGAAAGAGTCAGCCATTGAAAACCCTATGAGGGTTGCTATGAGTCGGAAACCGACTCGACGGCACTTAACATCAACAACAGGGTTCAAAAATAAAAATGATACAGTTATACATTGAGAAGTCTTGCTTTCACCCACTTTTGTTCACTCAGTTCTAAAATGACTGTATTTTTTAGTTTCTTACATATCCTTGTGGTATTTTGGCACCACAATTGCAAGCAAATATGAATACCTGTTCTCATTCCTCCCCATCTTTTTCTATTTATAAATCATAGCATACCACTTTACATTTTTCCCTACCTTGGCTTTTTTCATGTAATTATTCAAGAAAGTGGCCTCCCTTCTCACACCTGCATACTATTCAGTGTAATGCACTAGGGCTCATTGAAGAACAGTGTAGTGTGTCTGTTCATTTGCTGTTACAAACAATGTTGTGAAAAACTGTACAGAAGACATTTCATATGGATGCAGGTTTCTTGTAAGAATGACTTCCAGGTCAAAGGGTAAATGCAAATGGAGTTGTGCTATTTTGGCCTCTTACCAGCAAGGTGTGAGGCTGTGTCCATTTTCTCATAGCTTTACCATCAAAATAGGTTTCAAACTTTTGGTACTTATCAGTTTGATAAGGAATGGTGTGTGAATATAATTTTAATTTACACTTCATGTGAAAGAGATTGAATTTTTTTCGTATGTGTACCTGCTACTTGTAGTATTTTTTTTCTTCTGTTACTGCTGTGGCTTAATTTTTATATTTAGAATCTTGAACAGTATAGAGTTAGTCTTGGATAATAGGAAATACAGATCTGACTATGTATCTCTTTTCTAGCATCTCTGTCAGAAAGCCCATCTTTACCTTGCTGGTTGGAGGTGCTGCCTTTGAAAGCTTGTAAATATGATTTTCTTTTTTTGTGTTTGGGACTGCATTTGGACTTTGTGTTCTGCTTCAGTTGCTCTCTCTAGTAGTTTACATCTCTAAGCTTGTTGGTCCTGTCCTTTTGGGTTTCATGTCATGCTTGGGAAGATGGTCACCTCACTGTAAGCTTAGGTAAACTCTACAGTACTTCCCAGGGTGCAGTGTTGACCTCGAAATCTGTTTTGTCTCAACTTGGTTTTGGTGTTAAGGGTTATTTCTCTAATAAGAGCATGTGTGTTTTCTTGCTCCCCACTCGTGCTAAGCTTATTAGTCTGATCTGGGCTTTTACCATTTCTATCATGATAACTTCTCATTCTTTCCCCAGATCTCAGGTGGCTTTGTCTTTGGTCTCACTGCAGTTTAACAGACTGGTATTATGATATTTATACCAACGTATTCATGAATAGCTAGTTCTGGGCACAGACCAATTCAAACGCACATTTTTTTCTTTGCTCCTTTCCAGGAGCAGTGAACTAGAATTTCTTAGGCAAAAATGGCAAAAGGGAAATGTACCTTGTGGGCTCTCCTGTATAAAATTTGTGACTGTGCCCCACAGAGGAATAAGGTAATAAAATGTGTTAATGAACTCCAACCCTCTGGTTGTGCCAAAGTGAAGCTCTGGAGCCATTAAGACCCTTGATGGTCTCTCCTATGTTCTGCATAGAAGGAGTCTTACTCAGCAGGTGAGGGAAACTCTGGGACAGAGGAAGTCATCCTACGCCCTACCTGCATCCTTTTTGTCCCTCCCTGCCCAAGAGGAGCACTGTACACACACCTGGGGTGTTGAGATTTGGCAAGATGATCCACAGTTGTGATTTTTTGAATTCCAACCCACTGGCCTCATATTTCTCCTGCCTTGTTTCCGATTGTCAGCACTGGCCATCCTCCAGTTTGATTTTACCACTAATTGTGTTGCACGTTACCGTACCGAAATGAATCAAATCAAAATGCTTTTCCTGGAGCATTAGATAAAGCAGGCAAAGGTTCTGAGTAATGAGCAGATGCTGCTAATGCAGGGACAGCGGAGACCTTGCCAGGACTCCATCTGCTCCATGCTTGCCTGCCTTTGGCCTCACGCCACAGCATTAGAGGATGGCAGTGTGCTGGAAACCTGCTCCCTGTTTGGAGTTTGCCTTGAAAACTCTTTGGTGAGAAATGAGATTACACACTTATTAGGCGCAAAGAAGTTCTTGTTTGTCCGCCTAAGCAGAGAGAGGAGAGACAAGACCCAGTGCGCATTCGCATGTGGTATTTGGATGGGACCGCCAACGGTCCTCTTTTTGTGGTGCCATCGGGCAAGGCAAGGTAGCTTATCCAGTGCTGCAGCACCCCAGTGCCATTGTCTGAACACACAAGCCCCATTGTCTGGGGCTGAGCCTGCCATGGGCCCAAGTGAAGGATGTTTTCTTATTTACTGACGTGTTAACAATGGGTGGGGGTAGGCCTCTCCCAGCTTCTCTTAGCAGTAAACACTCTGGAGGACCATGTTTTACTTAGACAGTCCCGGAGACTAGGTACTTCTGAAGTTTTCTTTGTAATTTCATATGTAATTTAAAAAGATCAGTTCTTTAATACTTTTGCCAGTGTCTCTTTTTTGATGACATTTGAATACAATGTACAATTTGCCCCCCTCTCCCTTTGACCAAAGTGAAAGTTTTAGACAAGGATTATTAACATGCTGAAGCCTTGCTTGGGAGATGCCCAGGACAATTGATTGTGGACTGTGGAGAATTTGTTATTCTTTTCAAGGGCTTTCTTTTCTGGTCACATTTCTGGTAAAGTTTCAGGAATTGGTTCTCCCCTGATGCTTTTGCCTCCCCTTAGGTCCAGGAGTCTTCTCATTTAGACACTTGGCAAAACAAAATGAAACAACTTTCTGATAAAAACTAAAAACAAACAAAAAACAAATAGTCTTAAAAATGTTCACAGGAGAGTTTAAAAATTTAAATGTGGAGTTTTGAGCTCAGGTGGTTTGGTGTTTAAGAAGTATTTCTTACAGCATTAAACCGAAAAGTGACTTAACACCTGGTATTTTCTAGGCTGTTGAATTGTTTCATAGATAAGCCATAGATACTGCATTATGTGATGAGGTTGCTAAATAAAGTTGTTCTTTTAAAGGTTTTTCTGTTCAGTGAGAAGAGCTCGGAATTATACTTCCTTGTATATGCTTTGGACTAAATATGAATTATAATTGAATAAAGGGGCTGTGTTCTTTCAATGAGAGTCCACAGAAATGGTCTTAGGGGGAGAGTTGTGAGATCTCTAGGAAAATTTTAGAATCTGTGTATTATAATCTCAAAAAATTAAAGTCTATATTTTTTGACCCTGTAACTGAACCAAGCTATGGGATCTCAGTAGGTGAATTTGCATTTTGTGTTAATAGGTTCTTGGTGCCAGATGATCACCCATATGCATGTGCTGACCTTGTAATGCATTGTTTTACATGTCAAGGGCCAACAGATAAATTTAAGGATCTGCAAGCTCCTAAATTTAAGAAACACTGCATATTAGGCACAGAGTAGCAGATCATCAGTTCCTAGGATAGCTAAGAATTTTTCAAGTTACTAGTAAAAATAATTTGAAATAATTTTTCTCTTGCAAAAAAAGTGGCACACTGAATTTATGATACAAGATTTAGTGTTAAACTCCACATTTAAATTTTTAAACTCTCCTGTGAACATTTTTAAGACTATTTGTTTTTTGTTTGTTTTTAGTTTTTATCAGAAAGTTGTTTCATTTTGTTTTGCCAAGTGTCTAAATGAGAAGACTCCTGGACCTAAGGGGAGGCAAAAGCATCAGGGGAGAACCAATTCCTGAAACTTTACCAAACTTTACCTTTGGTTTATTGGGATAGGTTTTACCGAAAATTGACTTTTTTTAATTGAAAATTGACTTAATACACAGTACGATGTGTAAATTTAGAGTAGCTGTCCTGTCTTATTACAGGTGAAGTTAAGAAGTGAAAGCAATAATAAATAGCATGAGGTAGCTTTTGGGAGATAGTTTAGACTAAGAGAACTAAATTGTCCAGTTTCTCGAATATACCTAACGACAGTGAGCATAAATGTGCTGTTTTTTTTTTTTTTTGAGGAAGATAAACTCAATTTTAAGTGAGAGAATTTAATTTCCTTCTCAGTACTTGAAATTTTGGTTGTATCATTTATTCCATTCTAAATCCTTGGGTTTGACAAACAGAAATAAGTATGTTTGTGGAATGAATGTATTTTTGTTGTAAAAACTGTGTCTGCTTGTGTGCTTTTTCAGTCAGAAAGCCATTAGGCAGGCCCCAGGGGCATAGGAAGGTAGTCCAACAGGCCAGGGCCAGTGGGAGGAGGAAGTAAGTGGGGCAGTAGCTTGGAGGTTTGGGAGGTTGGCAACATATAGAGTAAGCTGGTAAGTATATTATGGATCATGGAGCCAGTGTTCTCACTATTGGAGAAGGAAGATGAAAGCAAGGGAGGGGGACAGCCAGAATGGTCCTGGTGGGACTGGCTCAGAACAGGAGGTGTCAGTGCAGAATGTTTAGTTTTAGTACTAGGAGGGAAGTGAATGGAGGCGCGTGTGCGTGTGTATGGCTTCATTCATGTGAATCCTAGCTCTCCTTGCTGAGAAGGTATAGTAGAAGCAGCAATATCCCAGTTGCAAAGAGCACACCTAGTGCCCAGCCCCTGGAAATATTACTTCCTACTAAAACAAACCAGAGCTGCTTGGAGATATGGCTGGCTCCAAGGCTGGGGCAGGGAGAGAATAAAATTAGCCTGGAACATCTATTTGTACCCAGGAATAAGGAAGGGCTTAAAGAATGATGGTTCTGTGTCAAAAGGACACAGAAACTAGTTTGCTGGTGTCCCGTTGGTCAGATCTGGGACCATGTGAGTATTAGAGTCTATGTTGACAGTAATAGGTTATATAACCCATTGAATAAAACAGGAATACACAAGTATACACTGATAAAAATAAATAGATGAATAAAAAGAGGAAATTCCTTAAAATAAAAATATTAACTAGTAAATACAGAAAGTGATGAGATTGGAAAATCTCAAAATACTAACCATTATGGTAGTAATTGATTCAGAGAAAATCAGTTTGTGCCAGCACTAGTGGGTAAGAATGAAATGAGGGTTGGAATTTTATATCATCTCAAAGACTATCGTCACAGCATACTTAACAATTGAAAGGGAGGAAGAAGTAACTGCAGCTGAGAAATTTGGCAGACACCATCTTGGTAAAGTGGTCAAACTTAGCATCATCAATAATGGTGAAAAATCAATTTCCATACCATGTGGTAGGAGACAATGAGAACAACATGGAACCACTTCCGTGACCTTGCAGCCCAAAGCACGCAATTGCATATGATCACAAGGGTGTACAAACAGACCCAGATTGAGGGACCTTCTGCAAAATGACTGGCCTATCCTCTTTAAAACCAACAAGGTCCTGAGAATCAGGGAAAGTCTAAGGACCTAGTCTAGGTTGAAGATGCCAAGAGCCATGACAGCTTGAGAACAGTGCATCGTCCTGGCTTGGATCCTTTCTAAATAAAGGACATTACTAGGACAGTTGACAATGGCATCTGGGCAGTGGGTATATAGGACTACTTGCAACTTTTCTGATGTTTTGAAATTATTTCAGGATAAAGTTACAAAAGCCTTTTGTGGTCAGATGATATAATAGGAATTATATTTATCCTTCTGCTGGAAGCAACTGGAAAATTGGACAAAAATATGTTAACCCATGGTGTTTGGACATTGTGATCCCTCAGAGAAGGAGAACAAAGGGGAGGCTTCTTACACTAGGTCACCAGCTGGAAACAATGCAGGGTAAGGAGGGGAAACTAAACAGTCTGGGTCTCATTGAGCTTAGGAGACACCAATGAGAGTTCAGGGCAGCAAAGGTTTTCAGGGTTTTTGTTGTTGGTACTGGAGTCTGAACCCAGGACCTCCCGCATGCTATGGAAGTTCTCTACCACTGAGTGACACCTCCAGTCCCCTTTTTAAAAAATATTTTATCTTGAGACAGTCTCCCTAAGTTGTGCAGGCTGCCTTTAGCCTTGAACATGTGATCCTTCTGCCTCTGCTTCCCCAGTCCTTGGGATGACAGGTGTATGTGTGCCACCACACCTGGCTAGTATCTTTTTCTTTTTTTCTTGACAAATTTATATTATTTTTTAAAAATAGCTTCTATAAGATATAACTTACATACCATGTAATTCATGCATTTAAAGTATATAATCAATGGCTTTTAGTATATTCACAGAATTGTACAAGTATCATTTTAATCAGTTCTAGAACTTTTCATAACCTCCAAAAGAAGCCCTACTTGCTTTGCTATAAACTCTCACACCAACCCCTGGCCCTATACAACCACCAGTCTCTATGACTTTGCCTGTTCTTGACACTTCAAATAAATAGAATCAATGTGTGCTCTTTTGTAACAGACTTCTTTTTCACTTAGCCTAAATTTTCTGTATGGGGCTGATGAATATTAACCATTTTTAAAAGAACGTTAACAAATATTTGACCCTATAACTATAATACATTAAATATCAGAATTGGTAAATACAAATCCCTTCTAAAAGTCAAGAGTTCTAATCTTCTGCAAAATTTTTTCACCAGACAATAAATAAATAATAATAAAGTAATCTTTGCATTTAGCTTCCACATATAAGCCGAACCATGGTATTTCTTTCTTTCTTTCTTTCTTTCTTTTTTTTTTTTTTTTTTTTTGTGGTACTGGGGGTTGAACCCAGGGCCTCGTGCTTGCATGCTCTGCAAGTGCTGGACCACTGGGCTGTACCCCCAGCCCATTTTTTACTTTTCGAGACAGGATCTCGCTAAGTTACGCAGACTGCCTCTGGTCTCAAACTTGCAATCCTCCTGCCTCTGCCTCCCAAGCCGCTGGGATTACAGGCATGCCCCATCGCACCTGGCTATGTATTTCTCTTTTTGAGACTGAGTTTCTCTTAAGATGATTATCTCTAAGTCCATCCATTTAGCTGCAAATGTTATAATTTCATTCTTCAAGGGTGCATGGCATTGTGTGTATCACATTTTTCTAATCCATTTTTCTGTTGAAGGACATCTTATAGTAGCGAACAGTGCTACAATAAACGTGGAAGTGCAAATGTTTCTATGGTATAAAAATTCAGCTTCCTTAGGTTAAATACCTAAAAGTATAATTTCAGTATCAAGTGATAGTTTAATTTTTAATTTTCCAAGTAACCTCCATTCTACTTTCCGTGATGGTTCTAGTTTACAACCCCACCAGCAGTGTAAAAGAGTACCTTCCTGCACTCTCCCCATCCTTTCCAGCACTTGTTTGTTTTGTTGATGTTAGCCATTCTGATAGGACCCCCGTGTGTCTGTCAGTTTTTCGTGCTATGGGGGCTTGCATGTTGCTATGGTGCTAAAAGCTATACTGCAGTATTTCAGATACCAGCAGGGCCACCCAGGGTGGACAGGTTTCAGCTGAGTTGACAGACTAGGGAGAAGACCCCAGCAGCCTACTCCAAAGCAATTAGCCATTGAAAATGCTATGAATAGCAGAGAAGCACTGTCAAATATAATGCTGGAAAATGAGCCCCCTAGGCTGGAAGACATTCAAGAAATGACTGGGGAAGAGTTGGCTCCTCAAAATAGAGTCCACCTTAATGATGGGATTGGAGTAGAGCCCCTGGGACCTCCTTTTGCTGATGTGGCATGACTCAAAATGAGAAGAAACACAATGGCTGCAACAGCAGGCTCAAACATAAAAAAACTATGGATGGCACAGTGTTGCGTAGTGTTTTGTTCTGTTATACATAGGGTAGCTATGAGTTGGATTTGACCCCACACCACCTAACAATCTAACGGGAGTAAGATGAAGTCTAAGTGTAGTTTTTATTTGCATTTCTCTAATAGCTCAGGAAACTGAACATTTTTCATACATTTATTGGCTATTTGTATCTCTTCTTTTGAAAATTGTTCAACTCCTTTGCCCATTTATTAATCAGATTGGGGGTTTTGGGGTGTTTTTAAAAATTCTTTGTATATCCTCTATATATTAAACCTCTGTCAAATATATAGATTGCAAAGATTTTCTCCCATTCTGTAGGTATAGTCTTCACTCTTAACTATATCCTTTGCGGTGCAGAAGCTTTTCAATTTTATATAATCCCATTTGTCAATTCTTGGTACTATTTCCTGGGCTATCAGAATTGTGTTAAAAAAGAACTTGCTACACCCATGTGCTGAAATGTACTACCTCCTTTCTCTTCCAGCAGTTCCAGGGTGACTGGTTTTAGATTGAGATTTCTGATCCATTTGCATTGATTATAGTACAGGGTGAAAGGTATGAATCAGTTTTCATTCTTCTACATGAGAACATCCAGCTTTCCCAATACCATTTATTAAAGAGGCTCTCTTCTGCCTTATGTCCTTGGTACCTTTATCGAAGATCAATTGGTTATAAATGTGTGAGCTTATATCTGAATCTTCTCTTCCACTGATCGTCATGTCTATTTTTGTGTCAATACTAAGCGGTTTTTTTTATTATCAAGTATTGTGGTGCCTCCTATACTGGTTTTATTGGTTAGAATTGTTTTGGCTATTTGAGGTCTTGAAATTTCTGCAAAGTACTTAGTTGGGATTTTAATGGGAATTGTGTTGAATCTGTATAGTGCTTTTGGGAGAATAGCCATTTTATTAATGATGTTGATTCTCCCAACCCATGAGCAATGGAGATTCCTGAATTTCTTATAAAATTAAACACAAACTGACATACAACCCAACATCATTCCCACTCTTATGTATTTAAGAGAATGAAAACGTACGTTCACACAAAAACTTGTGCTTAGTTGTTTATAGAATTTTGTACATGAGTACCTCTAAAGTGGAAGTAACCCAAATATGTTTCAATGGGTGATTGGATAAAAATATTGTGGTGTATCTATAAAGTGGACTACTACAAATCAATAAAATTAAACAAACTACTGATCCATGCAGCAACATAGATGAATTTCAACAGAATTATACTAGGTAAAAGAAGCTAGGTGCAAAAAAGTACATACTATATTAAATTCCTCTTTTATGAAATCCCAGAAACAGCAATACTATGACAGAAAACAGGTGATTAGTTGCCAGGGACTGGGAGTAGAGGAAGGGACTGGATACAAAGGGAACTTTTTGGGTGTTGGAATATTCTATATTATGATTGTGGTGATGTTTACAGGGCTGTATATATTTGTCCATTCTCATCAAATTATACTCTTAAAGTTGATTTTTTTCATGTGTTGATTATAATGCAACAAAACTGATTTTCCTTTTTTTTCTTTTGCGGTATTGGGGGTTGAACCCAGGGCCTCACGCTTGCATGCTTTGCAAGTGCTGTATCACTGAGTTGCACTCCCAACCCATTTTTTTTACTTTTTGAGACAGGGTCTCACTAAATTACGCAGATGGCCTGTGGTCTCGAACTTGCAATCCTCTGGCCTCTGCCTCCCAAGTCGCTGGGATTACAGGTGTGCACCACTGCTCCTGGCCAAAACTGATTTTTCAAAGGCAGTGTTATGGTTTGAATCTAAAGGTTATGTGTTTGAATGCTTGGTCCCTAGCTGGTGGTGCAATTTGGGAGACTGTAGAGCTTTGGAAGGTGTCCCTGACACCTGGTGGAAGTAAATCACCACAGTTGAGCTTTGGAGGTTTTAACCTGGACCTCTGTTTTCTGTTGAGCTCTCTCTGCTCCTGACCCACCATTGTATGAAATTCACCACAGGCCTTGTCTCTGTATCTCCCTGCCACTGTGGCTTGAAATCCTCTGAACTATAGGCCCAAATAAATCTTTCTTATTTCTGCCATTGTCACAGCAGCACACAAGCTAACACAGGCAAAAAAAAAAAAAAAAAAAAAAAAAACCATTTTAATACCTTTTGCAGTGTAGTGATGGCATTCTTGCAAAATTATATTTGGTTAGTGGTAAAGGACAGTGACTCTAAGCTTGACTTTTGACATTTCAGGTGAGGACCTGGGCTTGCTAATTCCAATTCCTAAGGTTTTAAAGAATATAATGTGCTACCCTTATAACTCTTTTGTTTCTAAATATTAATACTTAAATAGAAGAGACCAAGAGAGGGCAAGTAAATAGAAGATGAGTCTGGAAAATCTAGTGGGACGAGGAAGAACTGAATTGGAGCTTCCAGTAGCTAAAGCAGGGACAATCTGAACAATGAAATATGAAGATAGCAAAGGGTGATAACTTAAGAGCCCTATCCAAACATGCAGGGGCCTGGGAGACAAAGCACTCTACCTTGCTGGGGAAATTTGCATGCAGATATGAACTGAGATCTTCGACCATCTGTGGGTTCAGTTTTTTCATTCCCATTTGGCCTTGTTGGTAGGTGCCTTCGAGTGGGGTTGAACTCATAGTGACCCTCATAGGGTTTTCAATGGCTGATTATTTCAGGACTACTTTGGGAGTGGATTGCCACATCCTTCTCCCATTTTTGCAGTGCTGGGAACCGAACCCAGTCCTCAGAGAGTGCACCACGGTACTCTCCCAACTGAGTTAAATCCCAGCCCATCATTTGTCCTTGTTAGGTGCCCTCGAGTCAGTGTCGAACTCATAGTGACCCTACATACAACAAGTGAAACACTATTGTCAGTGCTTCTTTGTTATTCATGGGGTTTTCAATAGCTGATTATGTCTTGGGAGTGAGTTGCTGGATCCTTCTCCTAAAACTATAGCACTGGTGTTCCCAGGTGGTCTTCCATCCAAGTACTAACCAGGCCCAACCCTGCTTAGCTTCCGAGATCTGACTGGATAGGATGCCACAGTGATATGGCTGCAGGCTCGTTTGGCCTTAGGTAACTCAAAACCAACTGCAGTTTTGCCATAAATTCTTTATGCAATTTTTTCCTTGCTTTTGTTTGAACCATTTTTACTTATAGTGAAAGAGAATTAACTGGTAGTGTGATTTCGAGATCTTTTAGGATTTGGAGTGGGATTTGTAAAGGCTGCCAATATTATCCCTAGAATTTTCACTGTGGATCTGAGAAAACAGTTGGTAGTGTGACTCCTGAAAGCACTTATAAATGGGGTGCAGTGGTGCATAGCGGTAGTCCTACTACTAGGTAGGCAGAGGCAGAAGGATCACTGGAGCCCGGGAGTTCGAGACCTGCCTGGGCAACATACTGAGACACCATCTCAAAGAAAGAACAAAATAAAACACAAGTTAACATGTTTTTAGCTTGTTTTTGTTTGCTTGTTTCTTTGTTTGAAACACGATCTTACTGTGTAGTCTAGTGTCCTGGTTTGAATATAAAATGTCCCTCAAAAGTCATGTGCTTTAATGTTTGGTCCCCAGCTGGTGGCATTGCCTTGGGAGGTCATGAAGTCTTTGGAGGTGGGAGTCTCACTTTGCAGAAGTAGCTCCTTGGGAGAGGATTTTTGGAGGTTTTTACCCTACACTCACAGCCCAGGCCTCACGCCCTCCTATCCCATGATGCTGTGAGGTTGTCTGCTAATTGCCTTGCCACCTGCCTAGATGCCGGCCTACCACTGTGCCTTGCTGCCATTTTAGAAAGATCCTCTAATTGTGAGCTTCCAAAAACCTTTTCCTCCTTAAGTTTATCTCAGTTGGTTTTTCTGCTACAGTGATGACAGCTGATGAATACACCCAGGCTAGTCTAGAACTCCTTATGGTCTTGAACTCAGGATCCTCGCACATCAGCCTCCCAAGAGCTGGAATTACAGGCATGCACCAAAATGCTTGGCCTTATTTCTTTACTTTTGTTAGTGAGAGCCCTTCAAATTATTATTTTAAGAAATCATTTTATTATGAAAAGTTCAAAACACATAAAATTGGAGTGAATAGGGTGATGAACCACCAGCACCCATCTGTCCATTTTGATAGTTTTAAAAGCCATTTTTTGTTTTATTTTGCATTACTGTGGGGTTGAGCCCAACGCCTAGCACATGCTAGGCAAGCGCTCTACCACCAAGTTGCATCCCCAGCCCCTTTTTTATTTTGAGACAGGGTTTGAACTCACAGTCCTCCTGCCTCTGCCTCCCAAGTTGCTGGGATTACAGGTGTGTGCCACAGCACCTGGGAAAATTGTGCATTTTAAAATATAGTGGTAGGGCCAGGCATGGTCTGTGTAGTTTAGCAAGACCCTGTCTCAAAAAAAAAAAAAAAAGTAAAAAAATGGGTTGGTAGTGCAGCTCAGTGGTACAGTACTTGCAAAGCTCGCTAGCGCAAGGTCCTGGGTTCATCCCCCAGTACTACCAAAAAAAAAAAAAAAAAATAGTGCCTATCTATCTATCTACCTATCTCTATACACACAGACACACACACACACACACACACACACACACACAGAGTTAGGTCACTCAACATGGGTGAAAATATTTGCGATGATATACATATTTTCCTTTTAGGAATAAGCAGTATTTTTTAAAAGAAGAGAAAGAACAAGAAAGGTAAGATTTCTTGGATACCAGCAGTGGCCCAGGCCCTGTGCTGGGACATCTTGCTCCCATCTGACGTAAGGGAGGAGATGGTCTTGATGTTTTGGACCCTTTGGAGTTTGGTTTATCTAAACACATTCATGGACCATACATAGAATTTGAATTTTTAGTTTGGTACAACACAATTAAATGTAGATTATAAAATAAAGCAGACTACAATTGGAAAACATCTCATCACTAATCAGATTATTAATTATACAGATGTATACACAAGTTACAATTTTTTGCATAGTATTCCATGTAGAAAGGATTCAGATATTACAGACTATGTGGTGAAAAATATGTCCTTTTTTAAAACTATCACCATGCTGTGCCCTGATCCCCAGGCATCCCCGGTCTCTTCTCTGTGTCTATGCTCTTCCACATATCTTCTATGCTATGTTTGTCCCAGTTATATTGTGGGAAAAAATGGCTGGTGCCAGAGGTTTTGTGCATAGTGATATCTCTTTCACATCATTTGCCACCGTAGCACCTTCTCTTACAGAACAGCTGCTCCAGATTCTTCAGCTTCTCCATCCATCTGATTTTCCCTTTGACTTTGTTAACTCTAAACTCTTCTGTTTTGTTACATTGCCATTTGCCATAGTCTTACAATGTACTATCTGCTTCCCTTTCAATTTACTATGTCTTCAATTTTCATTCTCTTTTAAATGTTCTTTCCTCCCTGCATTGAACTTGAGAACTACTAAATACCAGATTCACCTTTCCTTCCCCTTTGTTGACTCCACTGTGCTTTGGTGATCTCCTGTTTGGTCTGTGCTTCACTTATATCCTAACCAGTCATTACATTGCTCTTTCAGCCTATTCAGATTCTCATTTAAAATAGAACTTCCAGAATATTTCCTATTTGTTGTTTTTTATCCATAGACAGCAGAGTTCAGCTGCAGCACTGTGGTTAGCTAGATTGTCTAGCCTCAAGACCTTCATGGTTAGCCCTTCTTCACAACTCTTGTTTCCACTGATACTAAACTCCCACCGCAGAGAGCAAAACTTTTGTCCTCTGAAACTTTATGCTGCCTTTATGTCTCTGGCCTACAGTTCAGAGTGATGTTCTGTGGAGTTAATGAAAAGGTAGAGTTTAATGAGTACTGTGGGTATATTTTAGATTTTTGTCAACATGCTTTATCCCTTGTTGCAGAATTTTTGACTCCTGCACAGTTTCTGATAGGCGAGTATTTATGTGGTGGAAATTGAGATCACCAGCTATCTTTATTAATAGTTTCATTCAGTGTCTCCAAGCGCAGTTAATTGATCCTGTCTATTTAACTACAATGAAGCTGAAACCAAGCTTCAGGTGTTTATTGTGCAAGCTCAAGAGGATAGGACTTTGTGGCTAAATAAGTTTCTAACAAGGACCAGAGACCATAAAGCAAACTTTGTAGTTCAAGTAGGGACCAGGGTGGGACTTTCTAAACTCTAACCTGTTTTAAATTTTATGATACCACGAAAAGATCAAAAGGGAGGGGGTAGTATACTAGTTGTGTTTTTTTCCCCCCAAACCAGTTCTGTGGTTATTTACCTTTCAAGCAATTAACATAATTACCATTATGCTAAAAAGTAATTTTGGAAAGTTCTGCCCTGAGCTCTTATGACTCCACCGGGACAGTTTTAGCTGGGACTTATCTTTTTGATGGAAGCCTAATTGCAATTTTGGCTTTGTGCACACAAACAGAAGCAACTAATTGTTTAGGCAAATAGCAGATTAATTTAAATATGCATCCCTAATAAAACAAAAATGGTATCCATTATGGTCCTTGTTCCCATGATGAGGAATATAAATATTCTGTGCAAGTACCATTAGGCGGTGGTCTTAAGGATTGTCAACATTATTTCACAGTGGTAGCACTTTCCAGATACCGAGCAATCTTTACAAAAGCTAACATAAATCAGTTTAAACTCATTTAGATCCCATTTCCACTATGTACAGTTTCATTACCACACTCTGGCTGGCCTCCTCTGGGAGGTGGGAAGGGCATGCTGCAGACTGGCATGGGTGCCCATCCACAGCTGCTGAGCAGGCTTTATGTCTCCTCAAAAGACTGGCCCTCGTTATTCATGTCATCGTTAATGACTTTGCTGGTCTAGGGCAAATGCAGAGTTCCTTCAGCCCGGCTGCTGCTCATCAAAGTGGAGGGTCCTGAGGCCAGGGAGCAGGTGGGACTGCCAGGCCTCTCTCCTGCCTCCTTTTGGAGCTTTGGCCCATCCTCTTTCAGACTTTTCAGAAGACCCAGTTTCTTGTTTTGTCTGCATCCTTTTCATATTTTTCTTTCATTTTCTTTTCTTTAGTACTAGGAGTTGAACCCAGGCCATTGCACATGATAGGCCTTTGTTCTACCACTGGGCTACACTCCTAGCCCCCCTTTCCACTTATTGTTTTGAGACAGGGTTTCTCTTAAGTTACTCTGGTTGCCTCTGGCCTCACCATTGTGATCCTCTTGCCTTAGCCTCCCATGTCGCTGGGATTATAGGCATGTGGTATGGCGCCCAGTTCCTTTTCATGTTTCTTATGAGGAAAACAGTATGGTTGTATCCCAGCACTATATCAGAATTAATCATCTTTCATCCAGTTCTTGAGGTTTTGTTAGGGAGGAAAAAGGACACCTGCTCTCTATTCTGTTATTCTGGTGTAAGGCAAAATGGGGGCCGTAAACTCTGGCTCTGAGGGCTTATGCCTTAGTGGATGCTTCCTGATGCAGGAAATGGTGACAAAGACCTGCTTCTTAAATTACTGAGCAGCTGCACAGGACCTTCCTTTGCTTTTGCTGTGTGCTTTTTCTTCTTTAACCGTGGCCTGATATATGCAGGCTGTCCACAGCTGTACCACCCTGTCATCTGATCCTGTCTGATCTCAGAAGCTAAGCAGAGTTGCACCTGGTTAGTTCTTGGATGGGAGATCACTTGGGAAAACCAGGTGCTCTAAGCTTGGAAGAAGGACCTAGCAGCCCACTCCTGAAACCATCAACCATTGAAAACTGTATGAATAGCAGAGAAGCACTTGATAAGAGTGCCGGGCATGGATCAGTGTCAGGTAGTGTTTTGTTTTGTTGTGCATAGCGTCGATACTGAGTTGGAGCAGACTTGACAGCATCTAACAACAACAACAATAACAATATGCAGGGTGAATGTAGATGCCTTTGGGATATATCTTTGCTCTGATGTCCCTTCCTACCCGCTCCAGAAGAGGTCAGGTTCATAGGATTTAGTTTTTCTTTTGGCCTCAGCTGATTGAACAAAGAATGAGGACCCTTTCATGGACTGGGACTCAGACTTTGTTGTATGCTTGGAGTAGAGTACCTTCTGGAATGGGGATGACCACTGCTTTGCATGTACTCAAGGACAAGTCAAAGCTTGTGGAGATGGGAAAAATGAAACAAAATTGCAGAGAGAATTAGAGACAAGATCTGTGGTGCACAAAGCAAGCCTTGGCTTCAGAGGTCTTCTTGGTTGTGGTGCTGATACCTTATGACCTCCAGCCCTTGGGCTTTATGACATAGCCTGTGCCTTTCCAATAGTATCCATCCTGTGTGAAAGCCAGTTTCACTGGGATTTCTTTTTCTTACAACTAAATGTTCCATATCTGAAACTTGTGACAAGCATTCAGCAAGCCTTCACTCAAGTCCAGCCACATGCAACACTCTGAATTCACTACTGGAGGAAATGGAGAAGGAAAAGGACAGAATCTTGCCATCTTATAAGGCCACACAGTGTCAGAAGCTGTCCATTTTATTGCTGGGTCTGCAATGTGGTAAAACTTGGTCTTTGAGATGAATCTACATCAGATTTTTTAAAATCATACCTATTTTGGAAGTGAATTTCTTTGGCTCCGAATGTCAGGGATTACTACTACTTTAATCATGCAGTGAATGTGAACCCAGTTAAACTTGAAATGTCTGGAAAAGTTAGCCACTCATGTTGTGGGATCTGAAAATAGTGACACCATCACAAAATGTTGAGCTCATTCATTGTTCCCTTGCACTTTATGTATCTTTCGGTTATGTTTTATATTTTATGTAGCAATTCACTCCTGAAATGATACTTAATTAGCCATTGAAAACCCCATCAGGGTCCCTACGAGCCCACTTGAGGGCACCTAATAACAATAACAACAAAATGTTTACATTTTCTTCCAGTATGTTTTATGAGAACAGGGATCATATCCATTTGATCTTTGTAGACTTCCAGGTAAGATGCTTGATAGATGCCACCAGAATGTCAGTTCCATGCAGTCAGGGACTTCTGTCTTATGCGTTGTCATGTCCTCAGTGCCTGAAACAGTGCCTTGGCACAAAGCAGGGGCTCAAATGCTCAGTGAATGCATTGTTACATTAAGTCCTTTTTCGCTAAATCTTAATATGGATGAAAATCAGCTACACTGTTATAGAATATTCTTACAATTCAAGTATTCACTGTTCAAGGCCCTGCAGTTTTCACATTGTAAAAGTAGCCATGATGTGACTATAGGCAAGCACTCTACCACTTAGGTACATCCCCAACCCCTGCCTTGTGTTTTTGGGTCCAGAATCTAGCAACATAGTTCAAAGTGAAATTGCAAACCTTGCTGAAGCTGCAGGATTTTATAATGTTATTGAAAGAGATCAGGGAAGAACAACCAAGATGGTGATTACATGGGTAAATAGAAATGACTCTTTTTCTTACTATTTAAATTGCTGTAAAAGATAATTGCTTGCTTATGCAAAAATATATGTAAAGTTTATACCATGATATAGAACTAAAAAATATGACTACAACAGCACGAAGAATGAGAGGGAAGAAATGGACAAATGTCACTATAAAGTTCTTTTTTTTTTAGGTACTGGGGGTTGAACCCAGGGCCTCTCTTCTGCATGCTTTGCAAGTGCTGGACCACTGAGCTGCACCCCTAGCCCCCCAACCCCTTTTCTACTTTTGTGAGACAGGATCTTGCTAAGTTACACAGACTGCCTCTGGTCTCGAACTTGCGATCCTCCTGCTTCCGCCTCCCCAGCCACTGGGATTACAGGTGCAGCCACTGCGCGCGGCACTATAAAGTTCTTACACTCTGAGGTTCTGTAAGATTACTTGGAGGTAGACGGCTATAAGTTAAGGACATATGTTAAAATTCAAAAGCAATCACCAACATAACCAAAGAACTTTGGCTCAAAAGCCAACAAAAGAATAAAAATGGAATAAACACCTCCTCAACCCCAGTAATCAAAAGAGAGAGAGAACGAGGGAGAGAGTGGAGCAAAGAACAGATAGGACAGACAGAAAGCAAATACCAAAATGGTAGATTAAGCCCAGCTTCATCAATAATCACATTAAATATAGTTTAAATACCACAGCACCTGCAGCCATACCACTGTGGCATACCATTCCATCAGATCTCGGAAGCTAAGCAGGGTTGGACCTGATTAGTGCTTGGATGAGAGACCACCTGGGAATACCAGGTGCTGTAGTCTTGGGACAAGGACCTGGCAGCTCACTCCCCCAAATAATCAGCCATCGAAAACCCTAGGAAAACCCTATGAATAGCAGAGGAGCACTGACTAGCAGATGAGCAGTGACTAGCAGATGAGCACTGACAATAGTGTTTCACTTATTATACATAGGGTCGCTATGAGTAGGACACTGACTTGACGTCACCTAACAACAAAAAAACACCACTGTTAAAAGCAAAACTAACCATGTGCTATCCACAAGAAACCACCTTAAATATAAAGACACAAGACAAAGTGAAAAGATGGGAAAAGACCTACCTACTAACCCTAATTAAAAGAAAGCCAGGGTGACTAGGTCAATAGCAGACAGTGGATTTCAGAGCAGATTATAACCAGCGATAAAGAGGGCCATTACATGTGGTGTAAAGAGTCCATTCTTCAAAAAGACATAGCAGCCTTAAATGTTTATGCACCAAAAGTGATGCTGGAGGACTGCAATGACACCAACCCCATTAATAAGTGAGGACCTGCACAGTCATACAAACCATCATTGAATGGAGGAATTGAAAGGATACAGTGCAATAAATTCTCAGAATAGAATTTAACCATTGAATTAGTAGAGTCTTAGAATATCTTTTTCCAGAAAGACCATGCTTAGGATTGTTGTTGTTGTTGTTGGTAGGTGCTGTCGAGTCGGTATCCGACTTATAGCGACCCTCTGTACAACAGGGGAAACACTATTGTCAGTGCTTCTCTGCTGTTCACAGGGTTTTCAGTGGCAGATTGATTTTTGGGAGGGGGTTGCCAGGTCCTTCTCCCAAACCTCCAGCTTCTGGTGTTCCCAGGCGGTCTCCCATCCAGGTATTAACCGGGCCCGACCCTGCTTAGCTTCTGAGATCTGACGGGATCGGATTCCACAGGGCTACGGCTGCAGGCATGCTTAGGATAGGTCAATAAACCTCAACTTGTGGCAAAGTGTGTTTTATTGCATCTAGTTCTGTTGAAAAAATGATGCCAACAAAACCATTTTACTTAATAATGAAAAAATGTGTTTATCGATAAACTCCATGTGTACTTAGAGTGAGCTGTGGTTAAATAGCTTCCATGCTTGGCAGAACGCAGGGTGAGTTTGGTGGTATAAGTCAGTAACTCATTGAGCCCATAGTTATTTTACACATTCGTAAATATAGCCACTCATCCTGCATTTTTCTAGCTAAATTGTAGCTCAACCTCATCTCAGACCAAGTGACTTTGGACCAGTTCTTCAGCTGCTCAAAGCTTCTGTTTCTTCTCTTATGTGAAATGAGCATAATGATGCTCCTCCCAAGAAGGAAGAGAGCATAGGACAAGAGGAGACAAATGAGTGTCTGAACACTTGAAAGCTCAGTGCAAGTAGCAATTTTTGTTTCTCTTTACTGTTTGTGTGATGTCTCAAAATAAATGCAATGCCGAGTTTTTGGAAGGGACGTCTCAGAATGGGAGATTCTATCCTATTCAGTGGGTTGAGCCACAGTATTTTCCGCAACACGTCTTTTCCTTCTGAGTTAGGATGGAAATTTGCCAAAAATATTTGCCATTTTGGGGGAGCCTTTTGTGATTTGTTTGTCCTCTCAGTTTATCGTAATCCTTAGAAGAGTATACTATTTTACCATTGAACATTTAACTTCAAAACTCTGTTTTTGTTTGTAATCACCTAATGCCTACTGACAGTCTGAAAGTCTTGCAAAGTGACCTGAATGTATTATTTTCTTCTATCTTTATGTATGTGTGCTGAATGTTACCGTGTAGTGAGAGCCTAAACTCAAAGCATTTTCATTTTAGTGACAATAGAAGGCAAGAAAAAAGATAAGAAAGGTGGATTGCAAAGAGAAGAAAAGTAAAAACCCTTATCTATTTTGGCCAATAGGAAATTGTAGGAAATAGAACTATGTTTGTGGATGAGCAATAGACAGAAATCCTCAACATTTGACCTAGTTTTTCTTCTTTAATCTGCCTAGCAGTTCTCTGCAGTGGGTAATGTTATGTTGAATTTTACAGATGAGGAAAGAGGTTCATAGCATGGAGTACCAACCCCAAGTCCTGCAGTTAGCAAGCAGCGGGGCTGGATCCTCACAAATAGCTGTAGATTCTGTGATCTCCACACAGTTATTTCTCAGTGAAGTTAAAAAATATCATTGCACAATTATTTTACAACTGCACACATTAAGTGAATTTAACATAGCTAACCTGCGTTGTTTCTTTCTTCCTAGGATTTCTTAATATTTGGGACCTGAGGACTGGAAAGTACCCCATTCATCGTTTTGAGCACGATGCGAGAATACAGGCACTAGCTCTCAGTCGAGAAGATGCCACTGTTGCCACTGCTTCTGCTTTTGATGTCGTGATGTTATACCCCAATGTGGAGGGGTACTGGCAAATAACTGCAGAATTCGAAGTTCAGAAACTGGTGAGCTTTTAGTCTGGTCATTTTATTTTCCATTCTTGGAATCTCTGGATCTAATATAAATAAATAGTAATGCAGCTCCCAGTCAGCTGGGCTTCCTGTGGGTCTTATATCCTTAAATCTCACCACAGCCTTATGAAATAGCTGGTGTGATTTTTCCCTTTTACTGAGAAACCAAAAGAGACTTAGAGCAGTGAGTTGACTTGGCTCCATGTGTCCAAGATAAGAAGTTGAGTTTCAGACCTCAGGGCTGGGCTGGGACTATAGCTCAGAGGTAGAGCATATGCCAACCATACCTTGGGTTCAGTTCCCAGCACTGTAAAACAAAACAACGGCGATCAAAACAAATCATGCAAACCTCAGGACTGACTTTGGAGCCCGAGTTTCTCATTACTGTGATCCTCAGCCTCCTTTAGACTAACGTGGTAGACTCTCACATTTGAAAGCCTCATCCGTTTCTGGCCTAATGCATAAGAAAAGATGAGCTTAGTGGTGTTGTCCCAGCCCATGTGGAAGGAAGGATTTCATTTTAGACTTTTGCAGCTCAAGGTTGTTTCACCTGGAATTAAGAGCAACTCTTGAGTGAAAATAGACTTAAGTTGGTGTTAAGTGGATAGCTGTGTTCCAGGATATCATGTATGAAGCTGAGCCAGCCTAAGAAAAAATTTTTGGGGGGACAGTACTGGGGGTTGAACCAGGGTCTCGCGCTTGCATGTTTTGCAAGTGCTGTAGCACTGAGCCTCACCCTCAGCCCATTTTTTTACTTATTTGTGTGTGTGTGTTTATGTGTGTGTGTGTGGTTTTTTTGGTTGTTGTTTTTGTTTTTGTTTTGAGATAGGGTCTCACTAAATTTCATAGACTGCGTGTGGTCTCAAACTTGTGATCCTCCTGCCTTCGCCTCCTGAGTCGCTGGGATTTACAGGCATGTGCCATAGTGCCCGGCAAGAATTCTTTACATAGAACTTATTTCAGAGTTTGGTAGTATGTGAACCTCTGTGTTTGTGGGATGAGAGATGAGCTGGTGGTAAGAAGGAAGAGATCAAATCTGTCTCTGCTGAATTTGGATTGAATTTAAACAAACTTGATTTTGGCACTAGTTAGGAGACTGAACAGAAAAGCCACATGGAATAATGAATTGATGGCCTGTCCTGGAACTAATCCTTATTCCTCTTTCTTTTCTTCCTGGTAGAAATCTTAGATTTGAATAACTTGAAAAGCTATGGCATCGCTGCTTCATCTCCCTAAGCTCTTGTCCCTTTAGGGATCAGAGCCCTGCAGTTTGTGTGTAGTCTTCCCCCAAAATTGCCTGATGCTGAGGTTTTGTTAGAAAAATTGAGAGTAAAATACTTCTCAAAACTGTCATAGTATGTATGTATGTATGTATGTATGTATGTATGTATGTATGTATACTTGAGGGTTGAACCCAGGGCCTTGTTCATACTTTCAAGTGCTCTACTACTGAGCTACACCCCCAGCCCCTTAAAATTTTTGTCTTGAGACAGGGCTCACTAAGTTACACAGGCTGCCTCTGGCCTCAAACTTTTGATCCTCCTGCCTCTGCCTTCAGAGTCACTGGGATTACAAGCATGTGCCACCATGCCTTGCTATCATAGTGCTTATTATCTGCTCTCTAGCTAAAAGATACTGTAGACCAGCCATAATTTATAAGAATTGAGACAGTTACTTGAGAGTCCCTCTATAGAGTGTAATCCTGCCTTGGCAATAAAGTGGCTTCTGGCTCAGACAGGAAGCTTTCTGAAGTCATTTATGGCTCCTGGCAAATGGCACCACCACTGTCAATCTGGGCCTCTTAGTCTGTCAAAAATCCAACATCGAGATGAAACTAAATGGCTAGACTGAAGATATTCGTTTTAGGAAAATAAGAAATGAGTTTCTGCAGAGAAAGGAAGTAAGCAACCATTCCTGGAGGCATTTTTAGTACACTTTTTTTATGTATTTCTTCCTCTGGATGAGGAGTTGCCACAGAATGTGCTGGACATCCCTGGACAAGGCACTGCCTGGCCCGTGGAGCTGGACCATTCTTGTCTTCCTAGATACAGCTCTGAATAACAGTGGCAGTGTTCCCAGGTTTGCAGTATTAGCCTAGTGTCTGTCCTTTGTGATGGGCTTGTGGCCTGGGATATTGGGCTGCTACTCACACAGTTTGGCCCAGGGATTAGCAGAGTCACCCTGCTGTTTACTCACTCTAAAGCTCCTCTGGACAGTCTTCAGGATTTAGGCTTTTGAACTTGTTTGGCACCGTGGATTTTCATAATCACACACTGTGACTCACCTTCAGCGTTCATGCTCTTTCCTAATCTACTCAGGCAGGGAAAACCTGATGCAGCCTGCCCTAGGGAGAAAGGTGCTACTTGTGGATGGAGAAAAGCACATCCTTCACGAAGAGTGCTCTGCGTCCCACACGATTAGAGAGAGCTAGTGAGAGTGTGGTCAGGAGTGCTGCGCTGGCTGCTTGTCAGGCCCTTCCTGCCCTCCGTAGCCAAGTGCACCCACAGGGGGCTCACTGTGTGCGTGTAAACCAGGGGAGAACCAGTGTTCGTAACCTTTTGGCTACACATTTTTGGTATTGACACAAATTTGTTAAAGTATGCTTTTGCTTCATTTGGAACTAATTGAAGCTTATTTAACTTTTTCAGTTTCTTATGAGACAATACAAACTTTTTTTTTTTTTTGAGTAGCTATTTCATCCTCACAGTTCAGAGTTTAAAGGACACAGTGAGGCTGACACATGGGAAGCCCCTTTACCCCCCATCTCATACCCATTTCCCTTCTAGAAGGCAGCCCTTGTCAGAAGATTTCTGTATGTATAAGTCACAGAAGCATTGTGTGCTTCTGTCCTCATCATTTTACCTTTGCACCCTGGCAATCCCCTTACCTTCTTTCTAGCCCCACCCCCAGTGTATATTAGAGACTATCCCACTTGTTCCAGTTTATAAAGAATATCTTCTGCTGTTTTCTGTGGCTTCATGGTATTCCAACGTGTAAACATACTTCAGGTTATTCAATTTATTAGTAATGGATGTTTACATTTTTTCCGATTTCCAGCTATGACAAAATAGCGCTACAGAGAATAACCTGGTCCCTAGTCATTTTGCATATGTGTGGGTTTATTTCTAAGTACGTTACTAGAAGTGGACTTTCTGGGTTTGAGTGTGTGGGCATTTGACATTTTGTTAAGTGTTGCCAGGTTTTATCCCCACCAACAGTAAGTAGAATCCCTAAAGATGAGTGTCACCTGTGTGCTCCTTGCTCAGTGTGTTCTTAGACGTCTTGAGCTTCCCTGACGTGACAAGTGCGAAATGGTGTCCCAATGAACTTTCACTTTGTAGTTTTCTTTTTAGGAGTGTATTCTTTTTCTGTTACAATGAGCATCTTTTCTCTTGAGCAAGAGCTCTTCATGGTTTATTTCCTGTGAGTGGTCCATTTGCCTTTTTTGGTTGGGTTGCTGGCCTTTTCATTGAATTTACTCTTTATGACCAAGTCTGGATTACTGGAAGACTAAACAACTCTTGTCCTTTAACAGGTTGACTACCTTGAAATAGTTCCAGATACCGGAAGGTACCCTGTGGCAATAGCCACTGCTGGAGACCTGGTTTACCTGCTAAAAGCTGAAGACTCAGCCAGAACCCTCCATTATGTCTACGGCCAGCCCGTCACATGTCTAGATGTCTCAGCCAACCAGGTTGCCTTTGGCGTAAAGAGTCTGGGATGGGTGTATGAAGGAAACAAGGTACAAATATAACAAGATATACAATTAACCATAAAAGAGCAGAGATTTCAGATTTTAGAAAGCAATTTAGAAATTAAAGTTCTGTAGTACTTTTTCTTTTCAGATGTATTAGGGCAATATTGTTAGTTGTTAGGTGCCGTCGAGTCGGTATCCGACTCATAGCAACCCTCTGTACAACAGGGGAAACACTATTGTCAGTGCTTCTCTGCTGTGCATAGGGTTTTCAATGGCAGATTGATTTTTGGGAGGGGGTTGCCAGGTCCTTCTCCCAAGGGCAAGATATTGACATGGTAAAAATTCAAGCACTTTAAAAGGATATAAAATAAAAAGTGACTGTTTCCTTTCTTTTCCCTTCCTCCACTTCCACTGCACAGAAGAAACTATTAATAGTTTCTAGGTACCCATGTAATATCTCTGTAGATACAGGATCATACTTTCTCTGTCTAGTGTTTTTACACAGTAATTTGCCTTAGAGAGCATTCCAGTTGTCAGTGTGTCCCAGCTTCCCTCTTCCTAGGATTCCAGCGTATGCTCACAACCATAGGTTGCATAGCCTGCCTCCTCACCGGTGGGCAGTTTGCTTTTGTTGTTTTGACTATCACAGACAATGCTACACTGCATATTACAACTTGCAGAAGTTCTTAGGTAGTGTATCATGAGGATGTGCATTCATACGTAGATGGACATTGCCTGATTGCACTCTAAAAAGGTTGCATTAAAATTTACATTCTCACCAACAGTGCATAAAAGTGCCTGCTGATACTGTTTGAGCCAGAAATAGGGAGACAAGTTTTTAATTGAAGTTCTTTGAATGATAACTAAATTTTATCATTCTATAGGGTTTTACTATTCTGATTATAGGCTAAGTACTTGGTCTTAAAGCTGATTTATAGGACTTTTGCTTTTTGAGTGGGATCAGGGGAGAGCGATGAAGTTTTTGTTGGGTTTTATGTTTCTTCCATTTTTCCTGTCCCTAACCCAGCTGGGAATTGGTGGTATTCCTGGGAAGGAATGGCTGGGCCAAAGGCTTCTTTGATGAAGCCTCCTTCCCCCATCTCCTAAGAAAGGAGGCCCCTTTCCATGTAGCAGTGGCATGAACTAAAGAACAACCAGGCTCAGGATGCACATTGCCCAGCCCCTTCCCGTCACCGTGTGTGACCTTAGGAAGATCACTTAACCCTCTTTACACCTGTCTTATTTGTAAAATGGAGTCCCCAACAGTACCTGCTTCATGGAGTTGTAGGACCCAGTGAAAAGATGTGTGTACAGCTGTAAGCATTAGTGCATGGCACATGGGAGCCAAGCGTCACTGTGTGCTTCCTCTTACCTCAACTGCTCACTCTGGATTCTTTCTCTAGGGGCGACTTTGCACTTGTTTCTTCTATGCATTTGACCTGTGAGGTCAAATCACCTTTGTATATGAGGTGCCACTGTCTTTGCAATTTAAGGATGGAAGCATCCTTGGTTCCAGTTACACATCCTTCCTGCAGGAAGACTGATAAAGCAGGTGCCTCTCTGTGGGAAGGCAGCCCTCTGTGTGGGGCCAGCCTGGTATGGTGGGACTGCCCCAGCAGGTGTTAGCCAGAAAGTCTGTGATGACACAACTCCTGAGAAGGAGAAGGAATTCGTTTCCTCTGGCAGCTTCTGTCCTCCAGCTCTGGAAGGACTCCTTTCTGCTGCCTGGTGAGCTTATTTGTTAAGAGAGGAGAAATCCTGTTTCTTAATTTCTCACGTTATGCCTTCAAGTTTTTGGTACCTCATTTGTTTTTAGAGTTCTCACTGTAGTGAAGTGGTAGTTATCTTTAATATTAGTCTGGCTTGAATTTTTCAATTTTTAAACTATTTTATTTTGGTGCCAGGGATTGAACCCAGGGCTTCACACATGCTAAGCACATGCTCTGCCACTGAGGGGTCCCAGCCCCGTTTTATAATTTTCATAAATTTTTCATCCAGCAAGTCCTATTTCTCTTTAGCTAATCTAAATGGATTTACTCCTTTAGTAATATAATTGCAGTGGATATATTTGAGAAGCTAAAAGGTGAATGGAAAAGGGATACCTTAGCACAATATTGAACTGGAAGGATCCTTTACGTACAGATGCGAGCAAGCAACCAAGCAGGGCTTTTTTGCTTGTTTGATTTTTGGGTGTTTTTTGTTTTGTTTTTTTCCTCTCAAAATTCCTAACCCAGTTTAAAGCATTAATTACGAGAATCAGTTGAATACCACAATCATTTTATAGAAATTAATGCTTAAGAATGTACAGTCCCAGCCCAGGCATGGTGGCCCGGGCCTGCAACCCTACCACTTGGGAGGCTGAGGCATATGCTTAGGAGTGAGGTGAAGGCCAAACTTCCTATATGTAACTTTTCTTAATTTTACAGAGGCAAGACATTCCATCTGATGTCTTTGGTGGATTTTCTGCTTCCTCAGTAATTGAACCTGTATTTTTAAAAAAACATAATTGTGTCACATCTCTTTATGAATTAAGTTATGTCACAGGTGGCTCTGTGAAATGTTAGTATCTCCTGGTTCTGCTAAAATGTGCTGTTGTAGTTCTTGAATAGTCTCATGTGCAAGGCTCAGTATCACTTTGCTTGTGAATACCACATCTGGGCTATGTCTGTCCTTCAGCCTGGCAGCGTAAGTCCCAGCACATTTGATTAGGTTCCTGGGAAGCGCTTAGCAGTGGAATTTGCCTGGAGCTACAGAAACACTGGGGTTTGTGCCTGTGTCTCTGGCCTGGGTATCTAGGATTCAGATGAAGGCTTTATGAGAACAGAGAGTTTGGTTTATCTTCCTTTGTACTTGATACAGAACTGGGGTTTAGCTCTAGTCCATTATTGATTAACTGTGGTAAAAGTAGGCAGTGAAATCCAAATGCTGAAATAGATTTTAATCAGGACCTTAACTCTCCTTAACCTGTAGAGGTACTCTAGAGGTGGTAGTGTTTGGTTGGATGATGTCCTTGTATCGTATGCTGACCACATTAGTATTTTATAGGCACCACAGGTGCCTGAGCATGGAGTGACTGTGGTTCAGATTCATCTGTTCCTAGATCGAGGTAGCCAGCCTGTCATGTGGTCATCAAACGTACTGACTGCATGTCAGAGTGTTAACACAGTATCACACACAGATTTCAGCAAATGGGTACTTGTCAAGCCACTGGGCTCTGTTAATAAACATTGCTTTCCAAGGAAACAAAACCAAATGATTTAGCAAAAGTTTATGAACTTAGTCTTTAAAGAAGGCTTGTGATTAGAGCGGCCTGATCAGTCCTTTCTAGCTCATCAAGTTAGTGCTCTGGACATTTGGATTTGCCTCTGAGTTAAGGGGCCACACTGGGTTTACTAGCATTTTCTTTGGCCACATAAAGTCATAGAAAAAAATGGTGGATGGCAGTATATCTCATTCTGCTAGCAATTCCTTGGTATCTATTTTTGTCATTTCTTAAAAGATCAGATTTCTAAACTTTTAAAATATTTTTTGAGTAAGTAATGCATTGTCCTGATTCAGAAATCAAAGATAGGAAGTAAGAGTGTGCAATGAAAAGACTCCTTTCCTTGTCTCTGAACCTGCTGCCCACTTTCTCCTCCTCCAGTCAAGTCAGCGTTGCCAGTCTCCTCCACATCCTTGCACAGGCAGTTTATGTGCTTATAAGCAAAGTCCTGTACCATGCTTTTAATTCTCTCTTTAAAAATGTAAATGGTAAAATATTACATTATTGCTCTGCACCTTGCTTTTGCCTGCAACACAATCTCTTCATGATAGTATCTTTTGACATACCATATATTTTCAAATCTAATCTGTACCCTTTCAACAGTTTTTGTTTGTTGTTGGGTGCTGTCAAGTTGGATCCTACTGAGGGACCCTGTGTACAACAGAATAAAACACTCTCTGACACTGTGCCATGCACAGGGACTTTTATGTTTGAACCCATTGTTGTAGACAATGTGTTTCTTATTTTGAGTCCTGCTACATCAGCAAAAGGAGGTCCCAGGGTCTTTACTCCATTCCCATCATTAAGGTCAACTCTACTTTGAGGAGGCAACTCAGTTGATTCCTGAGTGCCATCAAGCCTGGAGGGATCCAGCATTATATCTGACAGTGCTTCTCTGCTATTCATGGGGTTTTCAATGGCTAATTGTTTTGGGAGTAGGCTGCTGGGTCCTTCTCCCTAGTCTATATTGGTCTGGAAGCTCAGCTGAAACCTATCCACCATGGGTAGCCCTGCTGGTATCTGAAATACCAGTGGCATAGCTTTCAGCATCACAGCAACAGCAAGCCACCACAGCAGGACAAGCTGAGAGATATGTGGGAGTTCAACAGTTTAGAAGGCTACAAAATCAGACATGGATTAGAATGGCATGTGGATTGGATTTGCAGTGGAGAGAGCTCTGGAGAGCACTCTTGCAGAATCCACACTTCATTTGGTAGCACTCTAAAACTATTGAAAGGGTGCAGATAAGATTTGAGAATATACTGTAGTAAAGAACTTCTGGTGGTGGTGTTTTTTTTTTAACTCTATAATATTGCATTTTGTGGATATGCCTTTGTTAATTCAGCTAGCCCTGGAGTGATCAATATTAGATTGCTCCTGGTCTTTTGCTATTGCAAACACTATTTGGACTACACAAATATATTTATACAATTGATTCCCCAGGGAATATTTGCTGATTCAGAGAGCTATGTGCCTTAATAATTTTGGTAAGTATTGCCCTCCATAGGTGTTATACCTTGGTCAGGGATGCATGGCAGTGTATCCCATTCTGCTAGCAGTTCCTTGGTATGTCTTCCGTAGGTTTTATAGAAAGATCATAATAGAATGAAGCCAGGGGGTATATAGAGAGATCTGACTGACTGTGCCCTTTGTTTCAATGATTTTGCAGCTCTCTGCTTTAAGGATGAATGACTAGACCACCTAGCTTCTCCTAGAATCAGTATGACAGGTCTGGTATCCCTATCTGGCCTTTTTTTTTTTTTTTTTTTTTTTTTGGTGGAAAGAGCAGCTGCGTGCACTGGCATATGCCCTTTCCTGGCTTATTTGGTACCCATTTGAGGGAGAGCCACGATTCTTTTAAGATGGTAATGTGAGCTGCCTTTCTTTGGTAAAACGAGGGTTGGACACATGACTTTTGGATCTCTGTCCAGCAGCCACATTCCTGGATTCTTTGGTGCGGTGAGCAGGTAGTTTAAACTTTTTCAGTTGTCTATGGAGTTGTACTGAGCTGATCTACCACTGGAGGAGGCTGAGTAACTAAGGGCTTCTGAAATCCATTGCTTTTTGTTTCTTCTCTATGGGCCATGCTGATCACTGGCAGAAACAATTGAACAGGAATTGATATTTTTTCATCAGTTCCTATGTCTTGCTGTGTAAAGCAAGATATAGTGAGAAAGGCTGCGTGGGGGTCTTTTAGTTGGGACAAAAATGGATTCTTAAGTGTTGATGGTATGTTATGGGGTTGTCAGGCTTCGGTGGGATAAATGACCTTCAAGGTAGCCATTACTAAGAGGCATGTGATAGTAAAAGAAAAAAAAGTTAAAGGAATTACTCTGGCCTCTTCTTTTCATCATGCCACAGTGTAAAAATCAGTGTGAACTTTGTTAACATGACCCTTTGCGCACAAACATTCCTTTGTATTTTGTTTTTGTGTGTCGTAGTTACTAAATCTGTCAGAAATACTTTTACTTATGGAAACATATTTTTGATGACATATCATCTTTATTAATTCTGCTGCTGCCTGAATTAAATTTTGCTCTCAGAGGTAGGGGGTTAGAAGGTAGAATTGCCTCATTTAAGAGCATTATGTTGATGATGAGTCTCATGCCTCATAAAAGAAGAAAGAGATCCACTTAGGGCTCTTAGCATCATTCTATGTATTTGGACATATTTCCTAATTTAGTTCTGAAGTACTTGGCATTTGATGGCAGATTGTATTAAGCAGCACACGGCATGCATCCTAATCAGGGAGATGTGAGTGAAGTAATCCAGAAGGCTGGAATGCATTTGACAAGGACGCTCGCTTGGCGCTGCTGCCTCAGCTTACATCACGCTGGAAAATAATTGCTAACGTCTCTTATGATAATCATTCCCCATATGTGGACGTGAAGAGACTCTGGATTGGTTGCCTACACTCGTCACAAGTTGAAATATCTGTCTGGAAGAGTCTTTGGAATTAGAAATGCAGTGCTTATAGACTGTGGCCACACACTGCCATACCTACATAGTCAGAACAGGAAATTCATCTTCTTTTGTGTTCTAGGTTCCATTTCAGCGGAGAGTGAAGATCTGGTATTTTACAAGGACGATGGATAATTTAAAATTGAAAGTTCATTAAAATAAAACTTCATTTTTATTTTTCATGTGAAACCTTTAAATTTCTTCATATTTCTTTTTAGAGAAGTTTAGAAAAATAGCTTTTGGAAACTAGTTTTCTGGGGTATTGAGTGATGCTATCAAAAGGATCTGTTGTTAAAGTTGCTCTCATTGATAATGAATACTGATTGAACACATTATATATTAGCTATCTGATTGGCACTGGAAGTAGAGATGAATCAAACATGGCATCTGCCTCAAGGATTCTAGCCTTGTCTTTAACAGTGACTTAGCAATCTAAAGATGGTTTTCTCCATGTGGACGTGGACACAGGTCATTAAAGACCTTCATAATGACCTTGGGGAATTCTAGAGTACTGAAAATTTTCTAGATAAATGGATAAGAAATGAACATTCATGTTGTTTTGTACATGTTTTAGTATTGAAACGATAATTGATGTTAGTGTATTATTACTAATAATGAATAATGATAACTGAAACTCTCCTCACTTGTAGTGAATACCTTAAAGCACCTCCACAGAGCCCCAGGGTTTCTCAAGATGTAGCAAAAAACCCTCTAACTTAAAGGCCTTTGAAGACTTTAGCATCTCTGATACTTTGTGCAGTCATGAAAGGTTATTCTATGGAGAGTGTTTCTTGGAGTGTCACTTCTTCTTATAGAAGCTAAGAGTATTTAAAGATGTCTAATGATCCTGGAAGGGAGAAATAACATTTTAGAAAGTAAATAGAGAAAAGGTATTTTCAGTTACAGTTAAGGTAGTAGTCATATCCCCTTGGAGACCAAGCAAGAGTTTTAGAATCAGGTAAACTTCAAGCAAGTT
The DNA here is from genome assembly GCA_007922755.1 of Pedetes capensis. NCBI lineage: Eukaryota > Metazoa > Chordata > Mammalia > Rodentia > Pedetidae > Pedetes > Pedetes capensis. Next base: position 170,561 of record VMDO01000092.1, on the reverse strand, counting down.
ACTTGCTTCAGTTTCCTCATTTGGAAACTGGGGTGATACTTGGGAAATGTCATTAATGTGCTTGGCACATGGCTCATGCTGTGTACTATTAGGTGGTCATCATCGTCCTCCCCCCTCTTCTCGCTACTAGCGTTGGGGGTCAAGTTGGAGTTCATCAGGCAAAGTCAAAGGAAGGGCAGTGTAGGTGGAGGCAGCGGGCCTGTGGTGGAGTCTACTGGGTGGCCCAGGGCTCAATTCTTTCAGTGACAGCTATCCTGGCTTCTTCACAATATTCATTTTCTGAGAACTATTTTGAAAGAATGCTTTTAGACTAGAAAGGACGGGGTCAGTTTAGCTCCTATGCAGAACTAGCGCATTGAGTTCCTGTGAATGCTGAGTCCCTTTGTGAAAAGCCTTCATGACGGGAGGCCGTGTTAGATGGAGCCGGCACCATCTCTCAGATGTCTCCTCTGCACTCACTTTGTTAGGTTTTTTACACCAATGACTTTTATAGTATTTTCTGATTTTTATAGAAATTCATCAGTATTCTTAAGGTTCTGAGCAAGTTTACAAAACCATTATGCTGACTTTGTATGTGATCATTGCTTTTCTTCTCATTTGACTTTTGAATTAAGCCTAGGATTTTATTTAGGGTCTATTTTTTCTAATGGGCTGGGGTTTAGCTCAGGTGGTAGAGTGCCGTGCTGCACTCCCTGAGGACCCAGGTTTGATCCCCAAGACCGCAAAAATGGGAGAAGGACGTGGCAATCCACTTCCAAAGCAATCCCGAAACAATAAGCCGTTGAAAACCCTCTGAGGGTCTCTACGAGTTTGACCTGACTCAACTGTTCCTAACAACAACAGTTTTTCCTAATAGCATCTGTGATTAGTTGTGCAGAATTTCCATCCTGGTTTACCATCTGACACTCCAGGGAGAGTGTGAACTTGCACTTAACTATTGTGTTTATTTCCCCTGCACAGATGAGTATGGGTTCGGTTTCTTTGTGCCAAATGAGTCTCGAAGTAAATATTGCCCAGGCAGCATCTAGGTTTGTTAGTGTGGAAAATCCACATTTTTCAGCTCGTAAGGATCTGAGGGAGTCTTTGGAAACATCTGCCTCATTCCAGGAGGGAAAGCAGTAGCACTGTAGTCTGGGCTGGGCGATTCCCACAGAGTGCAGACAGTTGAGCTCCAGCTGGTTTGGGGCGGAGGAGGAGGAAGAAGAGAGCACACACAGAATGCCTCTGTCCGAACCTCTGCACCCGTCACACTTGCTGCATCAGGTACAGGTAGTGGTTAAAATAGACTAACACAGTCTTACGAAGTAGAGGACCTTTGTTTTTATCCTAGAAAAATATGATTTATTAGTTTACTCGGCATGTCTGTCTTTCTCTAAGACCCTGGTTAGAGGGTGGGTGGCTTTTAATTAAGTTATCAGTTACTGAGTTGCACATGAGTTCTAATTGATGCAGAGTTGCCCTTCACAGCATTCTCCCAGCATGGTGTTAAATCCCGGGGCACTCCCCTTCTATTGAGGCAAAGGAAAACTCCAACTAAATCTCCAGATGAGCAATCACATCCCAAATGAAGGGACTTGAGAGGGATGGTAAGGTTTGCAGTATGTTAAAATGAAGCCACAAATCATGTAAAGTCTGTTCCACGCAGACGCCAGCCTTTTGACCTGGCTTCCAGCCACCCCGCTCCTGTCCTGGGGGAGAGCAGTGCCAGTGAGGGGGAAGACTGGCTGGATCCACACCCAGCTTTGTTCAGGTCTCTGCCGATTCGGACGCTGGCTCCGGCCCCACTTGCTCCCTAGGAGTTCCCCTCACTGTAGTATTCCTTGGGCTGTGAGCTCATCTAACAGTCACAGGGAAGTTTTAAAATGCATGTTGATAGTGACATGAAAATGATACTTTCCTACCTGCATTCCTGCAGGCCCCACCCTTAGTTACCTCCCCGTCCCTCGCCTTTGGTCCCTAGATGCCATTCTCCACACCACACCCCCATCCTGCTTTGGGGTTTGGTTCAGGTTGTTTTTTGGTTTTGGTTTATTTTTTGTCTTGATCCTTCTGGGGCGGTGTCATCCTGAATGTCTCTGGCACGTGCTGTTCATGATGCCCAGGCTGTGCCTCCCATCGGCCCTTTCTTAGCCACACAGCCGCCAAGGGGAGACACACAGTACCGTGTGCATGTGACACAGAAACTGAGGCTGAGAGCATTTCAGATGGCCTGCCCTGGGCCACAGAGAGCACATGCAGCACCACAGGGCCCCGTTCCTCCCGTTCCACGTCAGCCTGCTGCCATGTCACATCTCTTTTCATGGCAACTGATGCCAGCTTGTCTTCAAGGTGCCGCTCTCCTGCCAGAGACTAACAGTAGCCTTCCTCTGCCCTCTGTCTTTCCATAGATTGAGGAGAGGCCCCACCAGAGTCCACTTCATGGGTGGCCTCACCAGCTATCCTGAGCTCTCCTCTCTTGAGCCTGTATGGCCCACAGGCCTGGGCCTCACATTTTGACACTGTCCCTGGCTAACACTGTTGCCAGCCTGAGGGCCGCAGTTGGGAGGCAGGAAGCGAGCTGTGACAGCTGAGCGACACTCTGGTCTTCAGTGGCTGAGATTGTCAGCCTGGGAAACATTATGGTACAGGGATAGTGTGGGGGTTCTCTCATGCCCTGGCTGGGGGGTGTTCAACTCTGCAGGAAGCCCAATAAAAGTATGCCTCGCTGAGCCCCCAGAACTGCTGCCTCAGGGTCTGGGATGGGGGCTGAGAGTTTGCACATGGTGAGTGCCCAAAGCTGCTGCCCACCGCCCCCCCCTTCCTGGGAGCACACTGGGAACAACCTGGGCTAGCGGTAGTCAGAGCCTGAGCGTGGAAGGCCACCACCCAGGTTGGAAGCTTGGTTCTGGAGCTTCATAGCTGAGTAAGAGACTTGCCACTCTCTTGCCAAGTTTCCGTGCAGGCCCAGTGAGGAAAACCCTGGGACCCGCCTATGGGCTTGCAGGGCCAGGTGCGATGATGTGATGTAGCCACTCTGTGTGGAGAGCAGCACCTTGAAGACGAGCTGGCATCAGTTGCCAGGCCCAGGGCAGGCCATCTGAAATGCTCTCAGCCTCAGTTTCTGTGTCACATGCACACGGTACTGTGTGTCTCCTCTTGGGGGCTGTGTGGCTCAGAAAGGGCCGATGGGAGGCACAGCCTGGGCATCATGAACAGCACATGCCAAATACTGCTACGCAGGTCCCTGGTGCCACCATCGTGTACCATGCAGTGTGGTTAGAGGTGGCCGTGCCTGCAGGGGTAAGAAGACCTCGGGGGCTGCCTGTGAGCCCCACACCAACTGCTCAGATCACTCCCTGCAATTCCCAGTCTCCGCTTGTGCTGCCATTTGTCTCCATGGTTTGACTCCAGTAACATTTTGCTCGTCTCCCATCTTCTGAGCCTTTGCCCGTCTAACTCAGGGCCAGATTAGAAATTGCCAGGCTAGCCCAAAGGAAACTGATGACCAAGCTGCCTTCATATTCTCAATTTCATGTACAATGTCAGTTAAGTCTGTGGGTTTACAGACTTTTCAGTTACAAGCAGCTCACATGTTGTCTTTCCATTTTAAAAATAGTGTCCTAGTTGTCTTTAATTTTGAACAATTGATGTCATAGTTTGAAGCCTCTATGAAATAGGTATGATAGTAACTGTTTCTCGTGGGCACGACTGTGCACATGTGGTTAATATTGTTTGTGCCCCTCACTGTGATGAAGCATGTTGGGAGCATGAAAGGAGGATGCAGGGGCTTCAGCTTTCAGTCATACATCTGCATAGTGATTATAATCTTCTCCTTGGACTAACTGCTTGGGCAGCAAATGCTTCCTGTTTGTTTTATGTAGCCAGTTCTTTGTGCTTACACCTCTTTCCCTTATTGTAACATGGTAGCAGACTATGGGAGCAGCTGTTTGAAACAAAGCAGAAAGCCCTATTCTGCTCACTCCAGACCTGGTCTTCCTTTTTCATTCCTAGCACCTGTGGGGGGAGAGAGAGAAATGGGGGTGGTGAGAGTTTTAGATGTGTTTTGGCTAGACTTTGACTTGAGTATCTCTTGTTCACTAGTACCTTTTAGGCTTAGGTCACAATAGGTGTTCTTTTGGCCTCACTATGGTCCTTTGTAGACATCTGCCCACATCACAAAGCACCGCGTTTGGCACAGCCTGTGTGATTGGCACTGCCTCCCCAGGAAGAGCCCAGTCCTGGAACAGTGGGGGTTGCAGGTGCACTGGCACGTGGTGGGGAGCTTGCACAGGCCTTGCCTACCCAGCGCCTGGCGACACTCAGCAACACCATCCCGTCCCTGAAATATCTTGGCCTTGTGGGTTTGTCACTCCAATTAAAACTTAAGCATGAAAGCAGCCAGGCCTCTGCCCCCTTTGTGCTGAGTGTGAACGCAGACTGTGCCAGAAGCATGTCATGGAAGCTGTGCGGGGGAGGGGGCACGTCGCAGGGAGCTGTGCTCATGTCCGGCCTTTGTCTCTTCAAGCTCCGCATCTTGCTAGTTGCTGCCACTAAGCGCACCTGAGAGGTGAGTTTCTGTGTGCCAACAGAAAGTCACCTTTGGGATGGTGGTGAAAGTCAGCTCCTACATGTTCACAGATACCGCCCTGTTACCAAGCCGCACACTGTGACTTATCTCTGGCAGGGGCTTGCAAAATAGTCTCTCTGGCTGATTGTCAAAAATTACATCATATCGGAGTAAACTGCTTTTAAATCAGACATCCATTATTCATGTATATTAACTGTTTTTTTATTTTTTATTGGCTGTTTTATGTGTGATTTACTCTGTTCTCACTAGCTCCCTCCTCCCTCTCCAATTGTCCATCTTTCTCATCCTTTTTTTGCTTTTTTTTTTAAATCTTACCTCATCTGTGAATTTATAGAGGCTGTTCACTTAGCTTTGTGTGTGAACATCAGTGTGCAGACCCTGCGTTTTTTTGTAGTTAAATTTACATTTCTGTGGGTCAGTTATATTGGGTTAGAAGATAGCACTTTGGGTTGTTTACGTGAATAGATTCTACCCTAAAGATTTATAGGCCTGTTTTTCATGTATTTTACATTTTAAAATATAATTGTTACTGGGTCTTGTATTTGCAGCTCTGCACTGAGTGAGCCCTCACCTGCCACTCAGAAAACACCCATTGCCATTGGTGGACAGCAAATTGATGTGGTATGTTCATTCATATTTGTGAAGCCTTACTTTACTTTGAGACAGTGTGGTGTTCGCTTGTAATGCATAGACGTTCGGACATATGTAGGGTTCACACATCCTTCGTTCTTTCATCAGGTATATACTGAGCCCCTCCTGTGTGCCAAACACTGCAGATTCCAAGGAAGTGTCTGTCCACTGCAGACCCTAATGCCAGAGTGTTCCATATGTGTCTGGAGTCTTTGTGATTATGGTGCCTTTTCCTAATTTATGGCATTTGGCTGTTTGGGATAATAAATTCTACAAAGGTTAACCCCCAAGTCAGCGTTGTTGTTGCTGTTGTATGTAGTCAGTGTTTGCATACTTCTAGGCACATTTGCTCAATTCTTTGTTCACTATTCCTTCTAGCATCTCAGACCTTTTTCTGAAATGATTTTGTGATTTTCCACAGTACGTTTTTTAGAAGTTTTTTTTTTTTTTTAGTGTGTGTGTGTGTGTGTGTGTGTGTGTGTGTGTGTGTGTGTGTGTGTATCTGCTGGCCACGAATGTTCTCTGTGTTTCTATCTAAAGACATCTTTATTTCATCCTCATTCTTGAATGGTAGTTTTGCTAGTCTGCTGTACTTCTAGGTTGACAAGTATTTTCCCTTTCCCTCAGTCTTTTAAAGACATGATTGGTGTGACTTCCCTTGATGCTACTGAGAATTTGGCTGTCAGTGTAATTGTCAGTCCCTTTTAGGACTTTTCCTCTTATTTTGCTGCTTTTAAGATAATTGCTTTGGAGTGGGACGTGGTGGTACAGGTCTGTAGTCCCAGTACTTGGGAGGCTAAGGCAGGAGCATCGAGAGTTCCAGGCTGGCCTGGGCTACATTGCAAGATTATGTCTTTAAAAAAAAAAAAAAACACCTTTTTCCTTTTAACTTATTTTTCTGTGATTTCATTCCACAGATTTCTTGTTCTTCCTTTCTTTCAGATACAGAAAGTTTCAGCCATTATTTTATTGAAAGTTTCTTTATTCATTCTGTCTGGAACTCCAGTTAGATGTATGTGGACCAGCTCTCTCCTCTGTGCTGTTTACCACTTGTTCACACTCGGTATCTCTCTCTGTATTATATTCTCATTAATTCCCCAGATTAGCCTTCCAATTCAGTTTCCCTCTTAAACTCTTATTTCATGTTTATCTCATCTGTTGACTTCATAATTTCTAGAAATTCTTTGTTTTGTTTTTTAAATATACTTAAACTCTTTTGCTTCCTTTCTCCTCCCTATTTTATCTGTAAGCATTGTCATTATTCTTAGTTTGTATTTGTCTGGTAAGGAAATGCTTGGAAACCTATGACTGTTTCTTTTTCTGTCACTTATGGTAAGTTGTTTAGAATTTTTTCTGTTATCATGAGCTAATACTTGGCTGATCTTGATTTGTATGTCTGTAAAGAGGTCTAGGTTGAAGTTGTCTTCTGAGAAGATTCTGCCAGGTACTAGGAGGCATGTCACCAACCAGAAGTACTTTAATTCCTAGGTTTAGGCTTTTGGCAGTGTTGTTGTTAGGTGCTGTCGAGTCCGGTCTGACTCATAGCAACCCTATGTACAACACAATGAAACACTCCCTGACACTATGCCTTGCCCAGCACTATTGTCAGTGCTTCTCTGCTATTCATAGAGTTTTCAGTCGTGGATTGTTTCGGGAGTGGATTGTCAGGCCGTCTCCCTAGCCTGTAGTACCTTGTATTCCCATCCGAGGACTAACCAGGCCGACCCTGCTTAGTTTCTGAGATCAGGTGGGATTGGATGCCAGGGTGCTATAGTTGTAGACTTTGGCAGTGTAGATAGTGTAAATTCCACCCCTGAACTTGTGTGAGGGCAGGTGTGTGATCAGACTGTATTTCCCACCTGAGCTGGAGCTGAGGCAGGTGCTCTCCACCAGTGGATAGCATCCCCAGCATGCTTTTTACTGAGCACCTGGGAGGGCTCAGCTCTATGCAGAGAGCCTGATTGCAGTGTTCTCCTTTGTGCTGGCCATGCACTGGGTCTTCGGATTTCCCCACCAGCCAGGCTTCTGGCACTGGAGGGTATCTGCAGACTGGCCCCTGGCCTGCTGCCCTTGAACCCTTCCAGTTTTAGTGTTCCCATTCCTTTAGGGTTCTCTGAATTGCCCCCATTTCTTGTGAGTTGAACAGAATGAGGGACTGTTTGAGCCATGTCCAGCATTTTCAGCATTTATATTCCAGCTGTGCTAGTCTATTATCAGCAGTGGGACCTCAGGGCTGGATGCACTTTGGGGTCCTAGACTGCAGATGGTGTGAAGATATATCCATGGGAACTTCCTCTTTTGGGGGTGGGATGAAGCCGTTCCTTTATACAAACCAGCAGCAAGATCAAACATCCAGGACTGGAGGAACTGGTTAAGCAATAAAAGAAATATGAGTGTACAGGTTCCCAGACTGGGGTTAGCTCTGGGTTTGTCTGGTTTAAGGTCCTGGTCAGTTATCTCCATGCTGGGCCCTTACTGTCTGCCATAGGAATGAATGAGTGAATGAATAAAGGAATGATAGGATTTTTGCTACAAGGAGCTTCCTGTATGAATCTAGGGGAGCATTCTCCAGCGTGTGGCGTGGTGCCAGGTAACAAAGCTGCACCTGACCAGCTAAGATTAGTCTCCTGGAGGACTCTTCCACCCTCAGTTTTTGAGAACCACAAGTCTGAGAAAGAGTTGGAGGAAAATGAGGCACAGATCAAGATGGCCTGTGGGAACACCAGATGAAGCGTGTCGACAGTAAGTACCGCCTGCCCTGGAGACATGGGAGAACTCCATGTGCTGGGGGCTTTGTGTCAAGGAGAGCACAGAGTACACTTGAGTGGGTGGAAACGGAGAACATGAGATTTGTTGGCTCTGCGCTTCAGAATTTGGCTTCTGATCATGACTTTTCCCCCCAGAAGAGCAGAATGTATGTGGTAGCGATGGCAGAGGGCCACCAGGGAGCAAAAGGGAAGGTAGGCAGATTGTGGTCCATCTCCAAGGTGGTCAGCCAGGTCTTCCTCCAGTGCTTTTTGTCTTTTACTGCAGTCCTGTCTGGTATCTCCTAACCTTTGGCTCTTGTCACTTCCCTTTTTAAAATGGCAGCAGACAAATGATCTTTAATTTGTAAAGCTCCTAAAATTGCTATGACCGTGAAAGGAGGCCTTTGCCCACTCCTGACTCTCTTGGATAGGTGGTGCTGGCGTTCTGAGGAGATGAGCCAGCTGCTCAGTGCTGGGTGGTGTTGGTCTAGTGCCTCTTACTATTTTGGTAAACTTAAAGAAAATACCCATGGAGTTCTCTTCCTTGGTCATCAGCATATGACCAAAATTCTAGGACGGCAAACCTCCATAGTCTCTTCACAGCGATTTCTACATGCATGTGGTTCATGTTACGTATGAGGGTAACATCAGTCTCAGATTTAGGAAGAGTTTGCAGTGCTTTATCTTCCTCTTGCTGAGTAAAGGAGGAAGTAGCCGGCTTTGAATGGGAGATGTTATCTGTGTGTGACTCATAGCGATGACCCTCATAGGATTTTCAGTGGCTGATTGTTTTGGGATTGCTTCAGGAGTGGACTGCCACATCCTTTTCCTGTTATAAGATATAGTATATTTGAAATCAGAAAAAATATTTTTAGGAATGGATTTCAGAGAAGTCAGAATAATTGATAAAATTGAAAGTTAAGTTAGACACCATGATGCATGCCCCTAATCTCAGCGATTTGGGAGACTGAGAGGCATGACGATCACAAGTTCAAAGCCAGAGGCAGCTTGAGCAACTTAGCGAAATGCTATCACAAAATAAAAAATAAAGGAATTGAGAGGTATAGTTCAGTGCTCTAGAATGCGTGAAGCCCTGGGTTCAACCCCAGTACAGGGGGGAAAAATCGAAAATTAATATTCTAAGGGTAGGATTTATCAGAAGATAATTCAAGATCTCTAAGGAAAAAAAAAATGACAGAAATAGAGAACTTTCTGCCAAGTTCCTTTTAAAGACAATGCTTTCACCTATATGGGGCCTTTCAGATCTGCCTGGAAGCCAGAGGGAAGGGAAACCCATCCATCCAGTGTCTTGTGACTGTGCACTGCCTCTGCTGTAGATGTCTTTATAAAACAGACGTCAGTTTCAGCATGCTTGTGCTGTTTGAGATAATTCTTTTTTTGTTTTTTTTTTCTTTTTGCAGTACTGGGGAGTTGAACCCAGAATCTCACACATGCTAAACAGGTGCTCTAGCACAGAGCTGTACCTGAACCTTGTTTTTATTTTTTATTTTGACATAGTATTTTTATTAAATTGCACAGTCTGACTCTGGCCTTGAACTTGCAAAACTTTTGCCTCAGCCTTCCCAGTCACTGGGATAACAGGCATGCAGCGTGGTGCCTGGCTTGTTTGGGATAATTCTTCAAAGAAACATCTAATGCCAGTACAAATTTGCTCTGTAACTGTTTAATCTCTCCCATAATATACACTTAAAAGAAAAAAAAAAAATCCCAAACAACTACTACTGACTTGGTACTCAAATGAATGCAGGCATTTTCTTTAAGACGGCAGCTATGGGGAATTTTTTCCTCCTTTCTAGCATATCCAGACACCTCTGAGAATGAGTCAAGTGGCGGTGAGTTGCTACTCGCCTAACTAGGGCAATAAAGAGAAAAATTAGTCTAATGCATGGTCTTAACAAGAGAGTGTGAGCATGAATAATTAATCTCATTCGTCTGTGGCAATCAGATGAAATGAAGTCCCATTTGCTCAACCTTATTAAAAGAAAGAGTGTGGGAGGGAGGGAGCCATGGTAAAGGTCGTTAAGGGACTTGTAACATGGAAGACCCACCTTGGAGATGGTAATGTGTTTTCTAATCTCTGTGGCTTTTAACTAAACGCTATGGTAAAGGTACTTTTTAGATAATTTTGATTCGTTGAATTATTGAACATTTTAGAAAATACTCAACTCTTGACTGCTGACTTAGATGTCTTTATGGTGAATTTTGCAGAGAGCCTATTTGGCAAAGGATTAGATCTCCCTGTATCACGCAGAGATGATTCATCCTCTTGTCATAAAGAAACTTCTAGAAGTAGCAAAGACATACTGACTTGGTATTAGATTTCAACTCTTATACTTTACCATGGACATTTTAGTGATTGAAAGCCTACCTTCCTGCTATAGAAGTTGAAATATTTTTAAAAACAAGAAAAGATTGAATCCAAAATATTGAAAACCCTGTAATGATTAGAAGGTACAAAGTGTTACTTTTTAAAACTAAACACATTTTTTTAATTGATACATAGTTGTTGTACATATTTGTGGGGCATAGAAAGGCATTTCCATATGTGTGCAGTGTGTGTGATGATCAGATCAGGGTAACTGGTATATCTATCACCTCAAGCATTTACCATTTCTTTGTATTGGGAACACTGAAAATCTATTAGGCATTTGGAAATATTCACAGAATATTATTTTTTAATATATTATTAGGTTGCTGTTTTAATTTTTTTCTCTAAGAGCCGTTTTATGTAATTTTTAGGTTATTTGCTGAAGGTAGAAGATTTTATTGTTTCTCTATTCTTACTTGGAATAATAATCTTATTTTGGTTATTTTAGAATTGTTAAAATTTTCTGAGTCAGACATTTTTGCTTTTAATTGCATCATACCTTGTTCTGTACAGTCTTTATTAAATAAGAAGACATTCTGAATTCTGAAATTGTCACTTTTCCTTTTGGAGGCTGTTGGCAATAGTTAATTAGTATTATGGTGGTGTTTTGACTATCAGGAATTTCCAGAGATTCACTTGTTAGAAATCTGTGCTGACAATGAGATTGATGGTTTTCAAGGTGCAGATGACTTATTAATTTCTCAGTAACAACATAAGAATCTACACTGATAAATATAAGCACACAGGTTAACAAGAAAACAGAAGCACATTTCTCTGAAAAGAGAATCTTTCTTCAAAATACTAAAACTTCTGATTTTTGTGATTAATTTAAAAATATTTCCCCGATGATCAACAGAATAGATATGCTCAGAAGCAAAGGGTGCTTGGGAGGAGGCTTTTGAACTGAATTTAAGGACAGGGACTGTGTCCTCAGCTCCGATAACAGTGATCCAGAGCAAGCATTTAATGTTAATTGAATCAAGTTGAATTAGTACATTTTTTTTAGTCTAAGGTTTAATCTTCGAAAACTTCCTTATGAGTCATCCTTTATGTTTTCTGACTTTTGCTCAAGAGAAGGCACAGAGGTGTCTCAGGATGACAAGTGCATTGTGTAGAGATCAGAGGCCCCTTCTTATTTGCTTTCACACCTTCTGGAACAGAGCTTCCTACATCAGGCTGACTGGGGAGAAGAGTTTGTGTATGGGTGGTGTTTGTCTGAAGAGATCATCTAATAACTACCCATACAAGCTTCATCTTCCTGGGTGCTCTCACTATTCTTTCTTTTATCTTATGTGGTGTAAATACAAGAAGAGAACCGACACTAGATCATCTGCAGTCTTCTCTATCCCTTAGCATTAAAGCCATCAATGGTACTTGGGGGTTGAACCCAGAACCTCACACATGCTTTGCAAGTGCTCTACCACTGGGCTGCACCCTAGCCCAGTTTTAAAATTTTTTTATTTTGAGATAAGGTCTCACTGAGTTACACAGGCTGCCTCTGGCCTCAAAGTCGCGATCCTCCTGCCTACGCCTCCCAAGTCAGTGGGATTATAGGCATGCACCACCACACCTGGTGATCCTTATTTTCCATCCCTTTTTTTCCTGTTAAAAAATTGGGAAACTTGGGTCAGGGCATAGAGAGCATAGTTCAGTGACAGAACACTTGTTACGTGTGTGAGGGTCTAGGTTTGATCACCAATGCTAGAGGGAAAAAATTGGATACCTGATTTCCCTATTGGGCTAGGGTTTAGCTCAGTTGGTAGAGTGCTTGCTCTACATGCTCTGAGGCCCTGGGTTCAACCCCTAGCACCACAAAAACGGGAGAAGGACCTGGCAGGCCAATTCTAAAACAATCCTGAAACAATCAGCCGTTGAAAACCCTAACAGTAGCAGAGAAGCGCTAACATCGTGCTGGGCAAGGCACAGTGAGTGTCAGGGAGTGTATTTTCTGTTGTACGTAGGGTTGCTATGAATCGGACCTAACTCGATGGCACCTAACAACAACAGTTTCCCTACGTGGCCTTTTCCTATGTGACCTGAACATGTTTGCACCTTTGCTTGGGGAATTCTTTTTGGGTTTTGCTCTATTGTTTTTGCATTTCCTTTTGAGATTCTACTGCCATACCCCTGTCCTGTCAGGAGAGTCACAGGAGCTCAGCGGACTGCCCTGAGTGATGGCCAAATGGAAAGTGTGTTTGATGTCCATCTGATGTGTGGAATTGAGCACCCATGTGTTTTTCTTCCTGTCAGATCCTGGTGTACAGCCTGGAAGCAGAACGCTGCCTCTCGAAGCTGGGTAATGCACTTGGTGATTTCACCTGCGTCAACCTCAGGGACAGCCCTCCCAACCTCATGGTCAGTGGCAACATGGACAGGAGGTATGTCTGATTTGAAAGAGCAGCATTCTGCAGTCCTGGCCCCTAGTGCTGGCTGCTCTTTGCTGCTCACACTCTGGGTCTCCTGCTGCAGCCTTGCCCACCTGAGTGCAGCCCAGCAGCCCTCTGAACATGGAGAGCAGCCTGGCATTAGGTAATAGTTGGAGTGAGCTGCATCTCCACTTCACTTCTAAGGCACCACGGGACAGGTTTCTTCTCAGCCAGTGGGTGGACACAGTTGGTGGAAGGTCTGATGAGACCACTAGGACTATCTTTTGTCACCCTGCTGCAAAATTTGTTTGGCATTTAAAAGCTCACTCTTTAATATTAAAAACAATAACCTAAGGGATGAATCATGGTCGACAAAATAGAATTGCCTGCCAAATGATGTCAGGAGTGTATTTCAGAACACTGTGTTGTCCCTCTGGTGATGGGGGGAAGAGAGACTCGATGTGAACAGATACCAGTTTCTATTTAGCAGCCTTCTCTTCACCATGTTGGCTTATGGAGTTAGGTTTTCCTGCTACAGGAGCCAGGAACCATCAGCATGAAAAAGATTAAAGTGTTTGAAAAGACTCTTCGCATCCAAATTTTAGGGTTTTCCTCCTCCCCACCCTGTCTCCCCTGTCTCCCCTATCTCCCCTGTCTTGCCTTTCCCTTTTCTTTCTTTCTTCCTTTCTTCCTTTCTTTGGTTGGCTATGTGCCTTGTCTGCCGGGTCTGATCCGGTGCCCTGAAGAGAGGTAGCATGGCTAGAGGCCAGGTGCTACCAGCCCCTCCCCTGGGCCCAGCCCCAGGCTGCAGGTGCTGGGCTGCCCAGCAGTGGGTATCAGCTTGTGAGAAGGATGTTTCTTCATGCCAAATCCCAGACCTCTGCCCCACCAGAAAGGCATCTTGCAAAAATAATTATTTTATCAAATAATATTTTCAGCTCCTAACCTTCACCCCACTCCTTCCCACCCCCACCTAAAACAGAAAGATAATGGGAGTGTGCTTCATGGAGAAAAGTACTTGATCATTTGTTCTCAGGGCCTCCTAAAACTTTGGGCCAGTGTTCTGATGCTCAAGAATTGAACTCTGAGCTCACTGAGTGTCCAGGCAGTTTTTTTCTTAGAAACGGCTTGCGAAGTGGCCTCAACAGGTGGCACAGCAAATAAGACAATAAGCAAATAAGGCTGCATGCTAACCCGAGAGTATCCACACAGGGTCCTTGCAACTACTTGCTTTAGAGGCAAGTGTCAAGGGCTTTTGGGGACCTCCACGTGGAAAGGCTTAGGATTGTAGATCACGCTTTAGAGTATATTTGCAGTGTGAACATTTAGATGTTCAGCCACAGTGAGGCTCATGGGAAACCAAGAAAATATTCCAGAGAAGAGTCCACTGCTTTCAGCATAGCTTAGCTCAGTTAGCTCTGGGTAAACAGTTGAAGCCAGAATGTTATGACCATGGGCAACTGCCTGAGCCTCGAGCTGTCAGTTAGGAGACCCACAGGCAAGCTATCCTTTTCCTCTGGAGCATTTTCCTCTTCTGGCCTCATTATGCACCCATGGCCAGAAGAGGAGCCACATGCCCAGTGCAGAAGGCTTCTGGTCAGTTTGAAATCTAGGTTTGACCATGCCATGTCCATTTCATTAGCAAACCAATGTGTTTTTTAAAAACCCTCTGTCTCTGTGGAAGAAAAGAGCAGGCAAGTGACTTAGAGTTGGGTGGAGTATTCAAAGTGGCATTTAATCATGCTGGTCCTAGGCTGTGTGACCACTGCTGGCATATCAGGGGCTAGCCTTCATATACAGAGGGTGCCAAAAAATGTACATACATTTAAAGTATTAAAATTGTAATATTCTATATACCAATAGCAAAAGATAAATACAAGATACATTTGACTTCTGCAATTACAATTGGTGCTCAAAGTCGTTACCATTGTAATTCAGTTCAACTTTGAAAAGTAATACATAGATAACATCTCTTAAAATGCATGTACATTTTTTGGCACCCCTAGTATAAGAAAACCCTTTACATCAAAATACTAGGGTTTGCAATATGCAGTCAAAATACGGGGGTTAAAAATGTTAGAATTTCCGAATAAAAATTACACATCTAGAAAAAGGAAGGAATGAGGAATCCAGACTTTCAAATGTGGTAAGTGGAATCTTGCTGGTTTTCCCCAAAGGCTTAATTCTGTGAATAAAAGCTCATTAGAGATGCACACCCAGGCTTGTAGCTTATGTTTGATGTTAAAAGGAGTAAGATGTCAAGAACTGTGAGGAGAACTATGTCTTCGACTTTCACATAATGACCAATGCAATTTTAAGAATTCTGGGACCCCTCCCTATTTTATTTAAAAAACTTAATTTCCATTTCATTCTCTTAGTACCTTATAAATAACTTGAGAATGAAATGGACTCTAAAGAGACATAAAACTGTCTCAGGTTAAGACAAAACTAAGTTTTCATTAAGGTAAGGAAAGCAGTTTGAGTAGTTTGCAAAAATGCATGGAATCTTATGAGAAGTTTTAACTTGAGGAGAAAATAGGCTTTAAATTAAAAATGAAACAATACTTAGCTTGTTACCCTTTCCAGGAAGAAAAAAAAAAAGATGAATATAGAGTCTACTGGAGAGTAAGAGGATGATTAGGGGGGAAGATGAGTCATCATTAGACTGTGCTCTTCCTTTGCTGGGAAGGAAGGCCTGGAAGGTGAGGAAGGAAAGAGGTGTTACCAGTGTGGGTCAGTGTGTTTTTCTGAATGCATATTTTGTCTTCCTTTGCTAGACCAAGAGGAGCAAGAAGTGAGGGCATTAGAGACTTGCTGGCCAGTAGGGATCAGACTGATGCTGTGCCCACTGTTTACCAGTGTCTGTCTCAGACTCAGTGGGGCCCAACATTGTATGTTTTATATTTATTCCAAGATGTACTTATTTTCTCCCCTGCTCACGCGCACGCACACGCTCACATGCGCTCTCTTTCTCTCTCATGTGTTCACACCTATGAAATCTGTACAAGTCATTTACAGTGGCACCATAAAATTAGTTGGCAGCATTGTCTCTTTTGGAGACAAGGTCTTACTATGTGGCTCAGGCTGGCCTTAAATTCATGATCCTCCTGCTTCAGTTCCCAAGTGCTGGGCCTAGGTCTCAGGTGTGCACCTGGCACCTGGCAGTGTTTTTAAATATTACATAAAATGATAGTCCATTTTACAATCAGTGGTGTTGAATGAAAGTATGTTAGTTGTTTACTGAAGGTAAAAATGAATTAATAGCTTAGGAATCAGGACATTAGGAGAAGCTTGAATGGGTTACCAAGAAGAAGTTTGCAGGAAATGTATCAATTTGGGGTTTTGTTTGTGTTAGTTAAACTCCTCAGGTGGTTTATTGAGATTTAGAAACCATTAATTTATGTCTCCCACCACATTTGGGGGAGTTCCCAGTCGTCCCTTGTCCCTGCAGTTGTCCTGCATTGATCTTTCTTCTCTTCTCTAGGGACTGCGCCAATGGGGATTAGGCCTTCTGATGCCAGCAGGTTACTGAAACCTTATTCATTTTCTTCCCAAGCCGCCCTGGTTGTTCCTCAGCTACTCGATTTCTTCAGTTCGCTGACTCTCTCCTCTGTCCTCTCTGTTCTCTTCTTGAGCTTGTCCAGAGATGGGTTTTGGGGTTCAAAACTTCCATTGGGTTCTTTGATATGGTTTCTGTTTTTCTGCTGAGAATGTCACACTTTCACTCATTAGCCTTTACTTCATGGGACACAGTTACAGTAAGGGCTCTAAAGATGATGATGTCTGTCACCTGCTTTTCCTCTTGACAGTGGGTCACATTTTTCTGTTTCATGTATGTCCAGTGATTTTGTATTTTATCCTGGACATTGTAAATGTTATGTTGTGTACTTTGGATCCTGTCATAGAATCATCCAGAGAACACTGACCTTTATTTAACAAGCAGTCACTGAAGTTAGGTTCAGTCTGCAAGACTGGCTGCTTTGGTGGGGAGTCTGGCATCAGTTCAGCTTCCAGAGCCTTCCTACGCCCCTCTGTCCATCCTGCACACATTCTGTGCCAGGGTTAGGCTGTGGCTCCGCAGTGGTTTACCCCCTGTGCTAAGTCACTTCAGGTGTGTCCTGAATGCTCAGGGATGACCTGGGCCTCGGTGGACTCACCTGGTGGGGTGGGAGCCCCGTTTTCAGCTGCAGCCCCTTCATCCTTTCCTTTCCTTACCTTCAGGGACTCCTTTCCCTGGCCCTTGGGCCAGAAAACGGGTTTCTATCCATTTCACCAGCCTAACACTGCCACCACACAGCTCTGTGACTAGGGGCAAACCACAAAAGAGAGAGGAGTCCCCTCCCCCCAGATGGCAGGGACCCCCCCCCTTTCATTGAGTCCTCTGGTCAGGACAGGAATGATGGCCTGTCAGTTGTAGCCTTGCACAGTACAAAATCCTGCTGTCGGAGCCCCTGTTCAGGACTGGGTTACTGGAGGACCCAGGATGTTTGCAGCACCTGCCTCGCCCCAATGCTTCCTGGCACGGGCTTTCCACGGCGTGTCAGCTAAAGTGCTTCCTGTAGTTCCTGCATAGGTTTGGTGGTGGTCAGACAGGCCCCAGTGGGCTCATTCCATCTCAGAGAAGCGAAGCTCCTGCTTTCTTAAGTGACTTCTCGAGGCAGTAGTAGAAGGGTTAGATGAGCACCCTTCTGTTCAGTGGCTCCCCATCTTCCCTCCCGCTCACACTTGCCAATGAAATCTGGATGTAGGGTGGAGAACCCTGCCGGTGCTCTGCTAGGAAGAACCAGGGTAGGAGTTGGTGCTAAGGGCAAATGTCAGCTGTGATGAGTTGCTAAGACAACATTCATTGAACCAACAAATCTCACAGTACCCTCATATTATTAAGTTTACTTTTTATTCTTTAGCAGCTTTATTGAGATAGAACTCACTACCGTGTAATCCAGCAATTTAAATTGCAGAATGTTGTATTTAAATTAATTAGGCAGCCATCACCATGGTCAACCTTAGGACATGCTCACTACTCCAGATCAAAACCTTGTTCCCTCTGTCAGTCACTGCCTGTTTGCCCAACCCTCCAGCTCTAAGCAGCCACTACTCTTCTTTCTCTGTGGATTTGCCTGTTGTGGACATTTCGTACATACATGGAATGATGTATGGCTTTCTGTGACTGTCATCCTCCACTTAGCATGTTTTCAAGATAAACATGTTGTTGCATGAATCAGTACATGGCTCCTTTTTATGGCCACATAATATCCAGTTGTATGGATCACATTTAGCTTATCCATTCATGAGCTAATGGACATTTAGGTAGTTTCCACCTTTTGACTGTTATGAACAATGCTATTATCATAATCCACCTATAAGTTTTTGTGCATTTTCAGTTTGTCTTCCTTTGCTAGACCCAACCATGAATATTAAACATAATACAATTACAGCTTCTGGACCAATTATTTTTCTTTTCAGTGGGCAAAGTTGATGAAATACTGGCTAGGTAGAGATTCATAACATCCACCATTGGCTGCTTTTGTCCCTGGAACCGGTCATCCTGGCATGTCATTGGGTATACATACCTGGAAGTGGAATTGCTGGCTTATGTGGTATTTCTGTTTAACCATTTGAGGAATTTCAAGACTCTTCTAATATAGCTGCACCATTTTACATGCCCACCAAATCTCTGTGAAGCTTCCAACTTCTCCATATCCTCACCCACGTGCATTCTGTCTCATGGAAGTGAATTAGGGGTGCTATCGCTGTGTGGTTTTGATTTGCATTTCCCTGATGCCCATGGTGTAGAACATCCTTTCTTGTGCTTATTGCCAATTTGTGTGTCTTTGGAGAGAAAGCTATCCAAATCCTATTTTTAATTGAGTTGTCTTTTTATTGCTTTGTGCTTTACGTATTCTGGCTACAATCCCCTTATCAGATATGATATGCAAATAGTCTTTCCCTTCTGTAGGTTGTCTTTTCATTTTTGATAGTGTCCTTTGAACAAAAATTTTTAGTATTGATGAACTTTGATTTACTTGTTTTATTGCTTATGCTATTGATGTCATAGTAAGAAACGATTTCCTAACCCAGGGACATCTATATTTACTTACCTGTTATCTTCACAGTGTTGTGTTTTGGCTCTTAGACTGAGGTGATGGCCCACTAAGGGGTAATTTTTGTATGGGGTGTGAACTAGAAGGTCCCACTTCATGCATCGGATATCCAGTTGTCCTAGCGCCTTTGGAGAAGACTGTGCCTTCCCACACTGAACTGTCTTAGCACCATTCTTGAAAATCAGTTGACCATAAATTTTAAGGTTTTTTAAACCTTCATTTCTATTCCACTGATCTGTGTTTTGCCAGAACTGCAGTCTTGATTACCTGTAACTTTTTGATTAAGAAATACTAGGTAATGTACAGTAAGCTTCCAAGTCTCAAGGCATGCTGAACAGTATCACTGTATATGAAAGTAAAAATCACCTGTGTTGAAATCTTTATGTGCAAGCCGGATGTATGAAATAGTCATATGATTATAAACTAAAATTCATATAATTATGAAAATAGAAATTTTCAAAAATTAAAGTTTCAGTCTCCAGCTTGGGAGTATGTGCATTACAGTTTGAGCATGTCTGTGATTGTCATTGTCGCTAGGCAGTGTCATAGGCTCACTTGCCACAGATGGCAGAATCGGGGGTTTAGTAGAGCTCTTGAGGACCATCTAATGCTGGTCACCCTGAGGAAACAAGTCCAGAAAGGTGAGGGGCAAGTCCTCAGGGCTGTTACTCTTGGCCATATTGATTTCATGTTCTGTATAGAGAGAACTCTAAAGCTTAGAGAGCACCTTTGAAATAGGGTGCTAATCTCAGTGCAGGTGGATGAAGTGGACATACCCACCTCAAAATATACATTTCTCTAGTTGCTGTTTAAAATGAGTCATTCCCCGGGTGCTTTGTGCACATTGTAATTGCTACGACTCTGAAGGTGGAGACAGGAGGATCTTGAGTTTGAGGCCAGAGGCAGCTTGTGTAATTTAACAAGACTTTGACTCAAAATAAAAAATGGTCTCAGGGTGCAGCCCAGTGGTAGAGCACTTGTGAAGTATGTGAGGCCCTGGGTTCAGCCCCTAAGTATGGGGCAGGGTGTTGGAGGCAGAGTCATTCACCAAAGGCCGTCCTCAGTGCCTTGTAGATATTCTGGTATATAAGATTTTTATGTAAAATCATCTTTAATATCTCAGGGTCTATGAGATCAAACAGAATTATGTGTTGATTTCTTTTTAAAATGAGTTTTTCCAATTAATGTGCTCATCTAGAAAAGCCTGCATTTTAACGCTTTCTTGCTTGTTCCCTCTATTTTCTGGATAGAAATATAGCCAAAGGTCAGGTCCTTCCTAATGAAACTGCCAGCCAGAGGCTGAATAGGCTTCAGCTTTTCCACTAAACACAGTTTGCCTTATTATTTTATGGGGCTGTTTAATCCAAACCAATAAGAAGCGTACCCTGATTGTGACCCCCAATTAAAGAGTCTCTGAGCTTCCTTCCTGCCTAACAGACAGAAAGTTGGGTGTGCTTGTCGTAAACTGCCCGCTGTTAGGGCGCATGCAAGCAGGGCGTAAATGTTGCATTTGCTCCATCTGCAAGTGTTATAATAAGTTATTCAGGGCTCTTAACACAGGACCAACCAGAGTGCACCTCCCTCTCAGTTCCAGCATGTTTTCCAGCCCATCAGATGGATGCTCCTCTGCTGGAGTCCTTGGAAGGTTCTGGTGTCTTTTGTTTTAATTGGCGAGCTAGAGCCGGCTCCTGTGGTGTGATTTTCATTAGAGAGGGCTACAGAGAGGGAGGGTTGGAACAGTCCTCCAAGCCCAACCATGAATATTAAACATAATACAATTACAGCTTCTGGACCAATTATTTTTCTTTTCAGTGGGCAAAGTTGATGAAATACTGGCTAGGTAGAGATTCATAACATCCACCATTGGCTGCTTTTGTCCCTGGAACCGGTCATCCTGGCATGTCATTGTGCCATTTGCTCTGCTACCTGTTTCCCAGCATCAGGTATTCGATTTGTGTGCTGGGGTTGTGGGTTTTGCCAAGGTCCACTGATTTCAAGTGGGTTCTGCATGCTGTCAGATGTTTGAGGCTGCTACCCGCTTTTAATGTGGATTTGATGGCTTGGGTGGACTTTGCACACTGTGGTGTTTGCGTTTCTGTCTGGACAAGAAGCCAGAGTGATGCCTCTAAGATGTCGGAAGAATACAGCTCTTTTTTTCCTGAGAGGATGAGGTCAAGTCTGTTTTGGACTGTTTCTGTTTTCCTTAGTAATATCAAATACACTACTGCTGTATCTTTTGGTGTGTTTGTTTATTTTGCTTGGAACCATCCATGCTGGTATCTAAATACAATAGAAAAACAGATGGCAAACTTTGAACTTCTGGACCACATTCGTGTTTGCCTTTGTCTCCTTAACAGCCAAACTGTAAATTAGGGAGTATAAATATTCAGCAGAGGAGCTCTTTATGGAAATCACCACAGCATAATCGACTCTTTCTAACCAAACATACACTGAAAAGTACTTGAGGTAAAAATCTCTGTGTTGTCCCCCTCCCCCCAAGCCCATCCATATCAAATTCTTCATTATGGTCTTGAGGCCGAGTTTCTGATTGAGCATTTGTAGTTTCTCTCTTCTCTACCCACCAGCCTTAGGGTTCTTCCCTGCAGAGGCCTAAAGATAGGTGTTTCTGCATGTTCACAGAGAGGGGATCTTTGTTTCCCAAGCTGGTTTCATGTTTGTTCTGCATCTCTCTGGCCCTGGGCCCTCCCTGCAGGAGGCCTCTCTCAGTTTGCATCACATGCTGGTACAAATAATGGGCCTTGCCTCTATGACTTTTTAACTGCTTCCTTTAACACTAGCTAAGAACAAGACAGGTATATTATTTTAAACATTCTGAAACAAAGCATACCTGAGGGAATGGCTAAGGTGTTTACACAACTTTGAGCATGGCAGAGACCACAGGTGCGGAGCCAGCGCCCTCAGAGGCCTGGGTGCCATTTCCAGTCATGGATGAGGTCTTGTGTTTTAAACAACGTGGCACTGTGTAGATAAATGCCATCTTCGTGGCTCTCAGTCTTCCATTGCCACACCCCTTTCCCAGGAGAACTGCTTTTAACATTTCAAATATGTCCTAGAATTTTCAGTAAAAATTTCCCATTTTACCTAAACAGGTGGCATGTACTCTTCAGAGCTGAATTCAGAAGCCTAAGTGGCTAGAAGAAGTCAGTCTTCTCTGCACCCTCTTCTTGAGCAGCACAGCTGGCCTCTTTACGTTCTGGTTCTCCAGGCTTGGCCTCCATGTGGGCAGTGTCCCTAACACATACCCACTCATGAGCTGGGCTGAGCATGTTGGAGACTTTGCATGCCAATATGTAGAGACCTGCCTCTCTAACCTGCGTGTACCCCACGGTGGGGATGGACCAGGAACTGCTTTAACTAGTTCCCCGATGATGGGCCTGCCCCATCTACTCATTCCAATTCTGACAGCTTTCATGTTGTTTCTAATTTTTCCTGCCTGATTATTGTTCCTTAATAGCTAATGACTTTGTCCATCAGGTTGCTTTTAAGACCTCCTTGCATTCTCCCACTTTTTACGTGATACTGAGGTATGTGTTTTATTTATTCTGATTAGTGCTCACTACCTGAGTATGCATCACTTGCATTAGTCCTGGGAAAATATCAGCCATTAACTATTTGAGTGTTCCTTCTTTGCACACACTGTTTTCTCCTTCTGGAACTTCTTTTGGACACAGACTAGTCCATCCCCTTCTGTCCTTCATGTCTCTTAATTCTGCATTTTCATTTTTCACCTCTTTATCCCTTTGTGCTCCGTTCTTGATAATTTCTTCAAATTTGTCTTTTCTAGCCTGTCATGTAGAAGTTCTGTGTGGCTTTTACAAATACAGGCACCTAAGTGCTCCCTTGCTCCTCCCCACCGTGGGTGAGCCCAGGTTTTAGACCCCTGCCCACTGCTCTTGAGGTTGGCCCCTACCAGCAGCCCCACTCCTACCCACAGGCATCTCAGGCTCTGTGATCTGGAATTCAGCAGAGCCCTGGGGTAGCCATTGCTTTTTCAAGCTCAGCAGTGCATTTAAAAGGATATTAGTTGTATTAACCCCATAATGTTAGGTAATTTGCAGTGGAAGGGTTCATAAGTTGTGCCACTAAAAATGGTACTGTGGCTGATGGCACAGAGGTATCTATGTACACCTGTGCAGATAGAGCCTAGATAAATTCCTAAAAGTGGAGCTGCCTCTAGGTCAGAAGCCATTAGTACTTCTTTTTCTGTGAGTTTTTGTCTCTTATTTTGAGTTGTCCGTCTTCACTGTTAACTTGAAGGGATTTATTATAAGAAAGTAGCCCTGTGATGCAGACATTTTCCCTAACTTACCCTGTGCCTTCACTTTATGATTTTTCCCTATATAGTTACAAATCTTTTCTTTTTTGACTTCTGGGTTTTAGGATATGTAGAAAGGCCCACCCTCTTCTGAATATCTTACAGCTTGATTATGTTTAACTGCTCAAGTCCTCTATAAATTATTTGGCATAATGTATGTAGTAGCACAGCCTGCAGCTGTAGCCCTGTGGCACCCGATCCCGTCAGATCTCGGAAGCTAAGCAGGGTCGGGCCTGGTTAGTACCTGGATGGGAGACCGCCTGGGAACACCAGAAGCTGTAGGCTTGGGAGAAGGACTTGGCAACCCCCTCCCAAAAATCAATCTGCCATTGAAAACCCTATGAACATCAGAGAAGCACTGACAATAGTGTTTCCCCTGTTGTACAGAGGGTCGCTATGAGTCGGATACCGACTCGACAGCACCTAACAACAACAACAACAACAACATGTAGTAGCACAGATTCAAGTTGGGAAAATCATTACAGACCATTTTGCCTTTAGTTGCTATTATAAAAATGGGAGCTTTTGGTTGATTACATTTTAAAAATTAGGTGTTCAGCTGGCTCTGGTGATGCACTCCCGTAATCCCAGCGCTCAGGAGGATGATGCTGGAGGATTATAGGGAGTTCAAGGCCAGTCTGGATCTACACAGTGAAACCTTGTCTCAAAAAATCAAAAATAAAAAAATTAGTGCTTTATATATAATCTAGCTATTGGTTTTGGCATATTGATTTGATTCTTATTTTTGAATTCTCTTGGATTGTCATCTCTGATAAATTTGCCCACTTCCTTCCAATTTTATGTTTTGTGTTTTGTCTAATCATATCTCACATTTTCTAAACAATGAGAGGTAGCAGTGGGGGTTGTACCTCACATGAAGACCTTTCATTCATCCAGCAAACTTCAGCTCCCATGGAAATGATCCTGTGGCTCTTCTCATCATTGCAGACAGTGCTGTTGTTCAACTACCTTAGATTTCCGAGGACAAACTGCATTTGGCGGGAGCGTACTGGCACGGAGTTTCTTGGTTGCCATTTTATTCTGATAAATAATTTTCCTTCACCATGATTTCACTCTGAGGTGTTATTGATCACAGTGTGCATGGACAGTCTGGAAGCTTCTTTTCTTTTCCTGGCCATTTCACAGAGCCCTGGTATCCCTTACAGACTTGGCCAGTTTTCACTTGTTCTTTGTATATGGACTGTTGTTCCTTTTGTATCTATTTTGATTTTCTGGGACCTGTTGGACAGTTTTGGTAATTCTTATTTTTCTAGAAAGTTACTTTTTCATCACAGTTTTCCCAAGTCTAGAAATTTAAAGCCAGGTATGGTGGCTCACACCTGTAATTCCAGCAATTCACAGGATGGGGGCAGGAGGATCTTGAGTTCAAGGCCAGAGGCAGCCAGTGCAACTTAGTTTTTTAAAAATGGGCTGGGGTTGCTGCCTGGTAGTAGAGTCCATGCAAGCCATGTACAAGGCCCTGGGTTCAACACTTAAGTACCACCAAAAAACCCCAAATGTTTAGAGCTTTAAAAAAATAACTCTACCAATAGAAAACCTGAAGAAATTATGATGAAAGAAACTGAATTACAGAGCCAGGCGTGGTGGTGCACACCTGTAATCACAGAGGCTTGGGAGGCGGAGGCAGGAGTATCACAAGTTCGAGACCAGAGGTAGCCTAAATAACTTAGCAAGATCGTGTCTCAAAAAGTAAAAAAAAAAAAATGGGCTGAGCATGCAGCTCAGTGGTCCAGCACTTGCAGAGCATGCAAGCGCGAGGCCCTGGGTTCAACCCCCAGTACCACCACCAAAAAAAAGAAGAAAGAAAGAAAGAAAAGAAACTGAATTACAGAATAATCCCTGTCTATAAATTAGGTGCCTGCAGCCGTAGCTCCGTGGCGTCCAATCCCATCAGATCTCGGAAGCTAAGCAGGGTCAGGCCTGGTTAGTACCTGGATGGGAGACCACCAGGGAACACTGGATACTGTAGGCTTGGGAGGAGGACCCGGCAACCCACTCCCAAAAATCAATCTGCCATTGAAAAACCTATGAATAGCAGAGACACACTGACAATAGTGTTTCGCCTGTTGTACATAGGGTCGCTATGAGTCGGACCCTGACTTGATGGTACCTAACAACAACATATATTAGGTCTCTACAGTTTTGTTCTCCCCCCAGGCAAGTTTTATCAAATACTCAGTAAACTTTATCCTGAAATCTACTTTTTTTAACAGTCTTAGCCTTCCTTCCCTGACCTTGCACCACACTAGCACATAGCATGCTGGCAAGGCTCTACCACAGGAGCCTTTGAGGGGACACTTCATATATAAGTCCTAACACCATTTGTCATTTTGCACCGTTTCCATGTTTGCTTTCCATGTTGTGTGTGGCGTGGCTATTGGCCTCTCACCTTCTCTCTGACATTTTGCCATATCACTTTCTTCCCAAGATCATACACAGGTAGTTCACGTTGAGTGCCTGTTTTTTTTTTTTTTTTTTTTAAAGACAAACCATGGTAGCTGAAACAGAAGTTTTGATTCAAAATAATTTTCCCTGAGACCTCTGAAAACAGTATTGTGTGTGGGCATCCTGGTGTGAGCAGAGTCTGTGGCATGGAGTGCAGTCCAGGCAGTCCCGCCTCCCTTTGTTTGTGTCACACACACATCCATCATATTTAACTTAGGGAGGTCTTTTCAGAGCAGCACTTGTCTTGTTCTTTCCAATTTGTATCATAGGATCTGTTTAATTAAATTTAATGAATCTGGATTTACTTATTTGCTTATATTTGCCATGCAGCAAGGTATGACCTTGAGTATATCCCACCTGAGTTCATAGACCACCTCAAGAACAGGCTTAAAGCATTAGACATTAATGATAGGAGACAAGTTTTACCATGAAATCAAAGACTTCATTCATGAGGGAAAGCAAAAAGTTATTAAAAAGATGGAAAAAAAAGACCAAATTATGTCAAAAGAGACTCTGAAACTTGCCTTTGTATGTTGAGCATCTAAAGTAAAAGGAAGACATGAAGTTAAGAAACTAAATAGAAGATTTCAAAGGACAGCTTGAGAAGATAAAAAATATTATAATGACATGTGCAAAGAGCTGGAGGTAGAAAACCAAAAGGGAAGAACACACTCTTTTTATCAAGTTTAAAGAATTGAAAATATTGAAGCCTTGAGTAGCAATAATGAAGGATTCTACAGGGAAAACATTAAATGACACAGGAAACCTCAAAAGAAGATGAAAGGAATACACAGAGTCATTATACCAAAAAGAATTAATTGGTGGATGACCATTTCAAGAGGCTGTATATGATCAAGAACCAATGGTACTGAAAGAAGAACTGGAAGCTGCCTTGAAGGAATGGGTGAAGCACAAGGCTTCAAGAATTGGTGAAATAATAATTGAGATGTTTCAGCAAACAGATGCAGCACTGGAGGTACTCACTTGTTTATGCCAAAAGATTTGGAAAACAGCTACCTGGCCGACTGGCAGGAAGAGGTCCATAGTTGTAACTGTTCTCAAGAAAGGGGATCCAACCAAATGTGGAAACTATTGCAGGGTATCATTAATATCATATGCAAGCAAAATTTTGCTTAAGATTGTTCGAAAGCGAATGTAGCAGTATAGAGACAGGGAACTGCTGGGAAATCAAGGCAGATTCAGAAGAGGGTGTGGAATCAGGGACCTCATTGTTTATGGCAGATGGCTATTAGCCAAAAGTAGAGAATACTAGAAAGATGTCTATGTTTTACCGACTATGCAAGGGCATTTGATTGTGTGGATCATTATGATTATGGATAACAGTGCAAAGAATGGGAATACAGGAACACTAACTGTACACATGAGGAATCTACATGGACCAGGAAGCAGTCATTTGAACAAAACAAGGAAACATTGCCTGGTTTAAAGTTGAGAAAGGTGTGTCTGCACTGTATCCTTTCACCATATCTCTTCAGTCTCTGTGCTGAGGAAATAATCCAAGAAGCTGGACTTGATGAAGAAGAACATGGTATCAGGATTGGAGGAAGATTCATAAACAACCTGCATTATGCAGATGACACAACTCTGCTTGCTGAGAGTAAAGAGGATTTGAAACAGTTACTGATAAAGATCAAAGAACACAGCCTTCAGTATGGATTGTGCCTGGACATCAACAAAACAAAAATCCTTACAACTGGGTCAGTATGCAACTTTATGATAAATGGAGAAAAGATTGAGGTTGTCTAAGATTTTGCTTTACTTGGTTCTATAATCAATACCTGTGGAAGCAGCAGTCAAGAAGACAAAAGATGCATTGCATTGAGAAAAGCTGTTGTAAAAGACCTGTTAAAAGTTGTTGAAAAGGAAAGATGTCACATTGAAGATGAAGGTGTGCCTGACTCCACCATAGTATTTTCAGTCACAGCGTACAGTTGTGAAAGCTGGACATTGGATAAAGGAGACAGAAGTAGAATTGATGCTTTTGAATTATGGTGCTGGAGTCGTCTATTGAATATACCATGGACTGCCAAAAGAACCAACAGATCTGTCCTAGAAGTGGTGCAGCCAGAGTGCTCCTTGGAAGCAAAGGTGGCTAAACCGCCTCTTATGTATTTTAGACATGTAGTCAGGAGGGACCAATCCCTGGAGAAGGACATTGTGTTTGGGAGAGTGGCAGGTCAATGAAAAAAAGGAAAACCCTCAACTAGATGGATTGACACAATGTCTGAAACAATAAGCTTAAACAGAAAGATCATGTGTGGGACACAAAATTGGGGAGTGTTTCATTCTGCTGTACATAGGGTTGCTATGAGTCAGACCCAACTTGATGGCACCTAATAACAACAAACTACTTTTGGGGAGACAAGTCTTCCCCAGTCGTTTCTTGAATGCCTTCCAGTGGGGGTGCAGGGGAGGCTCATTCTCTGGCACTATATTTGACAGTGTTTCTCTGCTATTCATAGGCTTTTCAATGGCTCATTGTTTTAGGAGTGGGCTGCTGGGTCCTCCTCCCTAGTCTTAGTCTGGAAGTTCAGCTGAAACCTCTCCACCATGGGTGGCCCTGCTGGTATCTGAAATACTAGTGATATAGCTTTCAGTATCACAGCAACAGACAAGCCCCCACAGCACCATAAGCTGACAGAGTAAGCACCAGGAAAATTACCACAGGAGTAAATTTATTACTGGGAAAGGTCTCTCAGGCCAGCACTCCTATGGAGACCCATGGCTAGTCGGATGTCAACTTCACTCTCTGGATGTTTGAGCAGAACAAATGGGCAGCTCATGTCTTTGTCCTGGGTCATTCTTGTTGCTTGTACTTTTAAATCATCCTGATTAGATGGCTGTAGGTACTTTAGACCAGGGGAGCAGACGAATTACAAGGTCAGAATTTGATATTAGTATTATAGAGGCTGGTGACTACAGGCATTTTACATGGGAATGCTGTGTGGAGGCCAGGCTTTCCATCTCAGTGCTCTTCTTGGCCTTCCAGGGTGAGGATCCATGACCTCCGCACAGACAAGATTGCCCTGTCGCTCTCTGCCCACCAGCTGGGAGTGTCTGCAGTGCAGATGGACGACTGGAAGATCGTCAGTGGAGGCGAGGAGGGCCTCGTGTGCGTGTGGGATTACCGGATGAGCCAGAAGCTGTGGGAGGTCCACTCCAGGTAAGGCTGTGGCTTCAGGAGTAGAAGTTACTGGAATGATGATCTTTGTCAGCAGGAGCTGGGCACTGCTATTTCCAGTGCTGCTGCCTCCAGTCTCTGGAAGAGGAAACCAAGGCCTGGGAAGGTGGCTTGTCAGGGGGGAGACAGTTCTCTCTCTTCCAGCCTTAACTTTGCCCTAAATCATACCTGGCCATTAGTAAGCAGCCCCCGGTTCCTCACAAGTGTTGTTCCAGTTGTTGTAGAATTCTTCCATTGTTTCCTTTTTCTTCTTTTCCACAAAAGATTTCCTCAGGTAGCCCAGGCTGGCCTTGAACTCCCAATCCTCCTGCCTCTGCCTCCTGAGTGCTGGGATTACAGACATGCACCACTGGACCCATCTTAGAATTCCTCATTCTTAATAACAGAAAAGGTAGCTGAAAAATGTAGGAAGCCAGCTCAGCTAGAACACCATGTGACTCCCCTCTGAGGCACAAGTGCACCTACACCACCCATCTGCCCACAGGTGAGAGCAAATGCTGGCCCAGGGCCCCCTCCACTCCTGGGTCACAGCATGCAGAACCGTAATAGAAACATCCTCAGCACAGGCTGATGGCTTCATGGTTCTAACTGGTTCTAACAGTTTTTACATGAAGCTGCTCTTACCTTTGGAGGCAGCCTGGCCTGAAGCAGGGGGCTCTTGGAACCGCCTGTTCTCACCGGGGCCCCCTGGCTCTGGCACTCAGTGTCTCTGTAAAGAGGTATCCAGAGGCCGTCTGAGCAGAGTATGGAGGCCATGAGTAGATGCTATGGCCCTCGGAGGCAAACCAAAGTGTCTGAGAAGCAGTGCTGCCCTTTTGTCCAACTTGAGGTCCCAGGAGGCAGCAAGGTGAAATGAAGAGTTCGTTTCTCCCCCAGCCGGCGGGGATGGTGAGTGCTGCGCTGCACCCAGCTCTGGCCCTTCCATGGTACTTCACTGTGTTGCCACCAGGTGGTGCCAGAAAGCAATTCAAACTCCCAGGCCAGATTTGTTTTAAAGAGCTGACTGCCTCTAGGACGGCATAGCTCCTGGGCCATCAGGCCCCAGAAACTCCAGGCAGCCCCTGCCCAGTGTCCCTAGCAGAGCACACCTTCCCAAAAAGCTGTATTCCCTCCCTGAGATGCTCTGGGGAAGGCAGGTGCCCTGAGGTGTGGTCCCAGCCCAGCGTTTGCCCTGGTACCTGCACACCCAGTGCTCACCGGGCAGTGACTGGTGCCCCTCCTTAGAGCACCGTCTTCACTCAGGTGCTACTGAGCACCAGTCCAGCAACCATCTGGTCACTTTCACGCTCCTTCCATCCACCGAAGACTCCTTAACTAAATTCCCCTGGTCCTCCGGCCTCCTATGCATAGTTGTGGTAGTACCAGCAGGCCAGTCTGATGCCCAGCTCTTGCCCTTCAGTCTCTGCCCTTTTTTCTTTGCCTGGGGCCAGCTTCAAAGCTGCCCCCTTGTCACTGCACTTACACACATCCTATGCACTAGCCCCCGAGGCCGCCCTCTACCCCAGCCTCACTAAGCAGCCCATCACTTCTCCTGGGCTGTGGCTGCATTTGACAGCCACAGCATCTTACCTTCCAGCTCCTTCAGATCTCTGAGGGCAGGTGCCCTGCCACATGAGACAGAGCCGTGCTGTGGCTGCAGCAGGTGCTGCAACAAGTTCCTAGAGCGAGCAAAAGTCTGCTACGCAGATCCAAAGCCCTCACCTTCCAGGAGGCCCTGGTCATGGATGTCATTTGTAGCCCCTCGCTTCAGGCCTGGGGCTTTACGGATCACCACCAGACACCCCTTGACCCCCATATCCTGCAGATGGGGAACTTGTCTCAGGGAGCTCCGGTGGCTTGCCCTAATCTTTCTAGCCAGCACAGCATAAAAGGAACCCATCTTAGCCAGATACCATGATGCACATCTGTAATCCCAGTGACTATGGAGGCTGATGCAGGAGGATCATGAGTTTGAGGCCAGAAGGAGCCTGTCTCAAAAATTTTTTTTAAAAAAGGGAATATGTAGTTCAGTGGTAGAGTACTTGCCATGTACGAGACCCTGGGCTCAGCCCCCAGTACTGGGGAAGAATTGGTGGGGGGATCTCCACTGCATGTTGCTGAATTTGTCCTTACATCCCAAACACTCCAAGTTGGGGCTGGTGCCAAAATGTGTGAGGGCCAAGAGGGCTTGAAAAGTAATGCCAGAGCTGGCCTTGCCCACACTGTCTTGGGAGGTAAGGCGAGACACTGCCCCTGGGGCCTGCTTCCCACTCTGGGAAGAGGCATGGGCTGGAAGGTTCCAGAGGCCTCATGCAGACTTTCTCCCTGCTCTGCTCCAGGCACCCTGTGCGGCACATCTCCTTCAACAGCCACAGCCTCATCACGGCCAACGTGCCCTATGAGAGGGTCGTGCGGAATGCCGACCTGGACAACTTTGCCACACACAGGAGGTCAGTGGGGCCAGTTGGGCTGGGTTTGTCCATGTCCCAAAGGATGAAGTTAGATTTTAATCATGGAAGCCTCTGTGGACCCAGCTCTTCTTTTTGTAGAAATTTCGAACACAGGTGCCTCGCAGGAGCTGGGCAGATGCAGATGCTCCTCCGCTGTTTGCAGCATCCGGGGCAGGACAGGCAGGGCCTCCACCAGCTGGACAGAGTGGGGCCAGCCACCCAGGGCCATCCCTCAGGTTGTCATAAGAGACGCCCCCCATAGGTGGACTCAGATGTCATGTCTTCTTAGACTGTCAGCCCACCTGCTACATGGCTCCGTTGGGAGGCTGTCCCGCCCCAAGCACCATCAGACCCTTCTGCTTGTCAGAAGGAGGTCCTGACAGGTTGTGGGCCCAGAGCACACCCTGTATAGTGAATCACTGTCCTGACTTGTGGGTGTCTGCTTCCTCTAGGCACCGAGGCCTGATCCATGCCTATGAGTTTGCCGTGGACCAGCTGGCCTTCCAGAGCCCTCTTCCTGTCTGCCGCTTCTCCTGTGATCCTATGGCCGGCCGCAACTATGACCTTGCTCTGGCTTTTCCCTAGACAGTGGTTAGGGAATCTCCGCAGGAGAAACACAGGAAGGACCAATTTCCTACACCTGCAGGGGACTTCCACACTAGGTAGTAAAGGTTAGAGAGAGCGCCCCTGGGGTCCACTCTTGTGGCCACACACCACAGGCTGCCTTCCTCCTCTGCTATTACCTGAGTATCACACACTGTCGACTCAGCACCCCCCCCCCGGGTTGAGTGTGAGCCCCACCCTTCCCCTCTCTTCCTTTGCCTGTGTGGGGCAAAGGCTCACATACTTACCCAGGGTGCTCTACCCCTGAGCTACACCCCCAGCCTAACACTAACCCCCTATGATAAAATGACTGCACCAAAGGCCAACCAGGAGCTAAGTAGCATCCCAAGCCACTGCCCTTCAACTTTTGCTAAATACCTACAGTATCCACCTACTCTATCTTCACACTATTAAAGCAAAGCCCTACAGAGATAAACAGAATTCATGTGCACAATCAAATCAAGTCAATGAAAAAACTGAATTAAGCTTGACCCAGTAGGAGTGTGCAGAATTTTTGTAGACCATGCACCAAATGTGCTCCTGGATGAAGGGCACCAAGTTTCAGATTGCACAAAGATCGCTATCATACTGGCAAAGCCCCGACTCCAATGTAGTATAATGAGAATCAACATGAAGCAAAATAATAAAAACATGCCTAGAAATTCCCCACACTTCGGATTTGGATTTAAAGTGGGTAATAGAAAAGGAAAATATACACTCCGTGGGCCAGGGTGGTCATGCAGGTGTGGACTGTCCAAACCCCGGGGCTGAACGGAGCTGTGACATTAGTGGGAAATAAGGAAGGCAGGCTGAAAAATGGACAGAGCCGTCATCTTGCGAGTCAAGTCCCAAAGGTAGAAGGAAGGAGTTAGTGACAGAAGCAGCCATTAACAAAATAAATAGAAAACCAACAAAGTTAGCATAAAGCCCAAAGCTAGATGTTGCAGTTCTTATAAAGAAGTGCAGGGGGCCCTTGCTTGCTGACAAGGAGATGGGTGGGCGGCAGACTTCTGGTGCATGTGAGTATGCGTGACTGGAAGGTGCCTGGGAAGGAGCTCTTTTTGATGGTTTTGTGGTGCTGAGGATTAAACCTGGGACAAGCACTCCTCCACTAACCAAGGCCTCTCAGCTTTGAGTCACGCCCATCGGGAGCTGACAGGTCAAGACAGTCTTCAAACATTTACTCCAGGTACCCAGGAAGATGGAGCCACGAGGGCTGCTGCTGCAGGCTGTCCCCTGCTGCCATCCCTTCAGTAGGTTCCCATGACCCTGGCCATTTCCTGCTTGCCATGGGCCTGCAGCTGCCCCCTGAGAACCCTTGCCTTCCCAGGCAGCAGACCCCCGGCACAGCTCATTCCGCAGGTGCACTCTCCTGTCCCCGCCCTGCAGCCACTAACCACCACTGAAGAGCTCGAGAGAAGTTAGGCCCAGAAAACTTGACTATAGCTGATAAAGTTTTAAACTACCCTGCCTGCCAGTGCTGAGTCCAGTGTACCAAGTGTTGCAGGCACAGCTTTCTCTCAGTGCATCCCATTCAGGAAAAAGGGCTCGTGGGACCCAGACTGAGGTCCTTGAGCACAACAGCTGTAAACCTGACCCTCCTGCCCACAGCCAGCACTGACCCTCTCTCCATCCCCCCACCCTCCCCTGCCCCATCCCGCCCACAAGCTCAGAGCCCTGGTTCCTCTTCAGTTCTGCTGCTGCTTCTGCTCTTCCTTCTGTGCCCTCCTCGAAGACCCTCAACTGTGCCCCTGGGGGTGCTGCAGGCCAGACCATCACCCCAGAATGGCGTGCAGCCTGCTTCCTACCATGGGTGTCCGTTTCTGAGATTGTATGTTTTACATTTCCTGCCCAAGACAGGGCTCTCGGTGGTGCCCCTCAGCACCACGCAGCCTTGCTCCCCATCCCTGCAGTCAGTCCTGCCACGGAGGTCCTGGGTGGCAGCCTATAGCTGATGCATTTCCCGCCATCCCCACCATGAGGTTCCAGCCCAGGGTCTAAGAGCCCAGAGACCCACACAGTAATTCAGTTATAAGACGTCCTAGGGACGACGGTACTCCCACCCCAACCCCCAGCAGAAATGGTGCCCTGGCTGCCTGCTCAGATGTCAGCTGATCAAAGGAAAAACTGACTCCCCGCAGTGGTGGTTTGGTCCTTTCTGAAAGGGAAAGCCCAACCCCAAGATGCAAGCCTTTACCAGAGGCCCCACAGATAAGTGGCTGGGGTACATCCCACTCCACATGCTAAGTGCAAGCAGTGGTCACTGCAAACCAGTTTTGCTCAGAATTGAGAAACAGCTTCCCCCGTGAGGGCGCAGCCTTCTTGTGACAACCATCTGGTGTGACAACCATCTGGTGGCTGCTCTTAGAGCAGCCGCCACAGACCCAGACAGGCGCCGCCTCCTTCCTGACTGGGGCGCCTGCTTTGAACAGCAGCTGCAGCAGGTTGAGCTGATGCTGCTGGCTGGCTGGGCCATGGAGCCACAAGCCACACAGACCTGCCCAGCACCCCGCGCAGCCAGGCCAGATGGTTACCTGGCGACAGTAGCAAGGCCTGCGGCGACTTGGACAGGACTGCCTCTGATGTGCGATGGCAGAGGCCCTCTGCTGGGCACCAGTGGGTGCCACATGGGCACTGGCCCGCTCTCGGCCTCTCCTGGTAAACGTGGGCTTCCAGAAGCAGCCCTTTGCTCTGTGCTGGGGAGCTTTGCCTTCTGCAAGGAGGGAGACCCCGCCTTCCCCCAGAGTGGAGCCTGGCCTACTGAGTCCCGGCTCTCTCCCCTTGCTCAGTGCAAGGTCACTGCCTCCCCTCTTCTCTGAGATGGTGTGGAAGCACCTGTCTTTCACTCATCCCCCTGTCGCCACTTCCTGAGCCTTGTCCCTTGGTGCCACCATGCAGCCATTGTGTCCTTGCCAGTCCTGAGTCCCCCGGGGGCCACGCGCAGCCACCACCTAACCCTGCTGGCACTTGCTCAAACTCCAGCAGAGCCAGACAAATGCGCCACTGGTACCTTGGGGAGGCATGTGCTTTGCCCTGGCTCCTCCCACTTGGCTCTCTCTGCCTTCCCAAGGTCACCGCCTGTGAGGACAGCCTACAAGGCAGGTGT
Organism: Pedetes capensis; assembly: GCA_007922755.1. Lineage (NCBI taxonomy): Eukaryota > Metazoa > Chordata > Mammalia > Rodentia > Pedetidae > Pedetes > Pedetes capensis. The sequence goes on along the minus strand of VMDO01000092.1, from coordinate 135,619 downwards.
CTGCCAAACCCTCACCAGGGCAGCTTGTATTTTTAACTCCCCATCCGCCTACTTGAGTCACACAGGGCCATTCACAGTGCAGAATTCAGCCTCAGCCTCCTTCACTGTGGGCAGGTGGGACAGCTTCCACTGCTCTGGGACAAGGATGCACCTTTCCCACCAGCAAAGCCCGAAAGAACTTTCCAGTCTCTTGAACCAGCGAATAACAGATTTGCTCAAGTCTCACAATAACTCGTTCCCTAGGTGGCCAGAATTGGAGGCTGCTGTGGTCTGACTCTGCCCCTTATCCATGATTCATGTGTAACGTGGCCACAGGTTTCCACTGCGCTGATCCTATCATATTTCTGTTACACCGTCCTTTTGTAAACCTACCAGATTAGCGTTTGCTTCACACTGCTGTACTCTTGGTATTCAAAAGCCACCTTTTCAAGCCAGGCATTGTGGTACACATCTGTAGCCTGTTATCTCAGCACTCAGAGGAGGCTGAGGGAGGGGAATTGCTGAGTTCAAGGCTAGCAAGACCCTGTCTCAAAAAATAACAAAAAGCCATCTTGACCCCTTGGTAACATGGCCATATAGGACCAGATCCCAGTTTCTCCTTAATCCCAGCAAATGGCTAAAGAATGTGGAGAGAAGAAGTGACCTGCACCCGCTGGCCAAGGATGAGGTCCCTACTTGGTTTCTCCACCCCATAGCCTGTAGACCTCAGAGAACCTACTAATCAGCATCCTTCAAATATCTGACTTCTTAGAGCCACCTGGTTCCTTTGGGTCCAGTGTAACTTCTGATAGGGGAAGATTGCTAACCAGTGTGCTTGCTTGATTCAACACTTGCCTGTCTTAGAACAAATACTGACCAAACACATCCCTGCTTCAGGCTGCTCATGTCCCCCATCCGGGGATGAGGGGCTTGCAGCATTTGGTCAGCGTCTGTGCCACCAGAAATCCCCCGGCCACCCTTGATGGCGAGGCAGCAAACAGGAGCTTGTCCTGAGCCACCTGCTTTGCTTGCTTCCTGCCACACGCACCCCACTGCCCAGATGGCAGGGACATCCCAGGCCTGTGCCTGCAATGGTGGCCCTCAGTCTTTGCAGCTCAGAGGCCAGCAGCCCCACCTGGGAGCAGGTTTGGACCACTAATAGCCAACTCTGATTGCTCCCGGATAACACAAAGCTCGCCAGGAGCCAGGCAGTGGGTCTCGGGGTAAATTCTGCAGCCCCCGCCTGATGGAAATGAGCCCTAAGCCTGCCAGTTACACGATACCCCGGTGATTCTGAACAAATGCGCTTGCTTCTGAGCAGCATGGACCCGGCTCACAAGAATCAATCTCATTTTAATTAGCTATTTAAATAAGCCATGGCCCAGAGCTTCAAAGACTTGAGACTGGCCCATCCCGGCCACATGGCTCCCCTAAAACTCCAGGTTCAGGGGCAAAGGGAACGGTATTTATCAATTCCACGAACGCTTTCCACGAACGCTTTCCACTCATGAATTGCCTTTGTTGAAAAGAACAAAGTGGAAACAAATCGGGAGAGGCCCAGGAACCGCAGCTCGGATGTGGCAGGCCCACCCACGCGCCAGGGCCCAGACAGATAAATTCCAGGTGCTTCCCTGACAGGAGTTAAATTAGGACACTGCCCCCCACTTCAGCTGGCAGCCCCAAAGGCAAGAGGACCCCAGGTGGTAGGTGGGGAGCTGCCCCTCCTCAGGAACCCCTGGAGTTCTCTCTGCCGCTGGCAGGGTTTGTCTCTCCCATCAGCCATGGGGCAGAAAGCAGAGCCTTCTGCCTGCTGCTCACGCATCAGAACCTGAGCTAAGTTAAAGTCTAGGCTGAGGAGCAGAGCCCAGCGGTGGCTTCAAACCATTGTCTTCACTTTCCCTGAGAGACTGAGCCACGCTGCCCTCTACACCCACCTGCCTGCACGAGGGACAAAGTGGTGATGGTGGTCCTGGCAGCCCCCCATCAAGGTCAGGCATGGTAACCAAGCTCCACACTCGTCACACCATCCCAGGTAGTTGCCATGGGCCCCTTTAATGCACCAGACAGCCTTGCTTTGCCTTTGAAGTTTAAATAACAAACCTCAGATCCATGGCTGTGGCCACAGTCCATGATGTGCTGGGAAGTAACGTTTCTTACTTAAACAGGAAGGAAATACTCATCTGCCACCTAGAATCACCCTAGGGAGCACACAGGCAGCCACAGAAGAGCCTAGTGGACCCAGCAGCATGGGGACACAGGGCTGGCCACCACCCACCTGTGACAGCTACCTGTCTGAAGCCCGGAGAGGGGAGGCTCCCTCAGCAGTCACTCCTGCCCAGGTCCCCACAGACCACCCCAAGGCAACAGCCTGCCCCATTATGGGGTCAGAGCATCATTAGCTACAAGCACAAGTCACTGTCCCCTGGCCAGCATTAGGGTGATTGTGCTGAGGATGGGCTGCACTAAAGAATCCCCTAAACTTTTGAAACACTGAGGGGCTGACTGAAAAGCAGACACGCTCCTGGATTCATTTCTTACGGACAAGCTTCCCCTGGAACTGCATGGAGCTGACCTCTAAGCTTCGGCGCTTACCCTTAGAGACGTGGGAGAACTGGGAACATGTACTCCAGATCTCACAGGTGCATGAGAAATGTCCGGAAGGACATCTGAGAAAGGGGCTCACGTGCCACTCCTGGGGAGAGAGAACGAGCAGAGCCCAGGATGGAGCCCACAGCCGCCTTCTGTGGCACCCAAGCAAAGAGCTACAGTTTCCAGTTATCAAGAGAACTTTCTCCAAGGCTAGAGAAGCCTCCTGGCAAGTCTCAACAAAAGAAACTGAGTGTCTCATACAGGAACGCCTGCCAGAGGCCCAGAGAACACAAGCCACGCCGTGGGCAGAGACCCTCCATCTAATGTTGTCAGGGCCACACTCAGAGCCTACAGTCTGGACCTCAAGGTCAGGTGGTCCCAGAGCACCTGAGCTTCAAGCTCTGCCAGCTGCACAGCGCAGGCCCTGGGCTGACCTGCCATTCTCGTGAGACAGATTGCCTTTGTTTCCACATCCCCTCAGCTGTCCTGAATTAGGTATCAACCAGAGTTGTCACAGCTGCTTACCTGAGGCAGGCTCCTCCCCAGCTCCCACCTCTGCTTCCTGGGCTGGGGAGCACAGAGGCCTGCAGCTGGGACCCTCCTGCCAGGAGGAACCATGGCAGCCCCCGCCACAGTCCCCAGCCTTGAACCCCAGCACCCACAGACCGAGTGGTGTGCTTAGGTGTCCCCATGCACAGAGCCTCTGTCTGAACACTGGCCCTGCGGAAGCCCAGGGGGAGCAGTGGTTTTCCTGGTTTCACCATGGGGGGGGGGGGAAGTGGCACAGACCCACACCCAAGGGAAACACACAGGAACACACCACCTACTGAGTGCTCTCGCCATTGCTCGCTCCTTGTACTCCGTCCTGTGCCACCAAACGACCAGGCCACATTAATGGCTGTGGGGACAGAGCAAAGCCACGTTCATTAACAAACTTTTATTATCATCATCATGAGAGATAAAAACAGCAAAGTCCCACATCCTAAGGGACACAAGATGAGTGGATAAGCAGTGATTATTTACAGGGGCCACAGCAAAAGGCCATCCGCAGGGCGTCAGCCAATTCAGGCCACGTGGTGGCTGCCCCCTCGTGAGGTGCACCTTCTCCAAGGGGGCAGCAGTGGGTCAGTGGCAAAGGGCGATGGTCTCCATGTTAAGGAAGCGGACGTGCATCTTGGTCTCGATGTCAATCCCCTGCCAGATCTGAACAGAGGAAGCAGTATGAGGGGCGTCCCCAGCACTGCCTGGCACCTGCTCTGGCCCTGTCCTCAACCGTCTCCCCACCCGCCATCCTCTGCCACCCATGACAGTGCTGTAGGCAGGTGAAAGCCAGGGGGCTGGGTTTTGAGACTGAGCTAAGCAGGGAAGGAGAGCTGCCATCTGTCTTTGTGCTGGTTAATTTGGCTCTGACATTTGGATTCTTCTGAGATTGTCACAGTAAGTTATGATTAAGTCCTGAAAACAAGCGCTTTGCTGGAGTCATCTCACTCTCGCACACCACCGCCAGGCTCTGTGATGTTCATGTAAATTACATCACCCCTAGCAAGCCCTCTTCTGTCAGCGCAGTGCAGGAACCACCCCTTGGTGCCGTCTGCTTCACAGAACACTGGGGGACACCCGGATGGAAGCACTTCAGAGACTATTTGGGGCAGTGTGGTGTGAGAGCTCACTAGGCCATCGTGGTTAATTACAGAGCACCAAAGATGGGGCATTACAACCCCACTGGGATGAGAGATCCCCTGGGCCCCAGACAAACTTGTGCTCAAGAAAGGCGGCTACCCAACAGTCATGTCCACAGCCACGTACCTGCTCTGCCATTACCAGACATTTAGGCCACAGGGCCACTGGCCCAACAACAAAGCTCCATCACTCCAACCACACTGTCTTGATCTCCTTGGCAACTCAGGGCCCAGGGTGGGGCCCACAGATGGGGAGAGGCAGAGGCACAAGGACCCAGGAGGCAGGCAACTTCTGTTTCCTGCTTACATAAGAACTCTGCCATGGAGCCGGCACCTAGCATTGCCAGGGACAAGCAGGTCCCATGTGCTGCCATCTCATGCACCTGTCCAGGGTGTCATGAGGGACATGGAGAAAACAGTGGTGCAGGCCTGTGATCCCAGCGACTCAGGAGGCTAAGGGAGGAGGATCGCAGGTTCAAGGCCCGAGGCAGCCTGTGTAACTGAGTTGAGAGCCTGTCTCAAATAAAAATTAAACAAAAAGTGGGTGGACCCAGTGGTGGACCACTTGCAAAGCATGTGTGAGGCCCTGGGTGTAAACCCCAGTACCACAAAAAAAAAAAAAAAAAAAAAAAAAAAAAAATCTGATTGCAGCTGAGTGGCTCCAATCTTTGCTGTGTGGACATTTTCACTTCCCTGGACCCTGTAGTGGGGTTGGCTTGTTGTGGGAGTCCACAGATCAGAGAAAGGCAAGAAGAGCCCCAGGAAAGCAGCAGGTCTTGAGGTGCAGGGCAAGCCCACCGTGCCTCTGCTCAGAGCTGCAGCCTCCTGTCTCATGCTCCCTGCCTCCTCTCATTTTTCATTCCACCTCTTGCTCTGGTGTCACTTCCCTGGCCTCGCAGGTCCCAGTGCAAACCAGAGGAATGTTGCACACAAGCACTGCGCTTAGCCTCTCCTCATCCTCACCCTCCCACCCTGCCCAGACTGGGTGGGGGCCTCTGTGCAGGATGGAGATAGCTGCTGCCCTCTGACCCAGCTGTTCCCTGTCCTTCCTCTACACTCATGGCTGGGGCTGTGCTGTCCACCTCGAGGTCTGCCTCCCCATGCCTTCACAGATGGCTGGCCAGACCATATGTGCAGACAGACTCGAGGACTCGGCCCTGGTGCCAGAGGCTGCGTCCTGTCAAAGCCTGGGTGCTGCACAGTGGGGCCAGGAGCCCCTCTGGTTCCTGTTCTGCCCTGACTTCCTTGTCTTCCTTGGCTCCCCGAAAGGCCTTGGAGACACTCCTTTGGGATTGCTCAGGCAGCTCTTCTCCCTGTTGCCTGCTATCTTGATCCTCAAAGCATGGAGGAGCGAGTCTTAATTCCCCACCCTGGGGCACAGCAAAGCTGGCACTCACCAGACCATCCACCAGCCAGGGCTGGTGAATCCATCTCAGGAGGGAGGATGGAGAATGGGCCGCCCTTTGAAACTGCCATGGAGGCTCACTAGGGTATCAAGATGCGGAATTACATTGTTGGCTCCACTCTGCACTTCTGCAGAATGCTGGTGTTTGTGCAGGTGTGAGAAGTTTCCAGAATCTTCCAGAATCCCTGCTCTACTGTGAATGGGAACTGCTCCTGGGAAGGGGCCCCAGAGTCCCTGGCAGAAGAGAAATTGACTCATCATCATCAGCCTTGTGTACTGCTTAAGTCTCTGACCACATGTGAACATCACTCTTCTGCTAACAATAGTAAAGCCAGCTTAGCTGTCTTAAAGGCCCTTTCTCCTCGAGGGCTGCACTGGCCCCTGGGGTACCTCACCCTTGCACTGCAGGGAAAGCCTTGCTTCCCCTGACCTGAGGCTCCAACAAGACCTCCTGCAGCCCCCACACCCAGGTCCCTCCATCTCTCACCAGCACCCACCTTCAGGAAGTCCTCGAAGGTAATTCCCTCGTACACCTGATCCGGCTCCTGGGAACAAGAGCAAGGGCAGACAGTGAGCACCTGGGGCCTGCCCAGCTTCCACCATAATGGTCCACCTCCCTCCCCACACTCAGAACGCACACAAACTGTTCAGGTAGACTTGCAGAGCAGGGGATCGTTCTGGGTCATTTATCTCCAGCTAATCAGTCACCATGAACCCCAGCATGCTGCCGGGAGGGTCTGGCAGACAGAGGGGTGGGCACAGAAGCTTCCTGCTTTCCCGCACAGATCACCCACCCCCAATCCCAGTGGCCGGCCGCCAAGACACCTCCTGCCACCCTGGTCCTGCCTTGTCATCTCCTGTACTGATAAAGGTTGTTCTAGGGCACACTCACAGGCCCGAGTCACCAAGATAACATCTGGCCAATAAGGAGGCCCTGAGTGTAGCCTCAGGTTGGCCCGGGAGCCTCTCACTTACAAGTATGTGTGGTAGTATCAGTGTCCACTTGTGTCTTTCTCTGAGGACACGGGACAATCGGGCTGGTCATCGCAACCCTGAGGCTCTGACATGCCACATCCCCACAGACCTTCCCCACAGCCCCTCATGACAGTGAATGGCCTGGGTCTGTCACTAGGAGCCCAGTAAATAAGGCCTGCTGCCCACACTATTAATTACCACTCAGCCACCAAGAAGGGGCCACTGAGCTACACAAACCACAATGGAAAAGGCTTCAAGAGAAAGCTCATGACAGAAAAAGAAAAACCAACAAGGTGTCTGCAGATCCCACTCACAGGGCTCAGCACACACGAGACTGGATCCTCCCTCTCTACCACCAAAAGACTGAAAAAAGTCAAAATTGAAGACACACGGGGAATATGGTGGCATCTCTGGGAAAAGTCCTCAAAGATGGTTCCTATGGGGAGGATAGGACCTGGGGTTGGCAGGCCGAGGGTACAGAGAGGCTGGGACCCTTTGGACGTCTGAAACTCCGTATGATCCAAACCTAAGAAAACAGGTTGGCCAGGTGTGCAATGCAGGCCAAGCATGTCCTGAGTGCCTTCCCAGGCCCGTGACCCACACTGACCATTGACAACGCTGCCCTCCCGGCAGCCCCAGGGGGTTCCGTGCTTGCTCCCACTTGAAGGATAAGGTGGCGGGGCAGAGGCCAGGCTGCCTGTCTGGCTGCGTGGAGCACGGCCCCTCCCAGGCGATGAGGGCTGCCCTGGTGGGCAGGACTCTGTGCGCTTTTGGGGTGATTTCATAAGAACTTCCAGGTCTGCTGGCCTGGCCAGCACTATCCCAGGGAATCCCTCTCCCTCATGGGCACAGAGAGAAATGGTCACCCTCTCTCCGGGGTGCCCAGGCTTCAGCTGAGGGGAGCTAATTATAGACCAGGCCCCACTGCCCAGAGAGCAGGACAGGAGGGTGGGCGCCCATGAAGAAAGAGGGTGGAGGGGCTGGAGGGGCTCCAGGCTGAAGCCAGCTGAGCATCCCTTCCCTCTGGCTGCCAGATCCCTGCAGAGCCAGGCCTCTAGAGAAAGCACTGGAGAGAGCATTCACTGCCCGGTCAATAGCTGCCTTGGGAAGTCCATTAACACAGGGATGGTGGGTCATTTGTCTCTGGCAGGCAGCACGGTCAGAGATGCTAAGCGTCCTCAGGGGCCAGAGAGCACTGAGGAGCTCGGTCTCTGTTTACCTGCTGATGTGTCCACCAAAAAACACATTCAACATGCACCCAGTGGCCATAAGTCAAGAGAGACGTGCGTTCAGGCCTTCCACACGCTCCCTTCCCGGGTGGGTGGGCCTGTGAGTCAGAGGACACGGACCCAGGAAGCCAGGCCTGGGCTCGGGAACACTGCAGCTTTCCAGGCCGCTTGGATTTTATGCGAATCAGCAGGCACCAGCTGCCAACAATTTTACTACACCAAATTAAGAAAAGTGTCGCCAATTGAAACTGGGGTGGGACGGGGAGCAATTTGAAGAAGGAGAATGTAATTAAATCAAATGGGAAGTTGGCTCCACAATCCAGCGGGGATCCCTGCGCTCCCCACCAAGGTCACAAGCCCTTCCCTGCCACAGTTGATTTGCTGAGTATGGGAGTTTCACCAAAGCCAGACGCCTCCCTCCAGGCTGGGAAGGTAACTGCTGCCCTGAACCCCTGGGGCCACCCAAGCAGAGGGTGGAGGCCTGCCTTAGTTCTTCAATGACAGGCCTGAGGGCCCCCCAGCAGGATGGAGCATGGAAATCGCCTTCCTCAGGGCTGTGCCCAACACAAGCCATAAAGGTGTCAGACCCAGCAACTTCAACCCACAGGTGCAGGAAGTGAGAATTTCAACAGGACCCACACCATCGAGATGGTCACCTGTCCCCCCACCCAAGTGGTCCCCAGGGGCTCAGTGAACTGCGCCTGGCCCTACAAGAGGAGTCCACCCAGCACAGGAAAGATCACAAGCTCCACAAAGTTCTTTCTGCTGAGCCTCAGTTTCCCCACCAGTAAACTGCAGCTAAAAATGTATGAAGAGCATTCATTCACATGAAATCCAAGCCCCTCTTCTGGCTCATGGACACACCCATCCCCACCACAGCCCCTCAGCAGGACCCCAGAGCAAGTGGTCTCCACAGCCCACAGAGAGGCCCTTGCTGACCGGGGTTGAGATTGCCTCTGAGTCATTTGTCAAGAAAACAGGAAACCAAGGCAGATGGTGCTGTCTGCTGACCAGGCTGGGCACTGTGTCAAGAGCTGCCCATGGGCACAGGAAGCAAAGAGGCCCCCAAAGCCTGGTGCCTTGGGTTCTGTTCTCCGTTGTCACAACCCTAGTTAGACCAGTGATCAAGGTGCACCTGGCCCCTGTCTCCTGGGGCCTCCCAGAAACAGACCACAAGCCTGGGACCTCAGGTTCTGCTTCCCTTCGTCCCAGCTCTCCAGGGCGTGGGACCTGTGGTCTCCCGGGGGGCAGGAAAAGCCCAGAAGTTTCTGGGGTCTGTGGCACGGCAGGATACGCCTGGCCTCTGCCTTCTGAGGCCTCCCAGAAATAGGTGACACCTAGGGAAGAGGCCCCGCTGGGAGAGCTGCAGGCTGGAGGGTTGGCTCTCAGCCCCCGATGCCCCCACGTGCCTTCCAGTGGGGCCACTCACCATCTGCCCCACGCACACGCTGGCCGCCTCCATCATGGCCCCGTCGGCGATGGAGCGGGCCGACTCCTTCTCGATGTGGGGGTTTCCTGAGAGCAGCTCCTCGACCACCTGTCGAGTGGGGCAGAGACAGATGTGACCGTGGGCCTCCACCAAGCTCGAAGGCTGGGGCGGCGGTGGGAGCCCAGGGTAGGTCGGAGGAGCATACTTTACATTTCGATACTCTTCCAGGGTGATGCGGCCATCGCTGTCCGAGTCATACATGTGGAACAGAACTAGGGGCAGCAAAGGAGACGGTGACTCAGTTAGGCAAGGCTCTAAGCCCTAACAGGAGTGGAGCTGGGGTCCCCTTCTCCCTTAGGCTCCCCACTCTGAAATCTATAGCAAACTGAGCATCAAGGATGAAACAGCAATGCGAAAGCCTTAGGGGTCACGCACACAGGCAAGGGGCCTGGCTGACCACTTCCTAGTGGAGTGAGCTTCACTTGGTGACTTAACTTCCTGAGCCTCAGTTTTCCCATCTGTCACATGGGACCCAGTGTCGACCTCGTCTTCTTGTGAAGACTGGATGAGCTGGAACTGGTGGTGGCCAGGCCCTCAATCCTGGGAACTCTGTGAGCGTGGATGATGGGACAGGAAGTCGTGCTTACACAAAGCCAAGTGGGTGTTATCTGCTCACTGCCCACATCCTGCTGCCGGGCTGGTCCACAGGCACCTCCCAAGGGCAACAGGGGCCTTAGTGTGTCTCTGACATTATCACCTTGGCATCCTGTGGCTCAGCAGAGGTGAGGCGCTGACGAGGCCACTCCCCGCCGGACCCCCTCAACCTTGACCTTCCCTGAGGGCTCTGCCCTGGCCTTTACCAAGCACCACCAGAGACCCCACACTATGCAAAGTGCTTCACAACCACCTCGTCCTCTCCTGACCCCAGGAGGCCTGGATTGCCCGAGCTCCACTTCACAGCTGCTTTGCAGAGGCACGTCCGTAACATCCATATACAGGCCCCCACTCAGGGCCGGAGAAACGGGGTTTGGACTTGCATCCAATTCCACGGCCCCTGTCCTGACCCTCAGAGCAAATGGGATATTGGATGCCCAGCAGATACCTGCCTGGTCAGAGTGACACAGGAGGCCCTGGGATGCCCAGCCCAGAGGTTCCCAAAGCCCCCCCCCCATACACATTCCAGAGCTAACTATAGCAGAGCCCCCTGTGGATGTTCACCCGAGGGAGAGGCTGAGCCTGGGTGAGGTGGAGTGGGAGGTCCGGGGGGTCATGGGAAAATACTCAGGGAAAAGAGGAGATGTGGCTTGGGCCACTGTGTACACTTCATGTTGCTGGCCAGCCAGGATCAGGACTAAATGCACTCCGGAGCCCAACACAGGACCCTCAAAACCGGGGCTGGTCCACGGACCCCACTCAGAGTGGCCGTGGAGGGTGAGGCAAGGGCCCAAAGGTCAGCAGGTGTGGCCCTGTGCGGGGGGGAGTGGGGGGCTCCGTATGACCCAGAGCTCAGCACCACCCCCGTGCGAGCTCATGGCACACCACCGCCAGGTTCAAGGTCCCACGGCTGCTAAGTGGAGGGGCCAAAGGGAAAGCCTGGGCGATTTGAACCACATCACTCCCCAGCCTCTCTCTCATCCCAGAAAGCCACGAACTGCTGCACTGATGAGGCTATGGGAGTACAGCTGAGGACACAGGCGATGGTACTCTTTTGGGGACGGCACCAGGAGCCAGGCTGCACCCTGAGCCTCCCCTCATCCCACACATGTCCCAGCCTCTGCTGCAGAGGCCCCATGTCCTGCAGCCCAGACCACAGACTGGGCACGTACATCTCAGCTTCTCTTTCCGCAACAGCTCCACCTGCTCCTCGCCCATAGTGGTGTCGATGGGCCGGAAGTAGGACATGATGGTCAGGAAGTCCTCGAAGTTAATCTCATCGGCCAGGCCGCTGGGCCCCTTGCGCAGGTTCCTAAAAGAGTCACAGGGGGTGGGGAGGCACTGACCATTAAAAATGGCATCACAGCCCACGAGAGCTCAGCCCTTCTGAGCACAGCTTGGCTCGTGGTGGCTGTTCTCACCTCACACTCTGTCCCAAGAACCTACTCCATGGTCGCATTGAAGGGTCCCAGCCCAGGGGAAACAGGGAGAGACAGATAATCATATGGCTGTTAGATGAGGGCTGAAGGGAGGGATGCGTGGGCGGGTGAAGGTGCACAGAGCTAGACACTTAGGGAAACTGAGGCATCAAGCAATCCAATAACTCACCCAAGGTTCATCTCCCAATCCTTTTCTTTGTCTCAGGGGCCAGCAAACCACGGACCACGAGCCAAGTTGGGCCTGTCGCCTATTTTTGTATAACTCATGGACTAAGCGAAGGTTTTACATTTTTAAGTGGCTGAAAAAAATGTTTATTAAAAAAAAAAAAAAGGTAGGGATTGGGATGTCGCTCAGTGGTAGAATGTTTGTTTAGTATATGCAAGGCCCTGGGTTCCATCTCCAGCAGAGCAGAAAGAAAAAATCATAAAAAATTTTTTAAAATGTTTAAAGTCAGCCAGTCGTGGTGGCACATGCCTGTAATCCCAGCAGCTGGGGTGGCAGAGGCAGGAGGATTGCAAGTTTGAGACCAGAGGTAGTCTGCATAATTTAGTGAGACCCTGTCTCAAAAAAGTAAAAAAATGGAATAGGTGTGCAGCTCAGGGGTCCAGCACTTACAGAGCATGCAGGTGTGAGGCCCTGGGTTCAATCCCCAGTACCGGAAAAAAAAAAAAAAAAAGTCAAATCAGGCATGGTAGTGCACACCTGGAATATCGCAACTCAGAAGGCAGAGGCAGGAGATTCGCAAGTTTGAGGCCAGAGGCTGACTGCAACTTAGTGAGACCCTATCTTAACATAAATAGAGCGGGCATCTGGAGGTGGCAGCTCAGTGAGGGTTCAACCCCTCAGCACTGCCAAAAATATATTTGTATCTCAGAATAGTATTTCCCGATCCTTGAGAAACTACCTGAAGTTCAGTGTCGGTAATTAAACCATTGGAAGAGCCCCTGCGTTTGTTCCCCGTGGCTGCTGTGTGCTGCGACAGCAGGGATGGGGGAGCTGCAAGGAGACTGGGGGCTGGGAACACAGCACATCTTTCCCGGAAAAAGCAAGCGTATCCTGCTCACTAGCAGTGCGTCTCCGCTGGAATACACCGGTGACAGGTGCCAGCCACCAAGAGGTCCCCGGATATCCTCGGATGGTGGCTCTGTAAAGCAGGAGCACCGCAAGCCTGCGCTGAGCGCCAGACCCAGAGTCCCTCGGCTCCCTACCAGTCCAACGGTCCCCCAGATTCAGTCTCCCGACTCCACACTCCGCCATCTGCTATCCACACCCTCCCCAGGCAGCCAGCCAGGCGGGCTTTGTAAAATGCAGAGAGAACCCCGTTGCTCCCCTGCCCAGCACCCTGCGGCTCTCACAGGGACCCCCAATCCCCACCCAGGCCCAGCAATCCAGCCCAGCCCTCAGCAACCGCCCCTGCTTTGCCACCCACTGCCCTCGCTCTGGGCTCCTTTGGTGCCCTTTCCAACATGGCTTCTTGTGACCTCCACCCTCTGGATACTTAGTTGACCTCCCATGGGGCCAAGGTCCCTTCCTTCTGCAGGGAGCGGGGCAGCTGAGCCAGCCCTCCCAGCTCTGCCAACTTCAGACCATCCAAGAGAGAGGGGCCAGCTTCAGAGCACCATGGCTTCTGCGCTGAGGGAGGCGGCCCCCTCTCCCCAGGGTCGACAGACCCCAGGAGGAGCCCACTCCACGTGGGCAACAGCCGAAAGCTACGCGACCTGAGTCAGGCTCAAAAAACACAGTAACACACATACAGCTGTGTCTGGACAAACGCCGGCCCCTGTGAAATCTCCACCAATCGGGACACAGGACATCCTGCCCTGTCCCCCGACCCCGTCATTCACCGCCCCCCCCCCCCAGGCTGGAGCCAGGGAGCAGGTTCACAGACACAGCGACCATGCCTGTCGTCCTCTTCCTCAGTTTCCCCAGCGCCACCCAGAGACCCTAGCCCTCCTCCACAGATGGCGTCCCCAGTGCCAGGGCCAAGCTCATCACCGGCCAGATCTGCACAGGCGCCTTTGGAAGCTGGCTTTGTCGTGCATACGGACATGCGCACAGAGGCATCCCTGTGTGCACACGCACGCCAGGTGCCTACACCTGACTCCAGATCCCAACGGCCCACATTCCCTCCCTTTCACATCCACCCTGGCTGGCCAAGCCTGGCTCTGAGCACAACCGTGACAGAGGTTCCCCCAGAGCAGCCCAGGCAGGGCCAAGGTCAGGGAGAAGTGAGGGGCCCTGGGGTCCACTCAGGTCTTTTCTCCCACCCGTGTGACTTCACACATGTCATAATTGCCTGGGGTCTGCGCAACTTCCTACACCAGCAAATGTGACAATTTGCTGTGAGGACTCCAGGGCTCCCCTGCACCCCAGATCCAGCCTTCCCTCCTCCCAGTGGCTCAGAGCCACCCACTGTCCACACCCTCCTGGGATCTACCCAGCAGTGCTGGACACATGGGGGCATCAGGGAGAACAGGCTGACCAGCCTGATGTGTCTGTCACACTCTCTGACACTCTCTGACATTTGGGGGCCTGAGCTCTGGCTGAGGTCCAGGGTTTCTCCATCAGCCACAGGGAGGAGTATAATAGCGCCTAACCCTGTGCTTCCCCAAGGCATCTGAGCACCCTCAGAGCAAACCTGAGAACCGGGGCCAGTTCAGGGGGAGGAACCCACCTGTTGTCAAAGAAGGCACGGACGATTTTGGATCGGATCGGGTTGAGCTCCAGGTCTGGGACATTGTTGAAATTCTCCTTGCTGGTTTCCAAGGAGGAGAAGCACCAGGAAAGAATGACAGGAGAGAGCAGGTGTCAGCTGGCTTTGCCACTGCATCTCACACTGGTTTTGTCTATTGTTTTTTTAAATCCCTAAGAGCAGACAGGGGCTGGGATTTAGCTCAGTTGGTAGAGCGCCACTCTGCAGTCTCTGAGGTCCTGAGTTTGATTCCCAGCACCACAAAAATGGGAGAAGGACCTGGCAATCCACTCCCAAAGGCAATCCCGAAACAGTCAGCCATTGAAAACCCTGTAAGGGTCGCTATGAATTGGACACAACTAGCACCTAACAACAACAACAACAACAACAGGAGCAGACAGAGCTGGAGCATGCCTCATTTCTATGTCCCCATCTCTTGCCTCCAGACTGGGCAAGAACAGGGAGGACATGGGGGCTCAAGACCCTCTTGAAAATCAGAGGTGGATGGGACACTGGTCTCCAGAAAAAATGCAGAGACACAGGATCTGTACCCTGTTCTAGGGCAGTCAGACCTGGGTGCGAGGAATCTATGTTTGGTTTCTCCGGACTCCCGGCAGCACGATGCTGGCTTGGAGCTTTGCAAAGCAGTTTGGCAGGTCCCCAAAAGGTTAAGTGTAGAGTGGTCTTAGGACCCGATGCCACTCCTGGGTATCTGCCCAAGAGAACTGAACACCTGCACATGACCTTCAGCGCAGCGTTACTCATGGCAGCCACAGAGGAGGAAGGATGCAAACGTCTGCGAAGTGAACAACTAGGCTGTTGTCTGTCCATACAAGGAACACACTGCAGCCACAAAAAGGGATGAAGCCCAGACCCATGCTACCCGTGGATGAACTTTGCACATGCGATGCTACGTGCAAGCAGCTGGACACAGAAGGACAGTTAAGCCCAGGCTGGTCCTGGGAGAGAAGCAGAATAGTGGTTTTCAGGGCATGGAAAGTGGGCAACAGTGAATATGGCTAAGGAGATGGGGCTTCTTTCGGGGAGTGATAGAAATATTCTAGGGCAGGGTTTAGCTCAGCTGGTGGAGCGCTACTCTGCACTTAGGCCCTGGGTTCGATCCTCAGCACTGCAAAAATGGGAGAAGGACCTGGCAGCCCACTCCTGAAAACAATCCTGAAACAATCAGCCATTGAAAACCCATGAATAAAAAGCAGAGAAGCACTGACATCATGCTGGGCACGGCAGAGTGTCAGGGAGTGGTTCGTTTTGTTGTACATAGGGTCACGATGAGTTGGACCTGACTCAACGGCACCTAACCAACAACAAACCTGTGTTTTCTAAAGGAAATCGGCTGCGAGTTCAGGTCAGGAGAGGAGGCACCTCCAGCAAGGACACTGTGCAGCAGGCATGGCTCCTCAGGCTGTGGGTGTGGGCACAAACGCAGGTGCGTCCCCACCACGCCCCAGTCCTTCCCACATGAGGCCGTCCTGTGTTCTTGGAACCTGTTTGCCCTCTGCCTCTGCTCCAGGATGTCCCCGGCACCTTGGGAGGGACCCAGGGTGCAGGCTGGTGATCTCAGGAACTAAGATGACTGACTTAGGCGGGCGTCGGGGGAGGGAAGCAATGAGTGACATTCGTCAGAGTCAGGACAGACTGGTGCCCGGACAGGAGACAACACTGCCTGTCCTTTACAGGACAGGAAGCCAGGGCTGCAGCGCCATAAGCAGGACTGGCTTGGGGACCAGTTCCCTCTGCCTGTGGGCGGCTCCCTGTCCCTTCCTCGTGGCTAGGCTTGCTGGTGGCATCTGGCCAAACTCAAGAGCCAGCATCAGTACATGGTGACATTTTAGCTTCACAAGAGCCCACTGAGGGGACGGAGGCTCACTCAGGACAGCTGGCCTGGGGTAACAGGATATTATGCAGCCAGAAAAATAATGGGTTCTTTTGGCATCAAAAGGAACAAAATCAGTGGGGTGCCTAGGTGCACACCTGTGTTCCCAGCTACGTGGGAGGTAGAGCTGGGGGGGTGGGGAGGATGGCTTGAGCTAAGGAGGCAGAGGCTGGCCTGGGCAACACAGCAAGACTTCACAGACTTCGTCTCAGAAAACGCTCCAGCCCACAAAGGAAGAGGCACTAACACCTCACGACATAGGTGCACCCCAGAAGCATCAGGCCAAGTGGAATGAGCCAGACACACCACGCCACATACTGTACGGCTCCTGTTGCATGAGGCGTTCCTAGGAGGCCCCTCTGGAGAGATGGAAAACATGGATCTTGGTTTCCAGTGATTGCTGGGGGAGATGATAAACAGGGGTGGGATTTCTCTGAGACTCTACAAAAACTGGTCACACACTTCAGTGGGCGAACTGGATGGTAAGTGAAGTATATCTCCACAAAGCTATAAAAAATAATTTCCCTACTGGGTGTGGTTCCAGCACTTGGGAGGCGGAAGCAGGAAGATGGAGAGTTCAAGGCCAACCTAGGCTACATAGTGAGACCCTGTCTCAAGAAGAAGACAAAAGGCAGGTGCAGTGGCACATACCTATAATCCCAGCCACTTGGGAGGCAGACGCAGGAGGATCGCAAGTTCGAGGCCAGAGGCAGTCTGCGTAATTTAGCAAAACCCTGTCTCAAAAAGTAGAAAAAAATGGGCTGGGGGTGCAGCTCAGTGGTCCAGCACTTGCAAAGCATGCAAGTGCAAGGCCCTGGGTTCAACCCCCAGTACTGCAAAAAAAAAAAAAAAAAGGAAGACAAAATTTTCCTCTGAACTTTTAAAAAATGAAACAAAAGGAACCACTGCACCTGATTGCATTCATACACAACAAAAAGCACCCCGGGAACCTCTGTGACTGGGAGGTGGGATAATGGTTAACTGCCCTTGGGTTGGTGACCCAGATGGGGTGCCTGAGGCACCCAGGCTAGGAACATAGAAGGCTGGGCTCTGGACCCGGCCAGAGCCCCAGGAGGCCCCTTCCGTGAAAGCTCTTCCTGTCTGAAATCTACATCTTCAGTGTCCTCCCTCCCCCTCACTGGCCAGAGGTGACCACAGAAGGAAACGGAACAGAGACCAGAGTCCGTAGTCCAAGTCAAGGTCACCAGGGGAGATGATCAGATGACATAAAATCGTGATCAGATGACAATAAAAAGCTGCAGGCCACATTCACCATGCAAGTGGCTTGGCCTACAACACATCCTTGCCCTGGGCTGCACCTAAGTAGAACCCGCATGAGCCCTGACATAGCCGGTGCAGCACCCAGAGGTTCAGCAACCTGCAGGGCAAAGCCGCACCCACACAGGTGACATGAATCCAGCAACGTGTCCAGTGCCCAGGAAAGGTGCGTGATCCACAGCTGGTGGCTGTCGGGCTGAGCACCTGAGCACATGGCACAGGGACTCCGTCCCCAACACCTAGAACACCATGCATGGCAGAGCTGCTCAATAAATGGTTTGCTGGGTCAACAACTGAGCCAAAGGAAAGCTGGGACAGGCATGGCTTCTCTCTTCCGTCCCTCTGTCTGTCCCACGTGGTAGCCCTGAGGCAGCCTCATTTCTTCCCTGGGGCCCGGCTGCCCAGACCCTTCAGCAGCCGCAGCCACTGCTCAGGAGAGGAGGAGGGAGGATGAAACAACCCGCAGAGCAGAAAGGAACACAACCCACGGGCCCATCCGCTCTCCAGCAACAACGTGGCCAATGCCCGGCCTGCCGGAGACACAGTGTCCCCGGTGCTGACCTCACAGCACCCAGCAGGTCTGTGCGGATGTCCTCGAAGACCTGCTTGCCTTTGCTTTCCCTCGCCATAGGAACCTGCTGGATGCACGCTCCTAGCCCAGGCCTCCCTCCCTATGAGCCCCTCCTCCTGGAGCCTCAGTTCCTCAGCTGTGAATTGGCTGACCAGACCCTTCTCCAAACAGTGGGGTAGGGCCAAGCCCGGTGGAGGCTGCTGGTCCAGCCTCCCCCCTCATCAGTGCTCGGTCCTGGAGGAGCCACGGTATGCTTCGAGGCTTCGGGTTTCACATCTATAAAACAGGGATGGTGGGAATACCTGGGATGTCAGAGGTCAATGAGATGCTTCAGTGAGACAAAGCTGCGTAAGGTGCTTAGCTTGAACCCTGAGGCCCGTGAACTCCCTACCATGACGATGACGACAGCGGCAATAGTGACCCTATGTACAACAGAACGAAATGCTCCCCGACACTGTGCCAGGCACACGATCTTTTTATGGTTAAGCCCATTGTTGCAGCCACTGTGTCAATGCACCTAGTTGAGGGTCTTCCTTTTTTTCACTGACCTGCCATTCTCCCAAACATCATGTCCTTCTCTAAGGACTGGTCTCTCCTGACTACCTGTCCAAAATTCTTAACACTCAGTCTGGCCATCCTTGCTTCCAAGGAGCACTCTGGTTGCACTTCATCTAGGGCATATCTATCAGTTCTTTTGGCTGTCCAGGGCATATTCAGTACATAGTTTAGTGCCCCGTAAATGCCCATTTTGGTCACATTCTCCTCCCTTCCCTGCCGCAGGTTCCCATCAGGCTGGTCAGACCGGCTCAGCTCCAGGTGTCTCTGCCATGAGAACGGGCTGTGCTCCTTGCCAGGGGAGTGTTGGCTGCGGGTCACTGCCCTTGGGCTAGAGCCAGCCTGCAGTGACCAAAGGCCAGCCACCATTCAGAGGAGGGGTCAGCCCATGGGTGTTCAAGGTCACACACCTTCCACACCTCCTCCAGGGGCACTGAAGACCTTGGAGTTTTAAAATGGCCACCTCAAGTAGCAGAGTGTCCTGACCACTCGGGGCTGTGCTAATTGCTATGAGGTTTAATCAAACCCACAAGCCCCCACGTATCTGCCAGCTTGTTGTACTGTGCGGGCTTGTGTGTGGCTGTTATGCTGTAAGCCGTGCCACCAGTACCTCAGATACCAGCAGGGCTACTCGTGGAGGACAGGTTTCAGCTGAGCTTCCAGACCCAGACAGACTAGGGAGAAGGATCCAGCAGCCCACTCCCAAAACATTGTTGTTGTTGTTGTTGTTGTTGTTGTTAAGTGCCGTTGAGTCGGTATCCAACTCATAGCGACCTTCATAGGGTTTTCAATGGCTGACTGTTTCGGGATTGCCTTGGGAGTGGGTTGCCAGGTCCTTCTCCCATTTTGCGGTTCTGGAAATTGAACTCGGGACCTCAGAGACTGCAGCCCAGCGCTCTACCAACTGAGCTAAATCCCACCCAAAACATTAGCCATTGGAAATCCTATGAATAGCAGAGAAGCACTGTCACATATAGTGCCAGAAAATGAGCTCCCCAGACTGGAAGGCATTCAAGAAACAATCGGGGAAGAGCTGCCTCCTCAAAGTAGAGTCGACCCTAATGATGGGAATGCAGTAAAACCCTTGGGACCTCCTTTTTCGGATGTGGCACAACTCAAAATAAGAAGAAACAGAGGCGGCAACAATGGCTCAAACAAAAGATCGTGTGCACGGCACAGTGTTGGGAGTGTTTTGTACCATTGTATACAGAGTTGCTATGAGTCAGATCTAACCTGATGGCAGCTAACAACACAAGCCCGTGAGCGGCGAGAGCGATGATCTTTGTTTTAAAAGGAAGAATGCGAGGCCCAGAGAAGCAAAGTACTAACTGGCGGACACACAGCTAGAACTCTGACCCTCGGAGGTGCAACTTCTTCTTACCACCTTCTTCCATGCTTCGGGTTCTGCATTTTGACTTTAGGGAGACAAGACAACGCTTCCTGGGGGATCTGCACCCAGCCCAGGAGGCCCCAGCTGGGCCCCATAGATAAGCGTCTAGCCCACAAGGCAAGGACAACACCAAAAAAGCCACCAAGGGCTGGCCTGGCCTCCTCTGCAAGCCCCATGGTGTGGGCTGGTTTCCAGTGGCTTCTGAGGCCCTGCCTGCAGCTGTTGCCCTGTGGCATCTGATCCTGTCGGATCTTGGATCTAGGAAGCTAAGCAGCATTGGGCCTGATTAGTACTTGGGAGACTGCCTGGGAACGACAGGTGCTGTAGGCTTGGGAGAAGGACCCGGCAACCCATTCCCAAAAATCAATCAGCCATTGAAAACCCTATGAACAACAGAGAAGCACTGCTAAAGTGCTTCACCTCTTGTACATAGGGTCACTATGAGTTGGACACCGACACGACAGCACCTAACAACAATCTGAGGCCCTGTTCATCTGCCAGGGCCTCTCTGCAGGTTCAGGACTTGAGGCCATTCCTGCCCACTACCCAGGCTCACTGGCTTGCAAGCAAGGCCTGCAGTGAACCCCAGATTCTCAGCCTCCCTGCTCTCTGCTGTCCGGGGCTCCCCGACTCAGGCAGACCACCTGCTCTTCCCAGCACTGCTGCCTGCCAGACAGCACGGAGGTCCCTCCCCTCCCGTTGCTCAGCATCTCTCGTTTCCCATGCCAGGTAAACTGAGGCCATGTGGGGTCTCTCAAAGGCAGAGACAGCATCTTACTTAGCGGGTCTTCCCAGGCGGTGCCAAGCTACTCAACTGAGGATAGAGCAGGAGCAGCAGGGAGGAGCCCAAGCTTCGAGTCAGTGGCCACTCAGTGGAGCAAAGGGGAAACTGAACAGACAGATCCCAGGCTCCTGGGAGGAGGAACAGGGTGTTGCTGATGGCCGGAAGCAGGTGTGAAAGAGACAGATTCACCCGCGGGGACTCAGAGGCTGGGAGGGGGAGGGGCTCGCTCTGGACTCTCAGTGTGACATGCATTTGGGACAGGCTGGCGTGAGGGTGGAGCAGGGGAGGGAGCTCCCAGTCAGAGGCATACATCTGGGTGTTAACAGGCACGTGGTGCGTTTCAAGCCATAAAAATGTCTTGGATTTCAAGGGCAACGGGCAGCTGGGTGCTGGCTATGGCCAAGACGCCCCGGTGGCCCCCAGCTCTCCTCTCACCACTCAGCCTGAAGGACCCTTGTCCACACCTCGGCCTTCGCTTCTTTCCCTGAGCACCAGGAAAGCTGCTTCCTGTTCTGCGGTCACCTCGGTGCCCACTCATATGCTGACTCTTTGGCAATCCATCTCTTCTCTGTCCTGAGACTCTCACTGGCTCAGACATGGGAACCCAGCTGCCCCATGCCTGGCTCCCTTCCCGGGCAGTTTTACAAGTGGCCACAGGGTTTTCTTTGCAGATACAGGAGCACCCTCCTGGCACCGCCCTGGAAGGGTGTGCTCTTGAGCTCAGAGGGTTTATTAAGACCGAAGCTGCCCACCAGCCAGGTAGGGGCCACGGCGCCCCATTGCTGAGCCACATTCCAGACAGGTCAGAAGCAAAAGGACCCGATCCTGGACAGCACGATGGAACTACAGGAGCTCGGGGATTTGGCTCTGCTGATGACGCACTGCGTCTGAGCCCCAGCCCTGCTGTGTGATCATAACCTCGCCAGCCTCGGTTTCCCCACCCATACAACAGAGATGAGGGTGTAAGCCTCAGATTCTGGAGACAACTGAGCCCACGCAGGCAAGACTGACCCTGGCACTTGTTAGCCCCTGGCAGCTGGGACGCCCTCTATGCTCATTGCCTTCATCTACCTTCCACAGGGACACTGGTTAGGGATCCTGATGAGACATCTTGCTGACATCCTCTGCCCACCAGACCACAGCTCTGCACTCCAGCAGAGGTCAACCGCCAACAGCCACGTGCCTTCCCATGCACGTCTGGGGTTTCCCTTATCACAGGAACCGCCTGATGGATAAAAATACTTCTGTGGCATGGCTCTATCCAATCAGTCCTGCTAAGGGCCTGCTGCGCTACAGTTAAAACATTCGGAAGCCTCTCTCTCTGGGCGGTACCATCAGGATGTTACAAGCTGCCCAACCAGTAGAAAGAGTACAAGGAAGTGTTACTTTATTTTCTTCCCTATCTGAAAGGATGACCTCCTAGCCAGCTCACATGCAAAGGGTTCCCTCCTTGCTTCTCAGGACAGGGCAGGGGCTACAGCATAGTAAATGCTCAATAAACATGTTACAGGGACATTTTTCTATGCAAGCATTTTGTCAAGAGGCTACAGAACTCAGTGCTTTGTGGTCAGGGTGGACTCGGGATCTGAAGGTCTTCAAGCATAGGTGATTTGCCAGGACCTTCTTGACAAAAACAAGTGCAACCAGGCATGGAGGTGCACGCCTATAATCCCAGACTTGGGAGGCAGAGGCAGGAGGATCTCAGGGTCGAGGCCAGAGGCAGCAACACCCTGTCTCAAGACAGCTCAGTGGTAGAGTGCTTGCAAAGTATGTGTGAGGCCCTGGGTTCAACCTCCAAGGGGGGGAAAAAAGGAAGAGAAAACAAAGGTAACATTATGAATTTTTAAAACTCACATAATGGCCAGGCCTGCTGAGGCGAGGCTGGGATCCCAGATACGTGGGAGGGTGAAGTGGGAGGATCTCAGGTTCAAGGCCAGCCTAGGCTACATAGGGAGACCCTTTCTCAAAAAATAAAAAAATTAGAGAATGGCTGGGGATGTAGCTCAGTGGTAGGTCACTTGCCCAGCATGAGTGAGGCCCTAGGTTCAATCCCCAGTACCACAAAACAACATATATAAAAATAAAATAAAACAAACAAACCTCAAAACAACAACAATGAAGCCCTCAGGTACTGGGCCTTATAAGGAACCCATATAAAAGCGGGACCCTAAAACAGAGCTACAAAGGCACAGGAAAACCCACCTGAGATGTCCTGAGATGATTTTCTGAGAGGGGACAAGACCGAGCATGGACAGAAAATGGGAGGTTAAGATTACAATCAGTGTTTGGTAGTTTTTACCTTGTGGGAATTTTAAAAGCCATATTCAAATTTTTAAAATTTGAAAACTTAGAAACTCAATTCTTTAAACTTCTAAATCCAGCTCATAAATGTTATCCATTGGGCCCTCTACGATCCCTGAAGGTTTGGATGGTCACTTTTAAGGAGACTTTTGCCTCCAAGGTACTCAGAAACCCCCTATGGATCCCTAATGAAGTTCTGAGTACCTTCCCCTCAGAGCGGGACGTGGCCCGGGGAGCCGTACCCAACACCCGGCTCAGGCTGCACAGGGGTGCTAGGGCCTTGATCAAGAAAGCCCAGTCAATGCCTCTCCCATGGGGTGCATAGTCCCAGGAGTCGTCAGAATTCAGGAAGAGGCCTCGAAACTCTAAGGAATGAACCTTGCCAGGCTCAGCAGCCCCAGGATGGCCCCAGGCCTCCTGGATGGCATCCCAATGTGCTAGGGGTCAGACAGGTGGCAGAGCGGGGACAGGCCAGGGCAGGAAAACTCTGGGGAACCCAGCAGAGCTTCCTGGTGGCCCTTCTCCAGGCCCCCAGGGTAGATTAGGATTAGGCAAAACAGTTCCGGCAGGCTGGGAGGAGGCCCTTCCTGCAGGCCTGGTTGCAGAAGACGATGTGGTCGGAGACCTCCTTCCTGTGGCTGGGCTGTGTGCAGCTGGCTCGGCCTCGCAGCAGACCCTGCACCTCCGTCTGCCCAATGGCACAGCAGGGAGACCGAGGCCTTCAGAGGCTGCTCAGAAGTCAAGTCAATGCCCAGGGCCTCCTTCCAGCAGGATCTGAGCACTGGCTCCAAATCCCAGCTCCTCTGCCTACGCGCTGTGTGACCCGGGAGGCCTCCGTGGCCTTTCTGAGTCTTCCTTCCCCATCTGTCTCATGGAGAGAGCAAGTATTCCTACCTCCACTTCCTAAGGGGCTTTATGGGACTGAAGGAACCTCTTCCCACTGAGCAGTGCCTAAAACAAGCACAAATGGTAACGGCTTTCATCTGAGACAGGTCCTGTGTGCCAGGCCCAGCTGAAGTCTACCTACAGTACATCAACTTCCCCAGCCAAGAATCTTCACAGGTTGAGCATCCTTTACTCAAAAATCCAAAATCCAAAATGCTCCAAAATCTGAGATTCTTGGGGTACTGACCTGATGCCACAAATGGAAAATTCTACACCACGAAACCTAGTTTCATGCACAAAGTCATCTAAAATATCATGTAAACAGCCAGTCATGGTGGGGCAGGAGTGTCATTCCAGCGACTCAGGAGGCTGAAGCAAGAAGATCATGAGTTCCAGGCCAGGGGCAGCCTGTGTAATTTAGTGCAATCCTACCTCAAAAGAAAAAAATGAAAAATGAGCTGGGGATGCAGCCCTGTGGTAGAGCACTGGCGAAGTGTGTGCGAGGCCCTGGGTTCAGCCCCCAAGTAACAGAAAAAGTTATATAAATAATTATTTTTATCACGTACAATGTATAAATTCATCTGTGCATATAAAATGGACATTAAACACAAGCAGATTTCATGTTTAGTTTTGGGTCGCATCCCTAAAATAGATTATGAAATGCAAATGTTCCAAAATCCAAAAACATCTGAAATACTTGTGGTCCCAAACATTTCGAAGAAGGAATGCTCAACCTATAGGACCACCAAGTTGCGCATATGCTGCGCTTTATAGCACAAACAGGTTTCCTCTTTCTCACTCCTTTGCCCTCTCACTCATTCATTCATTCGTTTACCTCCTGCTACTGCACCTTCTGGGGCTGGGGTTTAGCCAGTTAGTAGAGAGTCACTCTGCGCTCTGAGGCCCTGGGTTCGATCCTTAGCACCATAAAAACTGGAGAAGAACCTGGCACCCCACTCCCGATACAATCTCAAGACAATCAGCCATTGAAGACCCTATGAATAGCAGAGAAGCACTGACATAGTGCCCAATATGGCACAGTGTCAGGGAGTGCTTTGCTCTGTTGTACACAGGGTCACTATGAGTCAGACCTGATTCAATGGCACCTAACAATGACCGCAGAATGCCTTCTAGGATAAGCCCTGGAGCGGGCACTCAGTCAAGGACAGATCCAGTTCCTGCCCTTCAAGGGCCTGACCTACTCAGGGTTTGCCAAGGGCAGGTGTGGCGAGTGTGATGCCTGTGGTGGTCCTGGGGTGGGTGTGCAGGGGAGGGGCAAACAGGGTCTGCAGTGAGAGGAAGGCAGGGCTGCCACTCACATTTCTGAGCCCTGGTAGTGTGGGTGAGGGTGGGAGGGAGGAGCCTGGCGTGGTCAGCACAGAGAGGCTGTGCACCTTGGGTCCCTGCAAGACAACAAGGCACTTGTAGCCAGCGGTGGAGCACCTACTGTGTGCTGTCCTTGGTGCTGAGCAACATACTCGTTAGAACTGTGACTTTTGGCCCCACCCCAAACCTGCCAAGGCAAAACCTGCATCTGAGCCAGATGCATAGCCAGATTAGATTCCCAGGCAATTCATGCACTCACTCAGGTTGGAAAAGAACTGGCACAGGGCTCAGCATCTCAGCCCATCCTCCCAAACACCCCGCAGGGCCGCTGGGCAATGCAGACTCTGGATCCTAAGGGGGGGGGGGGCTTCCTCTGGCCTCATCCCATCCACCCACACAGCACGCAGGACCCCCTGCACCCTCCATTCCAGGATCAGGCAGCCACTGCTGGGGCATTGGAAGGTGGGGCAGAACCACCCGGCCCCATTTGCCAAATGCCTACAAACCCAGCTCAGGGCTGCACCATCCTGTGTGTGTCTGCTGGTCATGAACACTCAAGTCAAACCCCAAATGACCAGCTCACTGCACGGGGCAGACAGACTCAGAGAAACCAAGCAGCTGACCCAAAGCCCCACAGCCAGTGGCTCCAAAGATTCAAAGAGAGGTTGGCCTCTCAAGTCTGGGAGTTTTGCTTGGCATCCTCAAGTCTGAAGAATTAAACACTGGTGGAATTGGAAACAAAATGTCTTTTACCAGCTAAGGCTGGAGCTGACCCCAGACCTCACCCAGTCCAACACTGGGGAAAACAAAACAATTTCCATTTCCAGCCCTGGCCACAGTGGTTGGTTCAGACTCAGGCATGTGACCCCAGCCCCAGGCCAACGAGAAGCCAGGTAACTTCTCACAGAGCTCAGCCAGGTAACTTCTTCCTCCATGGAGCACCATGGGCCACACACCCTGCATTGGAAGCGTAGGTCCTGACTGTCCTTGACTCTGCGGTGGATAGATTGAGAGCAGAAGCCACAAGAACCAGGTGACCCATCAGAATCAGAGCTCTTGCAATTGATACTTTGAAACTGTGACGCAGAAGATTATCAATGTGCCTCCCTGTAGCCAGACCAAAGAAAGCAGATATTCACATCTGCTTCCGTGAAAGTAAAATGAAGTGTAAGTCTGTCTACTAAGAGGCAGGAAGCTTCCCTGGACTATTAGAGGTTTGTTTTAAAGTTCCAACAACTGTCACCTTGAGACCCTGTTTGTTCTAGGACACTCCATCTGGTAGACAGGTGAGGGTAGAAATCTGCTCACTTGGCATTGCAAACTCTGCTTTGCTGTGGTTCATCTGGAAGCTTCCTCACCCACAACACGATAATCAACTCAATGACAAGGACCCCTTACCAACCTAGTTCTAAATAACCCAACCACACACACCATCCAGAGCATTTTCCTCACTAAAAAAAAAAAAAAAAAAAGGAAATGTGTCTTGAAAAATTAACTTGTAAAACACAAGAGAGAATGCCAATTTTCTGTGAAAGAAACTTCACCTTGTCCAAGGCTGGGATCTAACCAGAAAAAAACAGACTCAAGAGACAGAGTGACTCAGCGACCTCGGCACCCCTGGATGGGACCACATCACGCCGACTCCCTTTTGCGTGCCTGGTAACGGGAAAGATCTTGGGACTCGCGGCAGGTGCTCAATGTCTGCGCAGGACTCCAGGCAGGAGGCCAGGAGCGCAGGCTACGCAAGGAGGTCAGGGCAAGGCGGGGCGGCTGGGTGGCTGGGTGGCTGGGCGGCTGGGTGGCTGGCTCCTCCCGTTATGATTTTCTGATCTCAATGGAAACAGACGTGCCTCCTTCCCTCCCACTAGGGAACATCTTGTCTCAGAAAGGGCTGGAAGAATGAAAACAACTACAGGTTTGCTTTACCCCGGGGGCTCTTCCAGAACCATACAGCACTGGAGGAAAGAAAGAAGCAGAAAGGAGAAAAGAAAAACAACAAAAAACAAAACCCCAAGAGCCCAGGATGTGCTGAGCGCCAGGCCAGGCGGTGCCTCTTACCGAATGGTGGGCTGGTCTCCGCTCAGCTGCTTGAACCTCCGGTGGAGCTGCTCGATCTGCTCCGACGAGACTGACCAGAAAGAAAGAAAACGAGAGGCTGCAGCACTGACCCTGAACTTAGGGTGGTTAGGGCTGGTTACGTTCCTGTGCCTCCTCCTCCCTTGGCGGCTGTCATCCCTCCCATGACATTTCCCACCTGGACTCAAACCCAGCCCTGGGGGAGGAAGCAAAGTGGTCCCACCCCCACCGCCCACAGTTCTCCCTGGTAAATTGGCACTGGGTTATCCATTCCAGCTCTCTTAGTAAAGTCACAACCATAACTAATCCCAGCTCCCAGGGCAGAACAGACATGACCCAGTCTTCTCTGCCAGGCTTTGGCCTCCTGTAGCCCAGGCTTGCCCGCCTTCCTCATGACGGGGCTCCTCCTGGCTGAGAGAGGGGCTTGGTAGAGCCGTAACCCCGGGCAGGCTGAGCGGGAAAGGGGAAAGAAGGCGTGGGGAGACCCCAGAGGCCTGGAGTGAGAAGCACAGAGAGCCTGGGGAACAAGGGCAACAGGAAGAAAAAGATCAAGGAGCGCTTCATGATCCTGTCCACTGAGGACGGCATATTTGGATGCCCCGACGGTTTCAGATCACCCACATTCAGGAGTTTGTTCACTGTCACCGCCATCAGTTTCCCTTAGGGACAGGTGTCCTCTGCAGAGCCCCTGCTCAGGTCAGACCTTCTGGGTTCCAGACTTTACACACATATATGCTGTTATTAGGTGCCATTGAGTCGGTATCGGACTCATAGCAACCATATGTACAACAGATGAATCACTGTTGTCAGTGCTTCTCTGTTGTTCATAGGGTTTTCAATGGCTGGTTGTTTTTTGGGAGTGGGTTGCTGGGTCCTTCTCCCAAGCCTACAGCTTCTGGTGTTCCCAGGCGGTCTCTCATCCAAGTACTAACCAGGCCCGACCCTGCTTAGCTTCTGATATCTGACGGGATTGGATGCCACAGTGGTACAGCTGCAGGCTACACCCATATATATTGCTAGGTGCCATTGAGCTGATGTCCAAATCATAGCAACCCTATGTACAACAGACAAAACACTACTGTTGTGCTTCTCGGCTATTCATAGGGTTTTCAATGGCTGTTTTTTGGGAGTGGGTTGCCAGGTCCTTCTCTCAAGCCTACAGTGTCTGGTGTTCCCAGAATACTAACCAGGCCTGACCCTGCTTAGCTTCCGAGATCTGACAGGATGGGAGGTCACAGTGGTAGGGCTGTAGGCTCCACCCATGTAGAGAGGGCTTATTTTATGAAATGCACAGTATCACTTAAAAGCATTTCTCACTTCATCTGCCAAACAACCTGGTAAGAGGCAGATACTTTTTTTTCTTCTTCTTCTTCTGGAGGTACTAGGAGCTGAACCCAGGGTCTCACATATGCTTTGCAAGTGCTCTACCACTAGGATGCACCCTCAGCCCCTTTTTATTTTGAGTCAGGACCTTGCTAAGTTGTGCAGGCTGCCTCTCTCTGGCCTCCAACTTGTGATCCTCCTGCCTCTGCTTCCCAAGTCACTGGGATGACAGGCATGGTCCATGGCACCCGGCTATCTTTGGTTTTATCATTTGAAAACTGCAGCTCAGAGGTAGCTGAAGATCACATGATTGGCAAATAGTGGAGCTGAGACCTAGTCGCAAGCTTGTCCTTCCCCCTGTGTGACAGCATTTGTGTACCCAGAATACTCTGCACAAGGCCTTGGGGCGGGCTCCTAGGGACCGTGTCCAATTCAGGCAAAGCTTTCCAAAGCAGTGGCTCAGCTGGGGACCTGCCATCCGCCCACAATTCCCTCAGCACCCCAACTCTTAAGCCCCTTATCTCTTGTTAAAGCAGAGGTGAGTTTCTGGGGCCAACTCATCACTTCCCTTCCTGCTCAGTTTTTCTGGCCTCCGGCTCAAGCCATGCTCTCTTCAAGAATCCACAGCTCAGGATTTTCAAGCATCATGAACAGCTGCTGTTTGCTACGAAATACTCATTAAAGTTGCCAACCTGGGCTGGGCACATGTCCAAGCATTAGCTCATCTCTTCCGCACAGCACCTAGGGGGTGGCTGTATTCCCACACTGCACATACAGACAATGGCACTTGGAAAGGCTAGGCAACCCCCAAGGGCAATATCCCCCTTTCTGGAGGAAAATATAGCCATTCATATCACAGGTATGTCAGCAAAGACTTCCTGGCCCAGCAGTCCCACATCCAGTATGTAAACAACAGAAATGCTCATCCAGGGACATACACAGGATGCTCATGGTGGTGCTATATCAATAACCCTAAAGTTGAAACTATCCATATGCCCAGCAATGGCAAAATAGCCAACATGCTGAAGGAGCCATGTAAGCAAACAATGGAATAGTATACAGCAATGAAAACTGGACAGGATATATAATAATGAACCAAAGTCAGACATTGAAAGGGCATGTACTTTATGATTTATTTGCTTAAAGTTCAAAATCAAGGGCAGAGGTATGGCTGAGTGGTAGCTTGTTTACCTAGCATACACAAGGCCCTGGGGTCCAGGCTCTAGTACCAAAAAATAAACAAACAAACAAAAACCCTAAAAACAAACAAACAAAAAGCACTTGCTGAGTGTGGGGTGCATGTCTGTAATCTCAGAACTCAGGAGGCTGAGGCAGGCGATCAACATGCATTCAAGGCCAGACTGGGCTATACACACAGTGAGGCTCTGTCTTAAAAAAAAAAAAAAAAAAAACAGATTCAGATTCAAATTCAGGCAAAACCCATCTAGATAGAAGTCAGGAAAGTGGTTACCTTTAAGGGGGATAGAAATTTGAATGGGGTGTAAGGAGGGCTTTGGTGTTGAGAATGTTCTATATCTTGACCTGGGCACAGGTGACACAGATGTGTTCCTGGAAAGTTCATGGAGCTGCACACCGAGGAGAAACACACTTTTCTGTATGTGTGTTATAGCGCCATAAAAACTTTATAAAGTTTTTAGTATTTCCACTTAGCAAGGATTTGTCCTGAAAAAAAAAATTAATCCAACAGGCACAAAAAGATGAATACATAAATGCCTTTGTATTCCTTATACAGGCTGACTATCCCTTATCCAAAATGCTTGGGACCATGGGTGGTTTGGATTTTGGATTTTTTCAAATTTTGTAATACTTGCATGTGGTGATGAAATATCTCAGGAATGGCCCCCAAATCTAAGCATGAAATTCATGTTTCATACACACCTCATATACATAGCCTGAGATAAGGTAACACAAACACTCATGATAATCTGTGTATGAAACAAAGTTTGTGTGCACTGAACCATCAGACTCTTGGTGTTTTGTCAGTGCTCAAAGAAGTTTTGATTGTGGAGTATATTGGATTTTTAGATTAGGGATGTTATTTGGTGTCTTCGAGTTGGTGTCCGACTCATAGCATCCCTATGTACAACAGGCGAAACACTATTGTCAGTGCTTCTCTACTATTAATAGGGTTTTCAATGGCTGTTTTTTGGGAGTGGGTTACCTGGTCCTTCTTCCAAGCCTATAGCACCTGGTGTTTCCAGGTGGTCTCCCATCCAAGTACTAACCAGGCTGACCCTGCTTAGCTTCTGAGATCTGATGGGTTCAGATGCCACAACGGTACCGCTGCAGGAAGATTAGGGATACACAGCCTGTAACAGCTTAAAACAGCATTCAATCCAAGTGCCCATTGAAAATAAATGGCTCAAATACTTTAGAGTATATTTTGCTTGTTACAAAGGATGCTGCCTTTAAAAGAGACAGTGGTGAGCTGAATACAGTGTCGCTTGTGGTCCCAGCCACTTGGGAGGCTGAAGCAGGAGGATCATTTGAGCCAAGGACTTTGAAGCCAACCTGGGCAACATAGCCAGCCTCCGTCTTAAAACAAACAAAAAACGATGATCATATATTTAGCATGAAAATACATTCCAAATATAATGTCTTAAAACAATTTGCCATGAAACAGCATGATGCCACGCTACATATACAAATGTATATAAGTGATTTAAAAAATCATAGAACTAACCCCCCCAATAGTAGCCACTAGCTCTCATTTCAACACTGGGATTCAAAACTGTATTTTGTTTTTGACTCATCTATATTTTCCAATTTCTCTCTATGCAATGTGTGTATATCAGTCATAACACTTTTCAGCGCACGACAGTCCCCAGTGGGACAGCAAAGGGATCTGAAAAATATCGTTACCCATGAGTCATCTTTGGCTCAGGCCCGTATCCCAGCCACACATATTCCTATGTAAGCCTTTCCAGGACCCTAGGAAAGACCCACTCGCCATGTGATAGAGGAGCAAAATGAGGCTCCCAAGGCTGGGGAAACCCGCTCGCGTTCATTCATCCTCAAAGAGGTAGGTCAGTGACTGAACTCAGAGAGTCTGGCAGAAAATGTGTGATTCACTTTGTAGGTTTTTTTCTTTTTCTTCACTGCTACCTCACACTGCCTCTTCTTTGTGTGAGTGCAGGAAATCCCTGGCCCTAAGTCACAGGTTTAAAAAATACACAGATCTGGGGAGACAGAATGTGTCCAACCAACCACTATTAAACATGGCAGTGAGTGAAAGAGCCCGTGAGCCACTAACCACACATCACATAATGCCGCTTATAAGAGGCATCCAGGGCTGGGTGCCATGGGGCACGCCTGTAATCCCAGTGGCTGGGGAGGGGGAGGTGGGAGGATCGCAAGTTCGAGACCAGAGGCAGTCTACGTAACTTAGTGAGACCCTGTCTCAAAAAGTAAAAACATGGGCTGGGGGTGCAGCTCAGCACTTGTAGAACATGCAGGCGCGAGGCCCTGGGTTCAATCCCCAGTAACACACACACAAAAAAAAAGAAAGAAAGAAAGAAAGAAAAAGAAAGAAAGAAAGAAAGAAAGAAAGAAAGAAAGAAAAGAAAAGAAAAGAAAAAGTGTCCAGACAGGGGAACCCAGAGACAGAAAGCAGATCCATGGTGGTCTGGGGAGGGGAGGGGGATAGGAACAGGGAGCTGCTAATGGGACTGGGTTTCTTTGAGGGAGTGATAAAAATGTTCTAAAATAGATTATGTTCATGGTTGTAATGTCCTGTGATTATACTAGAAACTCAGGAGTATAGGGGGGTTTTGGGGGGGCATTTTTTGCCAGTACTTGGAAGTTGAACCCAGGGCCTGACAGACTGTGCAAGTACTCCACCACGGGGCTATACCCTAAACCCAGGTTGTGGGTTTTTTTTGTTGTTTGTTTGTTTGTTTGTTTTTGCGGTACTAGGGGTTGAACCCAGGGCCTCGAGCCTGCATGCTTTGCAAGTGCTGGACCACTGAGCTGCACCCTCAGCCCATTTTTTATTTTTTGAGACAGGGTCTCGCTAAATTACACAGACTGTCTCCAGTCTTGAACTTGCGATCCTCCTGCCTCCACCTCCCAAGCCGCTGGGATTACAGGCATATGCTACCACACCCGGCTCTAACCCAGTTTTTGTCAGGGTCTTGCTAAGTTATGCAGACTGCCTCTGGTTTTGAACCTGCCATCCTCCTGCCTCCACCTCCCAAATCACTGGGATCACAGGTGTGCGCCACCAGCCTTGGCCTGGAGCATACTTTAAAAGAGTATATTTCATGGTGTGTGAATGGTATCCCAATTAAAGCTATTTATTTAAAGGCTAAGCTCAGTGGCACATGCCTGTAATTCCAGCCACTTGGGAGGCTGAAACAGGAGGATCGAGAGTTTGAGGCCAGCCTAGACAACACAGACACGCTGTCTTAAGATATGCACGATCATGACGAGAGTGGGTGTTAACTGAGCATTTACTGTGTCCTCTTCTCTGTGTTCAACTCTACCTTTGACCAGAAAGTTATGTGAGCCCCGGGCTTTCCATACTCCTGGATGGGGACGCTTCTCTCCCCATTCCAGAGCTGGGAACACACAGCGAGGATGAGGGTAGAGACCATCCCAGCGCAGGCTCATCTAAGGAAAAGCCTCCACCTCACTGCATCCAAAGCGCATGCACGGGCGCACCAGCCACACACGCACGCATCTCCCCCACCGCTTGCTGTCCTGCCTGATTTGGAAGCAGAGGATCAGGAACACAGCCTTCTGGGTTCCCTTCTTCAGGGCCCCCTAAGGGTTCAGCCTGTAGCCCTGGTGAGAAGCAGCCACAGTATCAGGGAATTTCCTAAGGTCACACAGTGACTTTTGAGCACCTGTCCCCCACCCCAAGGGGCTGGGCAGCAGCTCTGCAGTGCAGCGGGGTTTCAGCGCAAGGCCACACACACCCCAGGGCCCGATAGGTGACATCCATGAAGATCATGGAGGGCCCCTGGGCTGGGCTCCCGTTACCCCCTTCCTCCCTTCCCAGCCCTTGTCTGGCCCCACGGGGTCACTGTTGCTCTGAGCGAGGGGTCTTCCATGTCCCCAGCTCGGACCTCCTTATTTTGAGTTTTAGATTTCACCCTGAGGGCCATGTACTGGCTCCCACATGGCTGGTGGGGGGAAATTCCCACTTTGGACCCAAAGCACTCACAAAAATGAATCTCCCTACATTGTCCAGGAGGAGAGGCACCAGCCACAAGCAGTGACTCCGCCCTTGGAAAGGGGCCATTTAGGTCCAAACTGAGCTGTGCTGAAGTGTCAAAAATGCACTGGCTTCCAAAAGAACGTGTTTCCATAATATTTCCTATGGGTTACATG
This sequence comes from Pedetes capensis, assembly GCA_007922755.1. Lineage (NCBI taxonomy): Eukaryota > Metazoa > Chordata > Mammalia > Rodentia > Pedetidae > Pedetes > Pedetes capensis. Next base: position 101,810 of record VMDO01000092.1, on the reverse strand, counting down.
TTGGAATACTTTAGATACACGAGGATGAATAAATTAAAATTAATTTCACCTGTTGCTTTTCAACATTACTAGAAAATTCAGAACTATATTACACATACAACTACTAGAAAATTTTAGACTTATTCCACCTTGCATTGTATTTGTATTAGACAGCGTGGATATATAACTTTTTTTTTGTGGTACTGGGGGTTGAACCCAGGGCCCCGCGCTTGCATGCTTTGCAAGTGCTGGACCACTGAGCTGCACCCCTAGCCCCGCACCCCCGCTTTTTTTTTTTTTACTTTTTGAGACAGGGTCTCACTAAGTTTTGCAGACTGCTTCTGGTTTCAAACTTGCGATCCTCCTGCCTCTGCCGCCACTGGGATTATAGGCGTGAGCCACCGTGCCCAGGTCCATACATACCTTTTTGATCAGCAACTTGGTCCTGAGGAATGAACTCTGAGGCATTAGGACAAGTAGACAGAGATGACCAGGAAACAGCGCTACTGTCTGTTTACAAGCCCAAAGGAGAAAATGTTGAGCCTCAGGAAACTGGTCAAATAAACCCTGTGCCTCCTGAATTCAGAATACCACACACACTTTAAAATATTTTTAAAATACTACAGGACATACAAAGAATGTTCATGGCGTGTTGGTAAGTAAAAAATCCAAAAGGCTGTAAGATCTCATTTACGTCACCCAGCACTGTGGCACACGGTTCTAATTCCAGCAACTCAGGAGGCAGAGGCAGGAGGATCCTGAGTTTGAGGCTAGAGGCAGCCTGCACAATTTAGCAAGACTCCATCTCAAAATAAAAAGTAAACAATGGGCTGTGCAGTTCAATGGAGAGCACTCGCAAAGTATATGTGAGGCCCTGAGTTCAACCTTTCAGTACCACAAAAATATCTTATTTACATATGACAGTATATATATATATATATATATATATATATATATATATATACATATATATATATATATATCAGGAAAAAAACAGAAAATGGTATATAACAAAATAGTTATCAGATGGTAGAATTGCAAGATATTTCTCTCCTCCTCTTTTTGTTTGTGTCCTTTAACTTTTCTGTAATTAACAGATTACTTGTATAGATTTTTTTTAATTTAACTTTATATCTCCCTGGATTTTTATTCCTTTTATTTTTTCTGGTGCCAGGGATAGAACCCGAGGCCTTGCACATACTAGGCAATCACTCCTACCACTGAGCTACAACCCCAGCTCTATAATTTTATTTAACTTTTTTATCTTGATGATTAAAATGAAAAGTAAAACAGAAAGTAAGAGTCTGCGAGGCTGTGGAGAAATTGGAACTCTCGTACATGACTGGGAAAGAGGGAAATGATACAGCTGTTGTGGAAAACAATTCAGTGGATCCTCAGTAACTTATAAATAGAATTCCCACGTGACCCAGCAATTCCACTCCAGAGCGTATCCCTGAGACAAACAAAAACATACATCCCCACAAAAACCTGGAAAATCATAGCGGCACTCTTCTTAAGCACTAAAATGTGTAAACAGCGCAAATATGCATCACCTAATAAATGGATAAAAGCAGCTTATCCAAACAATGAAACGTGATGCAGCTTTAAAACTGAATCAGTGATGCACGCTGAACACGATGAACCTTGACAACACTGTGGTCAGTGAGAGAAACCAGGCACAAGGACCACAGGCTGTGTGATTCCAATTACATCAAATATCCGGAAGCAGCAAACCCACAGAGACACAGAGCCATTAAGTGGTTCCAGGGCCAGGGGGTGGGGAGGAAATGGGAAGTGACTACCAATGGATATGGCTCTTTTTTTCGAGGGGTGAGGGCTCATAAAATGCACTTGATTAATACAGTGGTGATGTTTGCACAACCTGGCCAAGACACCAGGACTCCAAGCCACTGAACTGTACACTTGAAAATGGTAACTTTTATGGGATGCGAAATAGCTCAATATTTTTTATGGCATTGAAGATGGAATCCAGGGCCTTGTGCATGCTAGGCAAGTGCCTACCCCTGGGCCACACCCTCCACCCTCAAGATCAGGGATCCCCAACCTCAGGACCACAGACCAGTACCAGTCTGGGGCCTGTTAGAAACTGTACTGCACAGGTGGCGGTGAGTGGCAGGCCTTCTGTATTTATAGCGTTGTTATCAGGTGCCATGAAGTCAGATCCGAGTCATAACGACCCTCATAAGGTTTTCAATGGCTGATTATTTCGGGGTTGTATCAGGAATGGGCTGCAGGGTCCTTCTCCCATTTTTGCAGTGCTGGGGCTCAAACCCAGGGCCTCAGAGAGCACAGAGCAGCATTCTACCAACTGAGCTAAACCCCAGCCCATTTACAGCATTACTGCCTCAAAAATCATCCCAAAACTATTCCCCGTTACCCCAGTCCATGGAGAAATTGTTTCATGAAACTGGTCCCTGGTCCCAAAAAGGTTGCATCTCAATTTAAAAGGTGTTTCGCCCTGGGTGAGCCGAGCTACCAAAGCCAACCCCTTCTCCCATGTTCTCGTGTTGGGTGGAGGTGAGAATTTCTGCACCTCTGGAGCCACAAAGACAGAAAAGGAAAAAAGGAGCCCACGTTGGAATGAACTGGAGTCATTCGCCCTGTGTGAGGGTGCTATCGTCCCCGCCAGCTGCTTGCTGCCACATGGGGCCAGAACCTCAGATTTATTAAGAGAAGGGAAAAATCTGCTAGCTTTTAAAATACAGTCTTCCCTCAGAATCCAGTGGGGACTGGTTCCAGCCACCAGAATCCTGCAGATACCAAAAGCCAAGGATGCTCACGTCCCTTGTATAAAATGGAGTAGTGTTGAGCTGGGCGCGGTGGCGTACACCTGTAATCCCAGCACCTCGGGAGGCAGAGGCAGGAGGATCACAAGTTTGAGACCAGAGGCAGTCTGTGTAATTTAGCTAGACCCTTTCTCAAAAAGTAAAAAAATGGGCTGAGGGTGCAGCTCAGTGGTCCAGCACTTGCAGAGCATGCAAGCGTGAGGCCCTGGGTTCAACCCTCAGAACTGCAAAAAAAAAAAAAAAAAAAAAAAAGGAGTAGCGTTTACATATAACCTATGCACAACTTCCTGTATGCTCTAAATCTCTAGATTAATTATAATACCTGATCCGATGTATATGCCATGTAATGAGCTGTGACACTGCATTGTTTAGGGGATTCTGACGGGGGAAGCACGTGTTCAGTACAGATGCAATTCTTCCCCCAAAATACTTTCAATCTGAGGTTGGCTGGGTGATTGATGGAACAGCTGCTGACACGGAGGCTGACTGTATTGGTCACACAGAGCTTCATTATTCACTTACTTATTGAGGTACTGGGGGATTGAACCCAGGGCCTCATGCGTACTTTGCAAGTGTTCTACCACTGAGCCACACCCCCAGGCCCTTTTTTCTTATTTTGAGAAAGAGTCTCACTACATTGCTCCAGCTGCCTCTGGCCTCAAACTCACTAGCCTCCTGCCTCGGCCTCCTGAGTGGCTGGGACAGCAGGTGCTGCCACGGTCCCTGGTGCCCAACAACACAAGGCTTCAAATGCAATGGGCCGGCCCCCACTGTCAGGCTAGGGGACCACTTGCAGCCCTGCTGTGCTAAGCAAGGGTTGCCAGGGGAGGGACTACCCCTCAAGAAGAGGGTGGTAGGGAGGGCAGGGGGCAAAGGAATGGGCCTGAAATCCCCCGAGGTCCAGCCTCCCTCCCCAGGCTGGCCCGTCAGCTTTTATCAAAGCCCATCATGGGGGTCAGGACCACCCAAGCCTTTATTCCAGGGGGGCCCAGGATGGGTGAGGGGCATGTGAGACACCACAGGCTCTTTCCAGAATCTGTGCTGTCAGGAGTGGGGGGGCAGATCTGGGGGACTCCCCAGGAGCTGCCTGTGCCCACAGGGCCCTCAGAGATGGCACTGCCCACTCAGGGACACTGAGCGCCTTGGGTTTCCAGCACAGCCTCTGATGCCAGGGGAGCAGACACAAAAGGCAGAGCCCTGGTTGGCTAGAAATAGGCATCCCCCGCATTGGGACCCAGGGTGACCATGCTGTGTCCACCTGCCAAGGAGCAGCAAGGTCGAAGTGGGGCTTCCAGTCCCTGGGGCTGGGAGCAGAAGGTGACACCAGACAGGGTCCAGACGCCAAGAGGTGGGCAGGATGGGCAGAGGGCATGGCCTTGGCAGAGGCAGGGACAGAGAGAGCAGAGGGAGGGACAGAGCAGAGGGAACAGTGAGATCGTCAGTGTGGCGGGAGGTGGCTGGATGGCTGATGAAGCCCTCACCCCTCAGGCCCAGGCGCCCAGACTTCCCATGAGTATACAGAGGACGCCAATCCAGGGAATGAGACCCAAGGCACCTGGCCACAGACCAGGGCTGGATGCAGAGAACGAACCGGGACCCTTCTGGAGCCCGGCAGGTCAACCATCCAGGTGAAAGACAGAGGGGGCAGGTGGAGGGGCTCAAGCCGCAGCCCCAGCAGCCAGGCCAGCCGAGAGGCTTCACCTGCTCCACGCAGAGGCCCCCCTCCCTCCCCAGCACAGGCCCCAGGACTCCGAGGGGCATCGCCAGGTGGGTCCCCAGCTTGCCGTCTTCTGAGAGATCAGTCAGGACTCCAGCGAAATGCTCTCCCAGAACCCCGAGGGCAGGAGGCCAGAGGGCAAGAGGTGCCTATTTGAACCCAAGCTTCATGCCCCACTGATCTGCCTCCCTGAGCAAGCCACTGAGCCTGGCCTGGCCTGCTTCCTCCTCCGTCACATGGGGTCACAGAAGCACCCCCCCCTCGTGAGGTCACCCCTTCAATGACAAACAGCCCAAGTCACAAACAGTTCCAAATACCAAAAAGGTGGCAGCCGCCGACATGTGTGCAGATAAACAGGATGCCAGATGTGCTCGGTAGGCCACCGCTCAGCAGCAGGAGCGGTTCCGGCTCCTGCCGCGGCGCAGATACATCTGGAAAACATCACACGAAGCCAGAGGGGCCGGATGCACAAGGCCACCTATTTATTATCTGCGTCCATCTATGGGAACCGGAACACAGTGAATCCATAGAAACAAAGTGAGGACCAGGGATTGCCAGGGGCAGAACGAGGAAGAAACAAAGAATGACTGCTAATGGGTCCCCGACTGCTTTTAGGGTGATAAAGATGTTCTGCCTGCAGCCGTAGCCCTGTGGCACCCAATCCCATCAGATCTCAGAAGGGCCTGGTTAGTACTTGGATGAGAGACCACCTGGGAACACCAGGTGCTGTAGGCTTGGGAGAAGGACCCGGCAACTCACTCCCAAAAATCAATTCACCATTGAAAACCCTATGAACAGCAGAGAAGCACTGATAATAGTGTTTCACCTATTGTACGCAGGGTCGCTATGAGTTGGATACCGACTTGATGGCACCTAACAACAACAAAGATGTTCTGGAAATAGACATGGTGAGGTACCGCATGTCACCGTGAGTGCACTTAGTGCCACCAAACTGCCTACTTCACAATGGCTAAAATGGTACAGGTTATGTCGCATGAATTTTGGCCCCAATCAAAAAAAAAAAAAAGGTCACATGTACACTTAGCCCTGGATCTGGTAGGAGGGACAAGAGCCACTGGAGTGACCATGCCCCAAAGTGATCCCATGATACCATTGTGGCAGTGGAGCTGGCTCCAGACTCAGGAGGGAGGCAGCAATTTGTGTGGCACCTGGGGCTTCAGCCAAAGCAATGATTAATGCTGGGCTTGGGGCGGGAGGTGGCAGGGACGGGGGCCGCGGTGCTGGGGCACAGACTGCTCTGTGACACTGGCTCGGCTTCTCCACCTCTCTGCTCAGAAACCACAAGCTCGGTATGTGCACATCCTAGACCCCAGCCAGCCACTGTTTTTTGTTTTTGTTTTTGTTTTTTTGTGGTACTGGGGGTTGAACCCAGGGCCTTGCTGGACCACTGAGCTGCACCCTCAGCTCATTTTTTTTTTTTACCTTTTGAGACAGGGTCTCACTAAGTAACGCAGATAGCATCTGGTCTCGAACTTGCAATCCTCCTGCCTCCACCTCCGGAGGCGCTGGGATTATAGGCATGCGCCACTGTGCCTAGTTAGCCACTGGGATTTTAAAATAAGCTAAATATGGGCCAGATACCGTGGCACATGCCTGGAATCCCCCCAACGAGGGAGGCTGAGGCAGGAAGATTGCAAGTTCAAGGCTAGAGGCGGCCTGTGTAACTTAGACCCTGTCTCAAGATAAATAAAAAGAGGGTTGGGGGTGCAGTCCAATGATGGAGCACTTGTCAAGTATATGCAAGGTCCTGGGTTGAATGCCCGTGTACTGCAAAAAAATGAATAAACTGAAGATGCATTTGGGTGCACTTGGCCTTGAGAGGGGAGCTCTCAAACCCAGTTCTGTCCTCCAATGCAGAGGCAGCAGCGTGGAGATTAACTGCTGGCTTTTCCCTAGCATCTTAAAAACCTTTCCATGTAAAATTCAGCCTTTTTTGTAAATGCAAAAGCCACGATTTCCCAGTAGAAGACCCCCCACCCTCAGCTCACACCAGCACGGATTCAGCATTTATGATAATCTTAGGTACCCAAGGGCAGTAAGGATCTCTGTGGGCTTTTTCTACAGTGTGCCCCCTCAGAGGGGAAACTGGGGCAGAAAGGAATGACTTGACTCTAGAATGCATCTCGCTGTCATGAGCAACGGGTCACGTTGGAAAGCTGTCAGAATTGGTGAGCATAACTCTAAAAAAAAATCACATTCTGGGCTTGCTTCTCCTCCTCCAGCTCTGCTCTTTATCATTTGCCTCACAGCAGCAATAACTAGCAGGTGCTAGCACTGACGCAAGGCAGAAACTAAGGCAAGTGCTAGGCAGGCATCATGGTTCTCTTAACACTGCCTGCCTCCTAGGGTCATTAGCACACCCATATTGCAGATAAAGAAACTGAGACTCAGAAAGGTTGAGTCACTCACTGAAGGTCACACAGCTATGAGCAGCAGAAATGGGATTTAAACCTGTGTGGTAACTCCAGATTCTAATCAAGTCTCATCACCAGTTGCTGTGCCTGAGGTTAAAATGGAAAAGTGCCCAGAACACATAGATTCCGTGCTTAGAGACAAGGATGCCTCTGTTTAATAAAAAAGACTAAAGTTGCAGAAAGAGAAAAAAGCAACCATGAATCAGTAGATTTGGAGAGTGGGCGTCTTTCAGAGCATCTAAGAAACTGGTTTCCACATCCTTCCAGAACTATCTTCAGCTCCAGATTTATCCTGAGGCCAAATCAGGTGGAGACAGGCTGATCTGCAGTACAAACACTTGTTGTGGTAGAACGGTAGGTGAACTCCAATTCTTGCTACCTGGGGCTAATACGGGCTTGACCTGCCACTCCAAACCCATGAAACACTAAGGAAAATTAGAAAGTGTAATATTCTGCTAGGTTTTAAAGAAAGGGACATCGCTGAGCCAGGGATGGTGCAACCTGCAGTCCCAGCACTCGGGAGGTCAAGGCCAGCCTGGGCTGCATAGTGAGACCGTGACAAAAGAGGAGAGAAAACTAGAAAGGAAGGGGCCCAGGTACCAGAGGCAATGAGGGACCTGAGACCCAGCAGGGCTAGGGGCAGATGCCACAGAGAGGTTGGGGGCGTTAGAATGGTTACTGGCCTGAGAGTGAAAGGTGGTGGGCGGGGGCAGTTCAAATCCACTGAGGGACTGAGGTGGCTGTAGGTCTGTGTGAGCTTGGCCCGACACTCAAGCTGAAATGCAAAAGGCTGCCCCCCCGTGTAAGGTGGCCACGAAAAAAATGTTCTCTACCAGCACAGAGAGGAAACAAGGATGCTGTCCCCGCTGGAGGTGATATGCTATGCATTGGTCAAAGCCCAAACCAATGTGAGCAGAAAACCCAAGATGAGAAGGGTTTTACTTTACTTTGTTTTGTTTTACAATGCAGAGGATCAAACCCAGGGCCTTATATGCGACGCAAGCACCTCACCACTGATCCCCAGCCCCTGGCCCAAATTGAAAAGTTAGTGTAGAAAGTGTTTCCAAACTTAGCAAAAGAAATGCAGAGCACCGTGGAAGGCACTTCTGTAACCCAGGGCACATGAAAGCCCCATGAGGGAGAGGAATGGGAGAGAGCCTAGAAGATGATGAGCACATAATCGAAAATCAAACCACACAGGCAAATGAACCACCTTACAGGAGCCAGAAGACACAATTCACAAGAGGAATAGCACTGCAAGAAGGCAAATCAGGAGATGACATAGCAAGCTTTAAATTATTATGAAGAATAAAAATAAGGTACTACATGAAAAAGTGACTAGGAAAACTATATAGCACTTATAAGTGTGTCTTAATAGTCACTGGAACTAAAAAACTTAACAAGTTAACACAGCAGAATAGCTAAAGAAGGAATTCATGGACTAGAAGATAGATCTAAGGAAATAACCCTGACTATAGCATAGAGATTAAAAAAAGAAAATGTCAAAAGGAAGTCAGAACCTAACAATATGCACCAACATATTTCAATCACAAACTACTGAGGAAAATAATAAAGAGAAAGGGAAGATAAAATATTTTCATGATGGAAGATAAGAGTCTTCTTTAGAATGAAACAGAGTAAATCATTACTAGACAGGATAAATAAAAATAAGCCCATACTTAGTATATACAAGACACTAACAAAAACTTAAAATAGATTTCTACAAATGAATGTCAGACAAAAAACTTAACTTTTCATTAGTAACAAGAGACCAGAAACAAAGCACTGAGAGAATATCCGGAATCTTAAGTTTTATACCCAGCCAAATTATCCTTCATTCAGGTATGATGGCAAAACAAGAAGTTTGTAACTCCAAGAGCACTGCTGAAAAATGTATAGAATAATTTACTAGAAGAAAAAAATCTATAAAGCTAGAAGGTTGAGTGGGTGATTTCCACTGATGGCAGCAGTTACCTTAAACACAAGGACATAAAGGGCCTTTGTCCCTGTGGCGTGCCTTTTGTGGCCTGGCATGCCGTTAGGAGCAGCCTTCGGTTCTTGGCCTGGCTCCCTGGGAGGTGACAGAGGAGGTCTTAGAGCCCAAAGGCCAGGAGGCAGGGTGTCACTGATGAGGCCCAGCTGCTGAGAGCTCACAGAGGACGGACTGGCTGGGCCAGTCCGGAAATCTAGAAGAGTGGTTGCAAGAATTAATAATGTGTACCTAAAGCAATAATAATGAAAATGTATGCTTTATTTTTTTGTGTTATATTTGCACACACTTTGTAAGAGCTTCCAAACTAAGACAAAGAAAAAAGTACCCAGCAACCCACTCCTGAAACAATTAGCCATTGAAAACCTTATGGATAGTAGAGAACCACTGTCAAATATATCCCAGAAAATGAGCCCCTCAGGTTGGAAGGTATTCAAGAAATGACTGAGGAAGAGTTGCGTCCTCACAGTAGAGTTGACCTTAATGATGAGAATGTAGTAAATCCCCTGGAACCACCTTTTGCTGATGTGGCATGACTCAAAATGAGAAGAAACATAGTGGCTACAACAATAGGCTCAAACATAAAAAAGATCGTGTGCATAGCAGTGTCAGGGAGTGTTTTGTTCTGTTGTACACAGGGTCTCTGAGTTGGATCCGACTCAAACATAACATAACTACCACTGGGCTGCACCCCCAGCCTATTTTTTATTTTATGTCAGGGTCTCGCTAAGTTACACAGGCTGCCTCTGGCCTCAAACTCTGGTCCTCCTGCCTCCGTCTCCCAAGCTCCTGGGGTCACAGGTGTGTGCCACCACTCCTGGTCCCTATGTAGGCTTTAAATACGAAGAAAAAAAAAAAAACCCTACAGAATAACACAAAGCACATTTAGGTCTCCCTAATCATCAGCACAAGGGCAGAAATGATGATTCGTGTCAGATATGTTAAAAATGGAATGAATTACTGAAGTTATTGGATGCGCACTTAAAATGGAGATACACAGCCAACTTCTGAAAGATTTGCCATCTAAATGGTAAGTACGCGTTGAATATCACTTATCCAAAATGCTTAGATCCAGAAGTGCTTCAGATTTTGGATTTTTTCTGATTTTTAGAATATTTGCATAAACTTACTGAGATATCTTAAGGATGAGACCCAAATCTAAACAAATTCACTTATGTTTCATATGCGTCTTATACACATGGCCTGAAGGGGATTTTATACAATATTTTTACTGCACCTATATTCTGACTGCGACCTGGTACACAAAGCCTAGGTAGAGTTTTCCACTTGTGCCAGGACAGCAGTATCTTGGATTTCACATTAGGGATGCTCAACTTATACTTGCCAACAACTACAGGGCGCTTGTATCAAGCACTTTATCTAAATTCTCATTTAACCCTCACAATGACCCAAGTTCTCCCTTTATTTTCATTTTACAGATGAGGAGACCAAGATTCAGGGAAGCAAAGTGCCTTGCTTAAACAGTCAGAGGAGCCCTGTGATTGAAACCCAGGTCTATCTGCGGGTAAACGGTAGCAGGGTGGTAGGCCAGTCTGTCTGGTTTTGTGAGGCTGTGGCCAGGGTCCTGGGGAGACAGGTGAGGATAGCAAAGGGAGCCTCACAAAGTGCTGAGGGCTCACTTGAGAGTCTCTGGTCACTGGGTCCCTGGCGTGAGCACTCACGAAGAGACAAGGGAAGCCCCTTCCAGCCTCAGCACACAGGGCAAGGTGTTCACGGTGGCCCAGCTTGGGGCCCAGCCAGTCCGTCCTCTGTGAGCTCTCAGCAGCTGGGCCTCATCAGTGACACCCTGCCTCCTGGTCTTTGGGCTCTAAGATCTCCTCTGTCACCTCCCAGGGAGCCAGGCCAAGAACGGAAGGCTGCTCCTAATGGCATGCCAGGCCACAAAAGGCACGCCACAGGGACAAAGGCCCTTTATGTCCTTGTGTTTAAGGTAACTGCTGCCACCAGCGGAAATCACCCACTCGACCTTCTAGCTTTATGAATAATTAAGTTGGAGCAAATGACAGGCTGGCTGGCCAGCAGGGAACAGGGTGAAGCCCCTCACCTGCCTTTTCCCTGAGCAAGGGGCACTTCTGGGCCCATGGCGGCCTGAGGTGACAGGTACCACAGCACTTTGCAAACACAGAGGCTTCTAATCAGCTGGCGAGGCCCTGTCTGGTCCTGCCTGTGTTACCAAGTCTAGGTGGGTCGCATCTGAGTATTGATTAAGTCCCCCGCTGCATTCTGGGGACCATTAACTCACAACAAAGGAGCCTGGCAGCGGGGGGTGAGGAGCTGCCAGGGGACCTAATTACTCCTATCCTTGGAGCAGAAAGTCTCCAGGGGCCTGCCATTTACCTCACACCCAGATAACACAAGTTCCTCTCCTAGAACAGATGACAGCCCCCCAGGAAGACCCTTGGAAATGGGGGGAAGTGGCACATTCCTGCCTCTTTTCCCCCAGACATGTACATTCTAGAACTTTCCACATCACCCAGAACCAATCCTATGCATGCTGAGGTCCAATTTGACCTAGTCCCCAAGTGTGAGGAATGTAAGCACAGTTACGGAGTGATGACTTGCCTCTCCCTGACCACAGGGACTCAGGGCCTCGGCCTGGGGGTTTCTTATATGGGAGGCACTTTCCCACTTTCTCCCCATACCTGAAAACCCCACTAGCAGGCCCAGTTTGGGCTCTGAACTTGGTCTCGCAGTGACTGCCTCAGTGACCTGAGGCAGTCACTGCCCGTGTCTAAGCTTCAGTTTCCCGTGTGTAGGCTGGCAACAACGAGAAGCCGGCCTTCAATAGGCCCTTATGATGGTCAGAGGATGGGTGACATCCAGTGTCCAAGACACAGCTACCTCAGTGTAGCTTCACCCAGGATGATAGGTCAACTACCACTTGCCTTTTTTTTTTTTTTTTTTCCAGTACTGGGGAGTTGAACCTAGGACCTTGCACATACTTCGAAAGTGCTCTACCACTGGGCTGCACCCCTAGCCTATGTTTTACTTTCTATTTTGAGTCAGGGTCTCACCAAGCTGCACAGGGTGCCTCTGGCCTTGAACTCATGATCCTCCTGCCTCTGTCTCCTTAGTTGCTGGGATTACGGGGCTGTGCACCACCACGCCCAGAAGGCCCCTCCGTTTCAAAGGAGGGAACTGATGCTCAGAGAGGGGTGTGGCCACTCAGCAGGGCAGCTGAGCGCAAGGCTCCGCATGCTGGGCTTGGTCTGCGCGTCTAATGCCCACCTGCCTCCAGGGCCATCGTCTGCAGCTGAGGCCCACTCACGGGAGGTCACCGGGCCCAGCTAAAGCCAATGAAAACTTTCAGCAGAGGCTGGAGCTGGGCAGTGCTCTCTGGGTGCCCCAACTCAGTTTATTTGCTCTTGCCACACTGGGAGCCTAGGCAGGAGGCCAGAGGCTTGGGCACCTGGGCCGCCCTCCTCAGGTCCTGATGACCATGCCAATGCTCTAGAGCCAGTGCTCCCACCACATGCCCTGGCCCTGGATCTCAGCCTGCATGATCCGTCCTCCTCAACCCCGCCCACAGCTCATCCTCTGCCGAGGAGCCATTCATTAGTCCTCATTCCTCTGAAAACACACACACACACACACACACACACACACACACACACACACAGAGCTGGGGAGGGGCACGCACCTGCAATCTCAGCAACTCAGGAGGCTGAGGCAGGAGGATCACAGGTTCCAGGCCAGAGGCAGCCTGAATAACTTAGTGAGATCCTGTCTCAAAATAAAAAATACAAAGGGGGCTGAGGGTGCAGCCCAGGGGCAGAGTGTTTGCTTAGCATGGGCGAGGCCCTGGGTTCAACCCCCAAGACCTCAAGGAAAAAAAAAAAAAAAAAACCACCAACAGGATTGTTAGGAGGGTGCAGCAGCTCATGCCTGTAATGCCAGCATTCAGGAGCCTTAGGCAGGAGGATTCAGAGTTCTAGGCCAGCCTAGACAGTACAGAGAGACCCTGTTTAAAAATAAAAATAAAGGGTTGTGGGGTGCAGCTCACTGGAAGAGCACTTGCCTGGCACGTGTGAAGTCCTGGGTTCAACCCTCAGTGCGCACGCGCGCGCGTGCGCGCGCACGCACACACACACACACACACACACACACACACACACACAAATATCCCACCACCACAGGACTATGACCCATGGAGCCACATTGCAGGGGCCAGAATCAGGGAAAAACTTGGAACAAAGACCACAGCTGTCCCTGGCCCAACAGCCTCCCTCATGCTGGTTTCCCCATGAGGGGAGAATCCCAGCTCTGCCCCTCACTTGCCCACGACCCCAGGCAGCCTTGATTTCCCCAGGTGCAGATGGGCAGCCAGCAGTGCCCCAGGAGGGCTCCATCAGCCACCGTGGATGAGCTGCTTGGTGCAGCTCGTGGGGCAGATGACAAGGGCCAGCCAACACCAGCCATCACCATCAGGAGCTCTAGGCCTGCAGGTTGGCTTTGTTTCTTTTCCTTCTGGCAGCTTCTTGGCACCTATGGAGCCCGGCCTGCAGAGCTGTTTTGGAGACCAAAGGGAAAAGCAGACTCTCTGCCTTTCCCGAAATCCTCCTCTCTCGATTCCATCAGAACTCCAGGAACAGGCAGGGAGGAAGGGACAGGAAGCAGGGCTCCCTAAGGTGGGCTGACCCCAGTGCACAATCCCAAAGGGTCACCCCCCCCCCGCCCAGGCCAGAGTCCAGAGGGAAAGGTGAGCTCACAAAGGTGTGGAACCAAAGCCCACATTTAGGCTTCCCATGTGCATTTCAGTCACCTCTGCAGGCCCACTGGGTTGCTCAGGAGCGCTGCCTGGCAGTGCTTGTTTGTGCTGCAAATCAATCCCAGAGCTGCTGGCAGGCAGAGGAGGGAGGTGGGTGTGCAGATCTACCGTGCCCCGCGTGGGCGAGCCACTGCTCAGGCCTATTTTTGGTGGGGTGGCTCAGTGCCGGAGCTCAGGGTGTGGGGAGCCCACTGAGGATGCCAGGTGCGCTGGCCAGCCAAGACCAGCTGGTGAGGGTGGCCTCAGGGATCCAACAAACTCGGCTCCACACTATGAACTCGTTAAGTTCCAAAGTGCCCTGTGATCTCACCCCTTCCACACTGGAGCCTTGTGTTCACTACAAGCCATCCACGTTCTCTCTGTGCTCAGGGAGCCCCAATTCTCCAGGGGGTGGCAGATGACACAGCTGGGGTTTCTAAAATGGTGTGATATCTGGGATGACAGGAGGGGATGTAGAGGCTATCGAGGCCTGAAGATGGGCATTCACCTGCAGGGGTTGGATGGATGGCCACCGAGGTGGCGTCCAGGAAGGGTAGTACCGGGTAAGCCAAGCCCTGAATGGTCAAGGGCATTACCTCTGCAGAGACAGGGTTAACAGCAAGGATTTGAACCTTAACCTGGGTGGTGACCTCAGAAGGGTTCTCATATAGGAAGCACTGAACCACACAAGGTAAAATAGGAAGAGTGCTCCAGGCAGATGGGACAGCTTGTGCAAAGGCCCTGAGGTGAGATGAAAAACCTAGGCTGCCTCTTCCTATGCCTTCAGGGATCCTGGAAGTAGAAGCAGCAACTAGACAGTGAAAACACAATACAGGCAGTGGGAAGAAAGTGGCCTGGGGATGCCTTCCACCTCTTCCTCCTGCACTCATCAGCTATGGGACAGCAGGCAAGTTGCTTACCCTTTCTAAGCCTCAGTTTCCTCATCTGCAAAACAGCCACATTATCTTGCTCCTGGAGGACTCTGGTGAATGAGCTTGCAAAGTGCTCAGCATGGAGCCAGCAAGCCAAAGGTGCAGGCTGTTCTCTGGCCACCCTAGCCGTGGGCTCTTCCCCTTCTACTTAGGGTCACAACCCAGTGGTTCTGGTAGGCACCACCCTGCTCAGCCGCCTAAATCTCCAGCTCTCTATGCACACGCAATCACAATCTCATTGAATGCACCTGACCTCTCAGAGACCCAGATGGGGCCAAGGAGGCTCGAGGCTCGTAGTAGTAAAATGACCTGCTGGGAAGAAGTGGGAGCAAGACTTAACTCCTTTTTGTTGTTGTTCTTGTACTGGGGAATTGAATCTGGGGCCTCACGCATGCTTTTTGCAAGTGCATGTGCTCAACCACTGAGCCATACCCCTGGCCTCAAGACTTAACTCTTAACTGTGGCTCCAAGTAGCAAGGACACGTAAACGTATTTAATGCAGAATCAATAATATGAATACTTGTGTTTGTTCTGAACACACGCTCATGCATATATGTATAATACAAACTCAATCCCCAGCAGCTCCAAGGCAGGCACTTTTGCCATACTCATTTTACAGTAGAGGAAACTGAGGCACAGAAAGCATGAAGGACTAGCCCAAGGCCACATCCCAGGCAAGTCTCCTAAAGTCAGGCTCCCGCAGCAACCTGAGTCGGGAAGAGTGCTGTGTCATCTCCTACTATTCTCAGCCACTGGTGCCAATGTCTTGATGCCACAGGGCCTTTGCATCTGTTGTTCCTCTGCCGGAAATGCTCCTGCCCTGGAGCTTCACATGGCTGACTCCTTATTTGGGTTTTTGTTCTGTCTGTCCACCCTAAAGACATGCCCTTCCCTTCCGCCCCTCACTCTTCCTTCCCACCGTTGTATCTACCTTTTAGAGGTTAACACCTACGGGTTGATCTGTTTGTTCTGTGTCCCCCTCAGAAACACTGACCTGAGTCACTTCTAAATCCGCAGACTCTGCTCCATAAACATTTGGTAAATGGGTAAAAGCACCCAGATGCCCCACCCCCCTTTGAAGACCCTGAAGAACTTTGCATCTACCTAAAGTCCAGGGCACCCAGGGCTCTGGAAGTTGATTCTCCCCTGGAATCTAAGAGGTTCTCAGCACCTCCTCCCCAGACCTCTTATTGCCCTTCCCACGTGGGCTGTGAAATCTGAGCTCCAGGCAGCAAGAAGGGAAGCCACCAGCCCTGTCGAGGAAGGCGACTGAGCCCCAGCACAGCATCTGTCACTGTGGGAGGCTTGACCCAGGAAACTGACAAAACTCCCAGCATTCTCTGTGGTCCATCATCTGTCAAACTCACAGCCTGGAGGAATTCCACCAGAATGCCCACGGTGCGTCTGAGGGGGGCTGCTGAGGAGCCCACCCCAGAGCAGGAACCCCAGCTCCACTCACCAGAGAGGAGGCAGGAGGGCATCAGAGGGAAATTAAAACTGGAGAACCCTCCCTCATATTAACCTTGGGATTCAAGTCATAAAACTTTAAGAGAAATAGACCTGTAACTGGAAAAGAAAATATAAGAAAATATACAGAGGAAAGCTCACCCCCTCATCCTTTCCACTACATCCCTCCCCCAGTTATTCTTTACCCATTATTCTTGTTTGATTGTGGAACTTTCCAGTCTTTGATGTAAATAAAGCAATTACAAATACACACTCTTATTCTTCCCCGTTTAACAAAAGAGGTTCTACAATATGTAAACAGCACCTCACCTTTTTTATCTACTTGGGTACAATTCTACATTTATGCCCAGAGATATATAAACAAATATGTATTTGTGTGTGCACACACTTGCACACCCGTTTGAAAGCCTTTCTGTTATCTTCACCCAGTTCTCCTGGTGTCTAAATTGGGGAGCAGCGGCAGTTGCTTTTAAGTTGGACGCAGGTCTTCTGCCCTCGGCTCAAAGAAGATGCCAGGAACCAGCAGCTCCTTCTGAGAAATACCTGCAGCTCCCAGTTCCTGGGCATCTACCAGGGCTGGAAAACTGCCATTCCAGAGAAGAAAAACCTCAGAATCAGAAAGGTAAATCGACTAGCCCAAGGTCACACAGCTAGCCCGGAACTGAAGCATTACCACCAGTTTGTCCATCACCAAAGCCACTTGGCCCACACGCCTAGCCTCTCGCATCCTTCCCTCCACCCGCTCCGTCCTAGTCCGCGGCAAAATTGCCAGACACCCCCCAAAGTCAGCCCAGGGCCCGGGGAGCGGGGGTTGGGTGTACAGACCCCTCCGCCGTCTCTTCCCTGCAGGCTGCTCGGCCCCACGCGCACCCCGGCCTTCCCGTGCGCCCCGCCCCGAGCCGGATGCGGGAGCACAGCCTCTGCGGTCCCGGGAGTCCCGGCGGGGCAAAGTGCCCTGCGGGTGCCGTGTGCCCGGCGCGGAGACGGCCCCCGCCGGAGGTCGCCCGCGGGGCGAGCGGCGGCCCCAGCTCCCTCCACTTCAAAACTTTCCGCCTCTGCGCATCGCCAGCACCAGTGACTCGCAGGTGCGGGGCGCGCGAGGGGACACCGCCCCGCGTAGGGAGCCTGAGCCGTGCCCCTCACGGGCCCGCAGCCCCGAGGCCGGCGGGGACCCATTTTAAGGAAGAGGCAACTGAGGCCCAGAGAGGGCCAGGCACTCGCCCAAGGTCACACAGCGCGGCGGAGCGAAGCCAGGTACTCACAGCCGGTCTTGCCCTCGAGCTCCCGCACCTCCTCGGACGCGGAGTGGGCAGCACCCATGGTGCGCGCGCCGGGGCGCGCTGCCGGGCTGCGCGGCGGCGGGTCCGGCCTCGGGTCCCAGGCGGGTTCGGCCGCCGAGGGCCGAGCGGAGGCGCGGGTTCCGCGTGGGGCGCGAGCGCGGCCTCATATAGCGGCGGAGGGAGGCGCGCCGCGGTCCTAGTGCTCGCCAGGTTCGCGCGCCGCGGGGCGGGGCGGGGCGGACGGGCTGGGGGGGCTGCCCCGCCCCACGGTGGAAGCTAGCGGGAGGGCGGGGAGAAGCCCAGGGCCCACCGCCTAGGTTCTCGGGTCCCTGCAGCCGCGGCCGCGCCCCGGGCGCCTCCCCCCTTCCGCGGGGCGTGGACAGAAGCAGGTGTGGGCAAAATCGGGGTGAAAAGCGGAGCCGCCTAAACCGCGGCAGGTCCATGGCCACCCCATCCCCACCCCATCCCACTGCACATCCTTCCAGATGCCACAAGTGAAACTCCGGGGGGACCGGGAAGGAGGTCAGCGAGCATTAATCAGCTCTATGGAGAACGCGAGTAATAATAATCCGGTTTGAACGCGCATCACGACCATTGCTTGGAGTATTCCAGCGAAGCCCCTGTCTCTCTCCCCAGCGCCCTTCTAAAGCAAACACAATCCAGGGTAGGCCTAGGCAACCTGGAGGCTGAAGGGCCTCAAATTTCCAAAGCACTGAGCTCCACCCACCCACACAGTGTAACTCAGGTTGGGGGGGTCAGATGGTCTGGAGTAGAGAATGCCCCACGGGTGGGCCCCAGGCCCATTGGAGAAAGATTCTGGGTTCAGATGGCTTTAAGAGATCAGCTCTACATCTAGTTGAGGTGTCCTGGCCGGTTCCGCCACCTGTTTAACCATGATTCCACCTCCTTAAAATGGGGATGAGTGACTGACAGGTCCACCAAAGGGCCTGGCATGGAGTGGAAGGTAAGGGAGGCTGGTGGTCCTGTGGAATCACGTTCACCTTGCAAGGGAGGGGCAGATGATGGTGGACGTCAGGGGCCGCAGGCAGATATTCAAAGTCAACACTACCTATCTGAGGCCAGGTCAGGGTGCTCTGTGGTGCTTGACATGCCACATGCCTGTCACGGTGAGGAATTCAAGGTCTGCCCTGGGCATCCAGCTTAGCGGTAAGTGGTAGGGCCGTGGCTTGAGTCCTTTGGTGCTGCCCCAGGGACTTAGGGGAGCCCTGCACCATAGTACCAGGGAGAATCTCAGCCATCTATTCCCGCAGACCACAGGACCCAGCCCTTTCCAGAAGCGGGGGTGCCCCGCAGAGCCTCCAGGTGCTTCTGCAACCTGCCAGAGCTGTGGAATCAGCAGCCCCCTCCTGGCTGAAAACACAGCTTTCCGTTGTGCTGTCTGTGGGCACCTGGAATGTGCATTCTGAGGCACTCTTGGGGTACAGGGGGACCCTGAGATACAGCCTGGCTGTGGGGCATCCGCTGGTTAAGCAGTCTGGACAGCGGTCTGAAGTCTACATTTGGGATCAGAAGAATTCTAGAAATCCGGACAGATCTTGGGGGTGCGAGGTCAGGAAAGGGGTCTGAGGTCCCTGGGAGCCTGGACCCCTAAGCCAGCCCATTATCCACCATGGCTAGGAACAATTTTATTCCAACTTGCAGATTAGTTCCCGGAATGGTATTTTATTGAATAAGTGCAGGTTGAGGCTTTGGGCTGGGGAGATAGGAAGTGGTACTCTCAGGTCAGCAGCCCCCCCCACACACACACACACATACACAATGTCCCCAGAGTGGGAGAAAGACCCGGACAGTGAGAGAAGTGCATGGTCCTGCCCTGCCCCGGGCTAATCCTGCCAAGGCAGCAGCAGTCTATCTATCCTTAGTCCTCTGTCTACACTGGTGGCTGGCCACTGGTAGCCCCTAGACAAGCCTTTGCTCTTGTTCCTTCTGCCTGAAGCCCCTCCTCCTCCTGGGATCTCAGTATTCACATGACTTCCCCAGAGAGGGTCCTCAGGGTCCTTGTCCCTGGGCTGCTGCCAAGCAAGCCGTCCTTGCCAGCCAGCAGGAAGCTGGGAGAGAGGACAGCGTGGGTGTGACAGTCAGGCAGAACTCACTCCTAATCGCGGGGCTGGAGAAACGATCAGGAGCACATTGTGGCTGCAGGAAGGTGGGGAAACCACGGGTCAGTCTGTGCATTTTCATCGCACATTTATGGAGGGCCGACTATGTCCTGAAGCCACAAACAGGAATAAGACCCTGCCTTCGCTCCTAAAGAAATCCTGGTGGAATGGGAGACACCCCCGACCTCCTGGCAGGGTCAGAGCAGAGGGGTAAACAAGGGCTGCTCTGGGCTCTCCCAGGCACTGCAGAGATCTGGGATGCTCAAGCCAGAAAGGCGCCCTGGGAAGCTTCTGTCTTCCCTTAAACTGAGCTGCACGAAGTCTGTGCATGTCCCTATAGGGGCATGCCAAAGCCAAACATGACGCGGACAGACGTCTCAGAAGCTGCGTGGGCACCTGGGCTCAGCCTGCCTCTCTAGCAATGATGCACACGGCCGGCCGGCAGGACGCCCTCCACACAAAGCCTGCTGCCGCCTGTTGCAGAACGTCACAGCTTTCATTCAATCTACCTGTGGTCCTGCTGGCGTCACCCGAGTAGGATTCAAGGTCTGGTGGTTTACACGGGGTCTGAGGAGCTGTTTGGATTGCTGTCTGGGGCCCGGGGAGGGGAGGCAGCAGGCCCTGGGGTTGAGCTTTATCCTCCCTTCACACAGAGTGACCTGACCTTTGGGAGACTAGGAAACACTCCTGTCACCAGGCAACTGCCTCTCTTCTCCCTGAGGACCACCTCCCTGGAGGAGCTGATTCAAAGCAGTGGCCGAAAATATCTCTGTTTGTCCCCGTGCGAGTGTGATTCACATGGGCGGTACCTGAAACACGATCGGGTGGCAGAACCCAGGGTCTTCATTCCGCTCTCCACCTTCTCAGGCTACAGGCCTGGGCAAGTGACTTAGCCTTCCCGAGCCTCAGTTTCCCTACCTGTAAAGTGGTGACAGCAACGGTGCCTTCCTCACTGGGTGGTTGTGAGGCTTGAATAAGGATTCCTATGTGCAAAGTGCTAGACAGAGCCACTGATAGAGTAAGTGGCACCCAGTGTTTGCTGGTAAACAGGTTCTGGGAAGCCAGGCAAGGTGGCGCACATCTGTAATCCCAGCAACTCGGGAGGCAGAGGCAGGAGGATCTCAAGTTTGAACGCAGAGGTAGCCAATGTAACTCAGGGAGACCCTGTCTGAAGATTAACAAAATTTTGAAAAAGAGCTGGGGGTGTGGCTTTGTGACAGAGCACTTGCAAAGTATGTGCAAGGCCCTGGGTTCAACCCCCCCAGTACTGCCAAAAGAAACAAAAACAAACAAAAATAAAGTCTTGGAAAAGGGGCGGGTGTGCCCAGACCAGTGGCCACTTGCCAACTTCCATAGTGCAAATACTCCCACATGGCCGATTTCAAAGTACCAATAATTTAACAGTGGGTTTGCAGAATTCCTGAATGTTCCACCATTCACAATGGCAAGCCAGCACCCCCGCAACATGTTCCTACTGCGTAGGCTGTTAATCCATGTCCATTCATTTATGCATGAGTCATCCTGACCCATCCTTCTCCCAAGCCTACGGCACCTGGTATTCCCAGGTGGTCTCCCATCCAAGTACTAACCAGCCACAACCCATGTTGCAGCACACTTTAGAACTTCATTCCTTTTGTGACTGAGTAGTATTCCATGGTACAGATAGATTGCTTTTCGTTTATCCATTCCTCAGTTGATGGACACTTGGATTGCGTCCTACAAGCTAGAATGACAGATGTGACCAGATCATCACGGCATCCTGGTGGGGACTAGGTACTACCAAAGCCTGCAGGAGACCCCCCGTTCACCCCTTTCTCATTGCTGGGAAAGCCCAAGGGGTTCAGAATGGGTTGTAAACCAGAATCAGAACACAGACTTGAAGTTGCTCAGACAGCCCAGTAATCATTTAGCGTGGGGTAACTCCCAAGTCTTGTTAAGGTTTTAGAAGCAACAATATACTCATCTTAGTATTTAGGCCACTGACTCCAAGAAATTCACAAGGACTCCAAGTGCCATCTTGCTTGGCCTCTGGCTTAGAGAGACCACACCTCAACCACATCAAACAAGCAAAGATTAGTGACGCTTTTGTGAAATACAGCCAGGGAGCTGGGTGTGGTGGCACACACCCATAAGCCTAGCACTGGGGAGGCTGAGGCAGGAGGATTGTGAGCTTGAGGCCAGCCTGGACTACAGAGTGAGACCCTGTCTACGAAAAAGGTCTAGGGAGGGAGGAGATCTCACAGGTGGCTTCCACCTGGGTTTCCCGTGGCTCACTCAAGCGCCTAAGGCTGGCCTTCTGTGTCATTTGGTTTTAGTGTTGTTGGAATCAGAAGGATCATGGTCAATTGGCACTTTGAAGTTGTCCCGGTTAGCTTAACCTTTCCTTCCCTGGTGTTTCCAGCTGGCGCTGGGTGACATCATGTTGCAGAAGATGGATTCCGATGTGGGTTAGGTCCCAGCTCTGCTCCTCCCTGCTTGCATGCCTGTGGGTTGGGGCAATGTTTGCATGCCCCTAGGTTGGTTCTAAAAACTCGAACCTCATTGTCCTCATGGGTAGAATGGATGTCACAATCCCATCTCTGTAATCAGTGGAGGATTCAGCTAGGGTAAAACGGCCGGCAGGAGAGATGCCCTTCACAACTGCCTGTAGCTGCCCCGGGGACAAGAATCAGAGACTTCACAGCCAGCTTGTCTCCTTCTTCTCTACCATCTCTTCCGCACGCTTCCTTGGGAGACCAATAGATGGAACTCAGACCTGCCTGTCACTCCAGCCCCCTCTTATTAAAGCATGTTCTGTCTTGAGACATCACCTCAGCAAGGGGACTTCAGAATAGCTATTCCTTGTCAAGCTTCTCTGACAGCTTTAAACTCATTCCTGAGTTGGCAATCCTGTCCTCCTCACCGCCTGGGGCAAAGGTCGCCCTGGGCATCCACCCTAGGTTCTCCTGTTCCCGGGATGCACCCCTGCTCTTTTGGGCCTACACGACCACCAAGACCCCAAGATCTTTTTCTCAACCCCTGGCTGGACCCGAGTATCCAGACCTCAAGGAGATGCAGCACCATGGGGCAGAGAGGACTAAAAATAGGCCGAGGCTTTGGGGGGAGGATGACCTGCACATGTTTTTCTATGATTTCTATAATTATAAATAGTGACCAATTACTGGAACTTGCAGGGGGCAAAGTGAAGCCTATCCCTGGATGGGCTTCAAACTCTGCACTGGTGTCCGAGCAACGAACTTATCAGAGAAGCAAAAAGAGTTGGCCGGGGCCCAAAATCTATTTTAACCTCACCATCACTTTATATGGAGGCTGGGGCAGGCTTGGCCGAGGGGTAGGAGCTCTCGGCACAGCCAGTGCCATTCTGCTTGGGGACAGGGCTTCCTCAGAATGAAACACAGCAGCCCTTTAGTGGAGGGACTCCACCAGTCATTACCTGGGGGTGAAGAGAAGCCACTTGCTGCACGAGACAGGAAAATAACAGTTGCCAAAGAGGTCTATGTCCAATGCCTGCAACCTGTGACTAAGGTTACAGACGTGGGGAATTAACGTTGTGGATGGAACCAGGGTTGCTCATCAGCTGCCGTTGAGATCTGCCAGATGGCCCTGAATTATCCAGGTGGACCCAATGGAATCACAAAATCCTCATACGTGAAAGGAGGCAGGAGTGTCAGAGGCAGGAGGGATAAAATGGGAGAGGCTGGACCAACTATCGCTGACTTTGGTCAGGAGCCAAGGAAGGCATGTGGCCTCTGGAAAATGCAAGAAAACAGCCTCTAGAAGGAACTCAGCCCTGCTGGCGCCTTGAGTTTAGTCCACAGAGACCCATTTCAGATTTCTGCCCCCCTCCCCAACTGGACAATAATAAATTTGTTTTGTTTTGAAGCACAAAGTTGGCAGTAATTTGTTACAGCATCGACAGGAAACTGATCCAGACTGTTGGCACTTGCAAAACCCCAGGGCCACGGAAATGCCAGCCTGTTTTTCTGGGGGGAAGGTTATTTAAGTCTATAAGCATGCAAATCACTGTGGCGGGGGGAGGTTCTTATTTAAATTATGACTACAGGGTCTTGAGGTGCGGGGTCTGGAGGTCCCAGCTCTGGAGGCTCAGGAATGCATGCATTTAAAATCAGAACTCCAGGTGATTCTAGTGTAAGTGAGTTTTTGGTAATGATTTTATCAACATAAAATTCACATCATACAATGTCCTATTTAAAGTGTGCAATTCAGTGGTTTTAGTATTTTTAGAGATGTACAACCCTCACCTCCATTAACTTTAGAACATTTTCATTATCCCCAAAATATACCCCATACCCTTTAGCCATCACTACTCAGTCCCCCACTCTTCAGCCGTTGGTGCCCACTAACCTGCTCTCTGCCTCTGTGGATTTCTTATTTTGGATGTTGTTGTTGCTGTTGTTGGGTGCCATGGAGTTGGTATCTGACTCATAGCAACCCTACATATAACAGGTGAAACACTATTATTAGTGCTTCTCTGCTATTCATAGGGTTTTCAATGGCTGTTTTTTGGGAGTGGGTTACCTGGTCCTTCTCCCAAGCCTACGGCACCTGGTGTTCCCAGGTGGTCTCCCATCCAAGTACTAACCAGCCACAACACATATTGCAGCACACTTTAGAACTTCATTCCTTTTTGTGACTGAGTAGTATTCCATGGTACAGATAGACCGCTTTTCGTTTATCCATTCCTCAGTTGATGGACACTTGGATTGTGTTCAACTTTTGGCTGTTGTGAATGGAGCTGCTGTGAACATTGGTGTCTGAATCCCTGCGAAGGCCATATCTGAAGATATAAGAACTCAGTGGCTGAGGTGATAGTCTCCTTTCTATATGTTTTGCTTCCAAAGCAGGCACCGTGGCAGTGAGCACAGGGAGCTACCAGACAAAGGGGCTCTCCACGTGCCAGTAGCTTCCTGTAAAGCGTCTCACTTAACCAGCACAGTTGAATGAGAGGTGATCGGGCAATTTATCACCCCCATGTTGTAGATGTGGAAATTCAGGCTCAAGAGGACTCAAATCCCATGCTTAAGTTCACACAGTTAGCAGGTGACACAGCCCTGGCGGGTCCAAGCTCCTGATTCATGGCCAGTGATCCCTCTTGTGGGAGTCTGTGCTCCCCTGGAGGTCACCTGGCTGGCAAAACAGGAAGAAAGTGGCAAATCCGCTTCTCTGCCTGCTGAACCACTTGCCACAATGCAGCTCAGGGTAAGACCGGGCTGCCCTGTCCTGAGTGCTCAGTGCTTCCCATGTCTTATCCTTGCTGAATCCCAAGACAGCTCTGGTGAGCGGACAGATGTTCTTCCCACCTCCTCCCGCCTCCCTTGGGACCCCAAGACACAGGGGCCTCAGAGGACGCCAGAGTCAAAGCCCAGGGCTGCCACGTGGATGGTTCTCAACATCGTGCCTAAGGCTCCTTCTGTGAAAGGGGCCCCAGGGGTCTGTATTTTAAGTTAGGGGCCCCAGGGCTCTGCATTTTTACTAAGGCCCCCTGCTGACTCTCACTCTTGGAAAACCCCTGCGAGACCTCAAACTTCTGGGGCAAAAAGGCGTCTGGGTGTGCTTGCCTGAGGCCCCCCGTGGACCCCTCCAAGGTCCTTCCTCAAACTGTGTGTGGCATACTGTGTCCACCCCTGTGGGGGGTGTTGGGAGCCCCTTGGCCTCACTGTCCCCCCCCCTGCACCTGGAAGACGGGCCCCACACTCAGGTGCGGGCAGGGGGAACAAAACGAGGGTCAGGAGAGCGTAGGTCTCTGCACTACTGTCCCGTGGGCTGGCTGGACTTCAGGCAGGCCCCTGCCTCAGTGGGACTGTCAGTGAGGGGGGCTGGGACTGGATGCTGAGCCAGCTGCCCTGCAGGCTGACACCACTGGCAGTGAGCTGAGAGCAGCCCTGATCCTCCCCAGCCTGGGACAGTGGGCTGGGGCGGCAGGCTCAACCTGTCCCCTCCCTCCCTTCTCCCCTGGGACCGAGAGCCAGCAGAGTGCCTGGAGGCAGAGATGGTAAGTATATGGTGGAGTCTGGGGTTGCCCTGGCGATAATATGGGGCTTAGCTGGGAGAGGCTGCAGCTGGCACTGCCATTTGGACCAGCCCAGGCAGGTGCCGCAGAGCCTGAGGGCCCGGCCCGGGGACCAGCCGACTCAGCAGAGCCCAGCGCCGGCTGTGCTGACGGGGCAGGCAAGGACAGCCGCTTCCAGCTGCCCGCAGAGGCTGGCGGCCTCGGTAGCCTTTCTGAGGCTCCTGGAGGGCGCTCAAGGGGACCAGGTCCCCTGCCCCACTTCTTGAGGGATGGAAGGAAGGAGTGGAACACCAGGAGAAGGCACACGGCCCCTCTGCCCGGGAAACCCCTCATGGTCACTGGATGGGCGAGGACAGGGCTTGGGGACGCAGCTGCATGCAGGGGCAGGTGGAAGCCCTGGGCAGGGTTCATTGCCCAGAACGTAGAGAGGAGCCAGCATGCAGGGGAGGAGAAGCCTGTCCTCCTGCCCCCTCTCCCTCAGGGAGGCCAGAGCTGCGGACTCCAGGCAGGCTTGAAAGACCCTCAGAGTTGGACAGTTCAACCCTGTCATTTTCACAGAGGAAGAGACAGAGGCTCAGAGTGGTACCCCAGCATGGATGTGACTGGCCACTCCTGGTCTAAGTCTCAGCCCAGGGGGTGGGGGGTGCAGTGGGCAGTGACCCTCAAGGCCATCTAGGTAGGGCTCTCTGGTTCCTGAGACCCACACAGGCAGAATCTCAGGATGGCTTTTTTACATACACTCTAGGCTCAGAGTCTCTGCTCTAGAGTTGGGGGTGGGGGTGGACCCCAATGGATCTAGGTTCCAATCCTGTCCTTGGCCTCAGTGCCTTCACCCCCTCGAGGCTTGGTTCCCATCTGCAAAATGGGTGCGAAGGCTTTCCAGGAAGTGCCCACACAGTGCTGGGGCTGAGTCGTGGGGAGGTGCGACTCTGCTCACCTCGCGCCAGCTCAGGGACCGCTGCTCCAGGGGCAGTTGTCAGTCCTGGCTGAGTCTCAGCGGGGAGGAGAAGGTGGGGGCAGCAGCAGAGGAGGGCTTCTGCAGAGAGAAGGCACGCTCAGGCTGCAAACTGCAGGCGGGAGGATGTGCTAGTGGCTGCCCTGAACCTGTGCCCCAGGAGGAGGTCTGAACTCCACAGAGGGAGGTGGGGAGCCAGCAGAGATGGGGCCAAAGAGTTTAGGAGACCCGGGGGCTGAAGCCCCACTGCTGGATGACACACGGGAGGAGGGAGGCGCATGTGGACAGGCGAGTAATCCTAGGGTCCCTTGGTTTACAGGTCAGTGGGGCCGGGGATCGGGGACTTCCAGCAGGAGGCGTCCTTCCCAGGGGACCTCAGCTAGAGGCCAAGCCAGATTGAGGACCAAGTGACATGGCCCTGGGATCACAGCAGAGGTCCCCTTCACTCTGTCTCTGTCCACAAGTGGCATGGTGACAGGTGTGCCCATGGACTGATGGTCTACTTCCTACCTGGCAGACAGAAGGTCTACTGCTTTGAGCCGGGCACTGTGATGCATGCCTGTAATCCCAGAGACTCGGGAGGCACAGGCGGGAGGATTACAAATTCGAGACCAGAGGCAGTTGGTGTAATTTTGCGAGACCCTGTCTCAAAAAGTGAAAAAATGGGGCTAGGGGTGCACCTTCAACCCCCAGTACTGCAAAAGAAAAAAAAAAAAAAAAAAGGAAAGAAAGAAAGAAGGAAAAAAAAAAAGGTCTCCCGCTTGGATTAGCCTGAAATCCAGGAGTTGCGCCGCAGACTCTTCTGATACTCACATAGGGCATCTTTAGAATCAGTAACGAGGCTGAGGTCTCTTGCTAAGCACCGGGGGAGGCAGCCCTGTCTGCTGGGGCAGGAAGCAGAGCCCCCGCAGGGAATGAACTAGAGCAGAGCTTCTCAAGCTTGGCTGTTCTTTAGACGCCCCCACCTGGGCAGAATTAAAACTCGGGTGACTCCCCCCATACCTGTACCCCAATTAGGTCAGATGGGCTGGGAGTGGGAAGGGGGAGGTGCCAGTATATTTTAGATCCCCCTGGAGTTTCCAGTACTGTCCATCTTGCTGCCCCTGAGTCACCCCTCACTGCAGATGAGCCCCACCCGGGACTCTTACGGGGGGGGGGGGACACTAGGACATAGGCAGGGGTCGTTTGAAAGACACAAAACGGGTGGAGGACCGTGGTCACTAAGGAAGTTGAGCCAGTGGTGTGATTCCCGCCTCACCTGGAATCACACGTGTGCGGGCGCTAGGGTGTGTTCTTAGAGAGCTCTGTCCATGTGACCTCACGCAGAGCACAAGCGCCACCGGGCAGCTGGGCTGCGAACTGCATTAACCCCCATGTCTCCAAGGCAGAGCAGAGGCAGCACCCAGGAGCCTTTCCTGCAGGTGGCACCTGGGGAGCTGCTGCTTCTCCTTCAACTCAGCTTGCTTGTGGGCTGCCAGTTAAAAACCCAGGTTCCTGTTCTCAGGTGAGCCGCTGGAGCCGTTGCCGCTCTCTCTGGGAACAACCCTGGTGAAGGCATGGGGGGGACTTGAGGTTAATGTCAGCGTGACCTTGGGCAAGCCACTCCTCTGCCTTTGTTTTTTAGAGATGAGTCCCCTAATCCTCCCTCCAAGATGAAACACACAAGCACATGTCAGTTCTCTATGTCAGCTGAGCTTTTCTATTTCCCCCCAGTGCCGGGCATCAAACACGCAATAGGCAATCACTTGTACCACTGAGCTTCAAATCCCTGATTTGCCAATCCTCTTCTTGATGCCAGAGGCAACAGCTTGTTGTCATAAGAGGGGAACTGAAGTTTAGAGGATATAGTGTATAGTGGAGCCAGGGAGCAAGGTGAAGCTCAGGGGAAGCCCAAACTACCCCTGAAGAGAGCCTGGACTTCCCATGAAGTATGGTACGCATGGCTTTATGTGCATAGCCCTGCACAAGATGCCCACATAATCGGTGCAAGCAAATGCACAGTAACGTGGTGTGCGTAGAGCCCATCTACCAGTAATACTTTGAAGCAGTATGTTTTTATTGGCTTCATATGACATTTCATTTTTCCAGTCTTACTGAGATATGATTGAAAAGTAAAAATTTTCATATATTTAGGGTGTACAATGTGAAATGTATTTATTTTGTGGTGCTGGGGGTAGAACCTAGGGCCTCATGCATACAGGCAAAGATTCTGCCACTGAACTATATCACCAGCTGTGAAAATTAAATATATGTACATATTGTGAAATTATGTCAATCAAGCTAATTAACATATCCATCACTTCACATAGTTACCATTTGCATGTGGGGGGGCACATGTATGCATGTGTGTGTGGTGAGAACAATTGAGATCTATTCTCTTAGCAAATTTCAAGTATCCTGTACCTTGTTGTTAGGAGCCGTCAAGTCGTGTCTGACACATAGCAACCCTCATGGGTTTTCAATGGCTGATTGTTTCAGGATTGCCTTGGGAGTGGATTGCCACATCCTTGTCCTATTTTTGCAGTGCTGAGTGTTGAACCTGGGACCTCAGAGACTGCAGAGTGGCGCTTTACCAACTGAGCTAAATCCCAGCCCCATCCTACAACTTAGACCCCCAAACTTTGTCATATTGTAGCCAATCTCTCCTCTTTTCCATAGCCCTAGCCACATTGCCCCTGTGTCTGTCAGCTTGTCGTGCTGTGGGCATTTGTGTGTGGCTGTGATGCTGAAAGCTATGCTGCCAGTATTTCAGATACCACCAGGGGCACCCATGGTGGACAGGACTCAGCTGAGCTTCTAGACTAAGACAGACTAGGGAGAAGGACCTGGCAGCCCACTCCCAAAACAATTAGCCATTGAAAATCCTGTCAATAGCAGAGAAGCACTGTCAAATATAGTGCTGGAAAATGAGCTCCCCAGACTG
Source organism: Pedetes capensis (assembly GCA_007922755.1). Lineage (NCBI taxonomy): Eukaryota > Metazoa > Chordata > Mammalia > Rodentia > Pedetidae > Pedetes > Pedetes capensis. The sequence goes on along the minus strand of VMDO01000092.1, from coordinate 72,406 downwards.
GAAGGCATTCAAGAGACAACTGGGGAAGGGTTGCCTCCTCAAAGTAGAGTTGACCTTAATGATGGGAATGGAGTAAAGCATCTGAGACCTCCTTTTGCTGATGTGGCACAACTTGAAATGAAAAGAAACAGTGACTGCAATATTGGGCTCAAACATAAACAGATTGTGTGCATGGCACAGTGTTGGGTTCTGTTTTGTTCTGTTGTACATAGGGTGGCTGGGAGTGGGACCTGACTCAATGGCACCCAACAACAAGCCTCATTCTATTCTACTCTTGGTTTCTATGAGTTTGACTTAAGGGAACCAACTGTGAATGAGATCAAATAGTATCCCACATATAAATAAGATCAAATAGTATTTGCCTTCCTCTATCTTATTTCACTAAGTATGATATCCTATGTGACATCTATGTTGTTGCAAATGTCAGGATTTCCTTTTTAAAAGGCTAAATACTATTACATTCCACGCATGTGTATACATATGTACAAGTCTATGTATTGTATGTTGTTGTGAGGTGCTGTCGAGTTGGTGTCCAACTCATATCTATCTATGCACAACAGGTGAAATAGTATTGTTAGTACTTCTCTGCTATTCATAGGGTTTTCAATGGCTGATTGTTTTTTGGGAGTGGGTTGTCAGGTCCGTCTCCCAAGCCTATGGCACCTGGTGTTCCCAGGTGGTCTCCCATCCAACTACTAACCAGGCCTGGCCCTGCTTAGCTTCCGAGATCCAACGGGATCGGATGCCATAATGGTACAGCTGCAAGCTATGTATTGTATAAGCATATGTGTGTGTGTGTGTGTGTGTGTGTGTGTGTACCTATGAGGCGTATGTGGGTATACACGTATATATAGTCAGAGCAAGTGCTAGAGATTGCCTTTATCCTTTCCTCTGAGGATAGATACTTAGGTTATTTGCACATCTTGGCTATTGTAAATAATTCTATAGTGAATATGGCAGTGCAGATGTGTCTTCGACATGCTGATTCCATTTCCTTGGGGTAGACACCCTGCAGAGGGATTGCTGGGTCATGTGGCAGTTCTACTTTGAATTTTTTGAAGACGCTCCATGCTGTTTTCCACAGTGGCTGTACCGATTTGAAGCAACATTGTAAGTTGTCTTGTTAAACTGTCCCTTTCCCTTCTCCCCACTCTCCATCCCTCACAGTTAGGGGGAGGTGGTGCTGCAGATTTAACCTTGGTTTGCCTTCACCTTTGTCCTTTATCCCCAGAAATATTTCAACACCAGTAAAAGTCAGTGGTCATCTGTTGGAGTTCTGAATAAATTCCGAAGGAAATACTTCTCTGTGGGTGACAGCATCCCAAGGCAATGGTGAGAAAGAGGATCCCCACTGTGTCCTGTTCAGGGGCACGGGGTGCAGTTTGGGGCCCATGCTTGTCAGAAGTCCCCCAGAAGATGGTGGGAAGAGGGAGAAGGGCAGAGGTGCTGCTGGGAAAAGGCTCAAAGTCTACAGGTGGGCGGGTGGGCGGCTGCTGGGGCTCATGCCTGGAATTCCAGCAACAGGGGACGTGGAGGCAGGAGGATCTCAAGTTCAAAGCCAGAGGCAGCCTGTGCAATTTAGGGAGTCCCTGTCTCCTGTCTCAAACTAAAAAACAAAAAAAGGGGGCTGGCAGTGCAGCTCAATGGTAGAGCTAGCGTGCTCCAAGCCCTAGAGTCAACCCCTGGTGGGGGAGGGAGGGAGGGAGGGAAGGAGGGAGAGGAGAGAGAGGGGAGAGAGGGGGAGAGAGGGGAGGGGAGAGAGAGAGAGAGAGAGAGAGAGAGAGAGAGAGAGAGAGAGAGAATAAAAAAGTCCACAGGCAGCCAGGAACCCACCAGCCCCACCCCTGCTGACCTCTGCTCCTCACCCCCTCCCACGGGTCAGGCCAAGTGGCCAGCCTTCAGCGACCAGTGGAACAGGGATGGGGAAAGTGACAGATCAGAGCCTCCAGCCTGGATGCCCCAGGTTTGGTGCTGCCCTCCTGGGAGGGACAGAGTGACCCTCTTGGGGAACCCCCCCACTCCCACCACACTGCTGCCGCTGGTGGGAAGAAGGGGGGCTGAAAATACTGGACGTCACAGCAAGTGTCTCCTGTCAGGCCTCTGCCACTATTACCAGGCTCCAGAACACCCCTCTGCCTGGTGGAACTCTCTCGACTTTAGCAGTTGTTTTTTTTTTTTAAATAAATAACCAAGGAACTTGCAGCGCCCCAGGGCCGCTGGTGAGGCTCGTCTTTCTTTTATGCAACATGTTCAAAGGGCTGCAGCAGCGGTGGCACGGCCTCCCTCCCTGGGCCCTTAGGGACGGTCTCACTATAACAGCAGCGGGATCTTCCACCTGTAGGATTCACGGCGCCCTTGAACAAGGCTTGTTGCATAGCGATTGGTGACAGGTGGCAGGTGCCATGGGCCGAGCCGGGTGCTAAGTGCTGACCAGTCCACAGCCAAGCGCAGAGCAACCGCGAGACCTGGATCCCTGGCTGCGTTGCGTCGGGCCACGCACCCTGATGGAATCTCTGCTTCTGCCGCCCTCCGCGTCTGCATCCCTAAAGCCAGGGCCGCGCAGCGAGAAGGACCAAAGCGGGGTGCCTGTCACGCTGGCTCAGGCTGCTGCAGTCGCTAGGGGGGATCCCCCTCGTCCCCAGGTAGAATGACTTGCTGCCTTCACCCCATGGAAAGTAGAATTTGAAACTTGGTCTTCCCTTGCCAGGCTCATGGTCAATTAAGACCCTCTGCTGCCCCCTAGGGCACAAGGGGCTCAGGCACAGTCAAGACTAGGGGGCGCCCCAGCACTTTGCCAACCCCCTGGAGCCCAGTTCCTCCATGGTTTTTTTCCCCCTCCATATGTTGGGCAACTTGGCGCCCTCTGGCGGAGGCTCAGTTTCTTCTCCCAGCTGAGTTTGGGTCGGACCAGCCTGGACTCCGAGGCAGGGCAGGACCGGGCCTCCCTGTCTTCTTCAGCTCCGGCCTCTCGCCAGGAGCTATTTATGCCCACGGTGTGCCGAGGCTGGGGATGCTCTGTCTCCCTCTGGGCGCCTTGCAGACCTTCCAGATCTTTAACTTTGGCACAGATCCTCTGGTGCCTTGAGCTGCCTGTTCCTGTGCATAAATGTCCTCCTTTGATGGACACTAGGGCCCCAGGGGGGCAGCTGCCGAAGCCTATGATGCTCCTCCTCTTCCTCCTCCTCCTCACCACCACCCACTGCCCTGGTCACTGCTGAGTCACTCACCCTGCAGGGAGACGCTCCATCTGGTGGCTTTACCCAGGAGGCTTCCAACATCCCTCACACCTGCCAGGGAACCCCGTGCCTGGTTGAATGCACAGCAGGGCTGGTGCCTCCGAGACCTGGGGGTGACTTGTGGCTCCGGATGGTGTCAGGAGTAGGCATTCCCATACCTGGGGTGACAGTCCTCGCCAGGTCTCCTGAGACCGTAGCAGGAGCTCAATAGGACCCAGGGCACTGGGGCACAGTCAGCTCGAAGGCAGGGAGAACACAGTGAGCCTGGGTGAGGTTTCAGCTGTCAGACCAGAGTGAATTCCCCTCACCTTGCACCGTCCTCGCTCCTGCCACTCCTCCTCAAAGACCAGTTTTGAGCTGGGCACGGTGGTGCATGCCTGTAATCCCAGGGCTCAGGAGGCAGAGGCAGAAGGATCATAAGTTTGAGACCAGAGGCAGTCTGTGTAATTTAGCAAGACCCTGTCTCAAGAAGTAAAAAAATGAGCTGGGGGTGCAGGGGGTGCAGCTCAGTGGTCCAGCACTTGCAGAGCATGCAAGTGTGAGGCCCTGGGCTCAACCCCTAGTACTGCAAAAAACAAAACAAAACAAACAAACAAACAAACAAACAAAAGACAAGTTTTAAATTCTTTCTGGACTGTCTGTCTCCGACCAGCCTCAGTATGAGCCCCAGGAGCTGGGGGCTAGGAGTCAGCAGAGCTGCTGAAGGGATCCGAGAGCATCACAAGCCTGCCAGGCAAGGATTCAGAGAAGGAAGCAGTGCGGACATGGATGAGCTCAGGCTGAGGCTGGGAGGGGAGCAGGACTGGGGGTGCCCAGTGGGGAAGACTTGGAGTTTCTGGCCTCAGACCCCAGGGGTCTGGGTTTAGATCATCTGCCCCGCTCCGGGGAAGGCAGAGGGGCAACAGAGTCCCCTCCAGCACAGTGCTGTCGTGCAAGTTCAGCTGAGGTCTCTGGGAAGATCCATGCAGTGCCTCCTTCCTGGCCAAGCAACAGTTTGCAGCTTTCTGCGAGTGGTGGGTACTGCCAGTTGGCCCGGGGTAGGCGTGGTGCTTTTCTTAATGGGAATCTTCCAGCTCCAGAAGGTTCAGCGTTAAGTACAGACATAGTCAAGCCAAGCCAAGCCGTAGGTTTTCTTTTTGACCCTGTATTACCCAGGAAAGTTATTTGCATATACTTTGTATTTTAAAGGTTTGAGATGTTTAGGAAAATTCACTATCAACAGAAAGGATTTGTGATTCCTTTTATTTTATTTCTGTGATGCTGGGGATGGATCCCAGGGCCTTGTACATGTGAGTGAGTGCTCCACCACTAAACTACACACCCCTTCCAGGTCTTCCCAGCCCTTCTGGCTGTGGCCAGGTCTTTTTAAAAAAAATTATGGTAAAACATGTTGTTAGGTGCCATCAAGTCAGGTCCAACTCATAGCAACCCCACATATGGTAAAATATAGATAACATAAAATATACCATCATAATCATTTCTGACTGTACACTTCAGCAGTGTTAAATACATTCATACTGTTGAGTCCACCAGATTTCCACTTGAAAATCTTAAGAAAATTTTACTATGTTTGTAAATGTAAGAGAACTTATTGTTAGGTGCCATCAAGTCGGTGTCTGACTCTTAGTGACCCTATGTACAATAGGTGAAACAGCATTGTCAGTGCCTCTCTGCTATTCATAGGGTTGTCAATGGCCAGTTGGTTTTTGGGATGGGTTGTCGGGTCTGTCTCCCAAGCCTACAGCACTTGGTGTTCCCAGGCGGTCTCCCATCCAAGTACTAACCAGGCCCAACCCTGCTTAGCTTCTGAGATCTGACGGGCTTAGACACCACAGTGATATGGCTGCTGGCTAAGAGAACTTAAGATTTGCCATATTTAAAAGCTCAATTTAGTTCATGATAAGATGCTTGGGAAGATTTTGAAAAGTGCTTAAAAAGAAATCAAATATATTAAATCCATTAGTGCATTTAAAGTACTCAAGGGAATTTAATTAAATGCTCAAGATAAAAAAATAAAGAAATGGGCTGGGGGTGTCACTCAGTGGAACAGTACTTGCAAAGTATGTGCAAGTCCCTGGGTTCAACCCCGGAGTAGAGAGAAAGAGAAAGAGAAAGAGAGAGACACAGAGAGAGAGAGGGGGGGGGGAGGGGGAAGGGAGAAGGGAGAAGGGAGAAGGGAAGGGAAGAGGAGAGAAGAGAGAGAAAGAAAGAGAATGTAACAATAAAGCCAGGTGTGGTGGCCCACAACTTAGGAGGCTAAGGCAGGAGGATTGAGAGTTCAAGAGTAGCTTTGGCTATATAGACCCTGTTTCAAAAAACAAAAATAAAGAATACAATAATAGAACATAATTTAGGTTACTGTTAGATTGCAAGTGAAGCATACTTGGTGAAATCATCCCAAATTTATATTATCCCTCTTGTTGAAAAGTTGGAGGTGAGCATTTCTAGGGTTGGCACAAAGTTTAGCAAATTTGTAGCTCTGGGCTCACCTTTCCCTCATGGTTGCAATGTGGCTGCAGCAGCCCTAGGCAGCCCATTCTTTCTTGACAGAAAGGTTTTCTTCCTTCGTTGGGGAGCAAAACCTTATCAACTTTTCTCTATAGATTTAGGATATGCCAGTATGAGGCCAGTCACTGGCAAACTGGGGTAACCACCTTGGCTTCAACCACTCACAATTCATTAATATCCTGGAATTAGGTCAAAGTCTGGGTCTGTTCACAGGGAAGGAAGGAGAGGTGGCTTCCTTCAGAACGTAACGCGGCATCCTCCACTCAGCGTAGCAAGTACCAGACACCAGGCTCAGTGGAGGAAATACACAGAAGCCCAGAGTGTTGTGGGGCACATGGACAGGACATGGAAATTCAGGGGGCACCAGGTCACCGAGGGATGGCTAGGGAGGGCAGGAAGGCCAGGGTAAAGGGAGTGGGGGGATGTGGAACAGGGCACACGGCTCCCTGCAGACAGGCAGGTGGAGGCTGTGCTGCATGCTGGGCAGAGAAGCCACCTATGCCAGCGTTTGGGGGGCCACAGGGAGCCTGGAATTCACGATGACATGGATGGACATGCGGGGGTATGGCGAGCTGGGCTTCGGTTCTGGGCATCACCCCAAGGCAATGGGAGCCAGCGAGCAGGGGAGGCATTTGGGAGATGCTGTGTTTAGGACCAGGAGGAAGAAAGATAGACAATCCAGGGACCAGGGCAGCCTTGGCCAGGGAGAAGGCTGTGCAGGTGCAGAGACGGTGGTGCAGGACAAACCAACTTGCCGGGGATCCAGGAGGCGGGCCTTTCACTCGCCCTGTGGAGCCTCCCCTGAGCTCCTGCCCAGCCTGGAGAGGCCCAGCCACCAGGCTTAGCCCTGAGACCCCTCTGCCTCCCTGGGGGCCAGCCTCGCCCCTGGCTGCTGGCCACACCTGTGAGAGTCTGGGCTCTGCAGGCAACAGCCAGCAGGGGCCTGGATGACCTGCCAATGCATCCCAAAGACAGGACCTGCCTCCTGCTGCTTTCCCAGCACATTTCACAGAGGCCACCAGACAGCTCCCAGCCATCGCTGACCCCAGAGGCTGCGGTGTTTGACTTTAAAACGAGGTCCATGCGTGGGCCCTGCAGAGGGAGAGGGGGATGTCACCCTGGCCAGGGGCGGGGCTGGGCTCTGAGGCCTTTGGTTTGTGCCACGCAGCAGCAACAGAAGTGGCCGAGCAAGTGGGCAGCCTATTTTGCTTTCTTCTGTCATCACCCAGGGACAGAAAATGGAAAATTACCTCTACCCCTGCTTGTCCCCACACGGGAACTTGGGTTCCTTGGAGGGAACGGCAGGGCCTGGCTGTGTGACCAGCCAGCTGGCAGGACACCTGGGCCATCGTGTGTGGTGCAGGCTCCCTCCCAGCCATCTCTGAGCTCCCTGCTCATCTTCTCTTGGCAGGCTGCTGAGCGCCAGGAGCTCAGTGAGCTTTTCAAGGGAGCGATGCTGCTCGCCTTGGTTTGCTGTGCAGCCCACATAGGGAGTGACTCATGCTGAATGTACCTCGTCTAGACAGTGACAATGAGCAGAGCCCATCACTGTGAGATGAAACTGCAAAACATCTGCCCCAACTCTCCTCACCCTGGAAGCATCTGTTTGTCTCTACTGCCCTATACACAATGCTGCCACACGCCTTCTGCCCCATCCAACGTGGCTGAGTGTGGGATTGCCACTCCACGCTTCACCAGCCCACCACACCTGAGAACCAGAACCAGCTCTGCTGTTCAGCAACAGGCCCAGCCCCTCCAAGCGGAAGGGAAGATCAAACTAAAGTAAGGATTTTAGTGAGCAATTAAGAAACAAGGTCAGCGGAGGATCTAACAGAGCAGAGGAAATCTTGTTATTGTTAGGTACTGTGGAGTCAGGTCCGACTCATGGAGACCCTATGCACAACAGAACACAGCACTACCCAATACTCGGCCATGCACACGATCTTTTTATGTTTAGTCCCATGTTGCAGTCACTATGTTTATTCTCATTTTGAGTCATGCCACATCAGCAAAAGGAGGTCCCAGGAGCTTTACTTCCTTCCCATCATTAAAGTTGATTCTACTTCGAGGAGGTAATTCTTCCCCAGTTGTTTCTTCAATGGCTTACAGCCTAGGGGGCTCATTTTCCAGCACTGTATTTGACAGTGCTTCTCTGCTATTCATAGGGTTTTCAGTGGCTGTTTTGGGAGTGGGCTGCCAGGTCCTTCTCCCTAGTCTGTCTTAGTCTGGAAGCTCAGCTGAACCCTGTCCACAATGGGTGGCCCTGCTGGTATCTGAAATACTGATGGCATAGCTTTCAGCATCTCAGCAACACACAAGCCCCCACAGCACAACAAGCTGACAGACAAGTGAGGGAGAGTAGATCTCAGTGGTTAGTAAGTAACACACTCATACCAGGGGTGCCAAAAAATGCATACACATTTAAAGAGATGTTATCTAAGTATGTATTACTTCTCAAAGTTGAATTGAATTAGGTAGTAGTGTGTAGTATAACATTCTGGATTATATTTCTGTATCAGGTCAGAACAAGCATACAATACATTGTTAAAACAGCAGAATGGAAAGTTTTCATCCCAGGATATGTATACATTTTGGGGGGCACCCTCTGTGTGTGTGCGTGTGTGTGCGCGCGCGCGCGCGCGCGCTCGTGCATTTGCGTTTGTGTATAGAAAAAAAATGAGTTGCCAGCTTGAGAAATAGAGAAAGCAATAGGCAGTCCTAAGAGCATCTTGGGTTGGCAGATTCTAACCCCTGGAAAGCAAAAATGCTGATGTAAGTGCAAATCGATTGCACCGTGGCAGGTCACAGTATGGCCCACGTCTGCCCTTCAGCACCTTCCTAACTTATGCAAACCGTACTTCCTATAGCTTTGTTGCTATAGGATGATGACCGAAACCCACAGACATCTTTATAGGGAGGACTGTCTTATTTCAGCCATTCCCAGGAGGATAAGGAGTCACCACCAAGCTGGCCAGGAGGGCTGTGAAGGGCAGCTCAGGTTTTGACCTCAGGCAGAGCTGGGTTGGGATCTGCACCCTGTTACTCAGCAACTGTGCTATCCTGGGCAAGTTACTCAACTTTTCTGAGCCTTGCTGTCCCGTATGTAACCAGAATAATTCTGAGGACATCCAGGGCAGGTGCAGAGGAGGTGAGCTCTGATGTGTGGGACATGTGAGGTTTCTGGCAATGTCCTGTCACAGGAAGGTAAAGCGACTTCATGGAACATTCTAGAAGGGTTTTTGTATCTCCTATGTGTCAGCGGCTCTGGATCTAGATGGGACCAGGTGTGAACGCTGCCCTCAGGAGCCTGTAATTTACACTCCCACTGAGGTCGATGAGGAATAAAATAAAAACAGGGTCTAGGCTAAGGCAGGAGGATCATGAGTTCAAGGTCAGCCAGGGCTGCATAATGAGCTCTAGGTATAGCCAGACCCTGTCTCAAAAAAATCAGCCAACCAACCAAATAAGGTCTCCCAGAGCAGGAGGCACAGGGGCTGACAGAAGGCAACTAGATGGGGTGGATGAGCCCTCTGAGCCTCAAAGCCAGGTGTGACCTAAACCACTGTCCCCCAACACCTGGGCTGCCTCCATCCTACACCACCCGTGCATCTCAACTGCGTTATTCCAGGCTGGAAAGGAGACAAGATCAGCGCTAAACCCACCCACCACGTCTGTCCCACTGTGGGGCTCAGGTCCTGTAAACTCACAGCAGACACAGGGTGATAGAGAAGAACCAGGGTCCCAAGTTCCAAAATCCTGTGGGTGCGGAAAACCTGCCTGACAGGCTGGAAGGTGAAGGAGCAGAGGTGGTCTCTGCCACTGCTTCAGCAAGGCTGGGGCCCTGGGGTGCCTGCACTTGGCCTTTCTGGTTCTCACAAGGCTTTGGGCCTGGCCTCTTGGGACACTCGCTGTGAGTGTCTACAAATGGAAAGCTCTTAGCAGACAATGATGGCCTACCTGGGATCAAGTCTATCACCCAGTGCACAGAAAAACAATTCCCCATGGGCCTGGCAGTGGGAGAAGTGGAGAGCGGCATTAGAATGGAAGAGGCAATTATGGAAGTTGTAACTGGCAGTCTGGTTTCTTATAAGAAAGAAGTCGCCTATTCATCCTGAGTTGACAGAGGCTGAGAGGACACAGAAAGTAGGAGACAGAGTCCAGGTGTTTCAAAGTGCCAGGGCGTCAGTGGATTGGTTGCACCCTGAGAGGAGAGACGGTTATGTTCTACACAGTTAAAATTGCCGAGACTAGTCCTGAACCACGCAAAAATAAATCACAGCCCCCAGACTAACCTCAGATGGGCCACTCTTGTACCTTGTCCCAAATCAGCTTGCTTAGCCAATGTGGTAGGTTGGATTAAGGTCTCAGATGTAATTTAAGAAATCAGGGCTGGGCGTGGTGGTGCATACCTGTCATTCCAGCGCTCTGGAGGCTGAGGCAAGAGGATTGAGTTCAAGAGCAGCCTGGAGCCTCTGCCCCAAAATGGAATAATACATACATACATACATACATACATACATACATAGGAAATCCACAAGACTGCAGCTGGGCTGTTGTCAGTGACCTCTGCTTCTCCCCCATCTGTGTCTGTACATCTTTGTGAGGCCGTCTAGAGGTTGGTACAAGAGTAAGGAAGATAGGATCACAGTGCTTACCTTGGGGGCTCCCACTCGACTTTGACTCGAAAATGTCAGCAATCCATTCCTTCGAGGGCGGACACCTCCCTGTGAAAGCAAATGATTTAAAAAGTGCTTCCATTGAGCTTTATAAAAGAACATTCTGGAACCGAAATTTACCTGAAACAACAGTTGTTTTATTGTTGGGTGGTTACAAGTTTCACCTTAGGCAAATGGATTTCCCGTGAGTGCTTTGTCATTGTCATTTTCTTTGACAACTTTTACCCTATTGATTCAGGCTAGCGACCAGAGTGCACTATGCAGAAAACCAAAGTGGTAGAGCTGAGGGTCTGTGGTAGCACCAGTTCATCCTAACCATCTCATTCCATCATATTTAGAATGTACTTTTTGCATTCCTGTTCATTTTCTTAGGCATGGTTGGTACTGTGCTTACATGGGAGGGGGTCCTCGTTCTCAGCAGATTTGAGCTCAGGTGTTTAGGCAAAAGTTCTGGGCCATTCAAGACACTTTGAGATGGCTCAGGAGAAAGGGGCACACATGTTTGGAGACGGAGAACAGCAGAGGCTGCATCCTGTGCAGGGAATCGGGGTTTCCATAACACGGTTTTTCAACTTGTTTGGTTTTGAAGCTGGGGATGGAACAGACCCAAGGTCTTCGGGCCACTAAGCATGTGCTCTCCTGTCGAGCTGTGTCCCTTGCCTCACTTCAGATTTTTCAGTGTTGCTTAGATCTGGTTAAAAGAACAGAGGTGAGTGAATGCCAGTGCAAGGGGCCATACTTGGCCCTCACGGATGTGCTGTCTGCGGCTGTTTCCTGCCACAGTGGCAAAGCTGAGCCATTGTGACAAGGACTGTATGATCTGCAAAGCCAAGAATATGCCACACCTGATCCCTTTTTTTTTTTTTTTTTTTTTTTTGACGTTACTGGAGGTTGAACCCAGGGCCTCGCACTTGCATGCTCTGCAAGTGCTGGACCACTGAGCTGCACCCCCAGCCCATTTTTTTACTTTTTGAGACAGGGTCTCACTAAGTTATGCAGATTGCCTCTGGTCTCAAACATGCGATCCTCCTGCCTCCGCCTCCACAGCCACTGGGATTACAGGCGTGCGCCACTGCACCCGGCTCTGCACCTGATCCTTTACAGGCAAAGTTCACCCACCCCTGCTGCAGAGGAAATTGCATTTTCCAAGGGCACTTCCTTCCCAAAGTCATTAGAAGCTTGGAACAGGGTTTCCCCAAACTTCAGGAGATAGGGGGCAGGCAGATGTGTGTTTGCAGCGCTGCATGTTCTCCCACAGCCATGTCAATGGTAGCAGACTAGAGGGTGGCTGGGTTGACCAGGCGATCAACACAGGACAGTTAGTGATGAGTAAGGAATGAGTAAGGAAGAAGGGTGCGAATCCTGCACAATGGGATGATTTTATTAGCAAGACATTGTGGCAAGGGCAAGAAAACTCTAAAGAGGAAGCAGTTTGGGGCTAGGAGAGATTCCACTGTGGTCCAGTCCAAAGGCCCAGGCTCAGGGCCCAGCTCTGAGACTTCTGGCCAAACCAAGGTCACTTAACCTCTGTGACCTCACTGCTCCTATCTGTGGCATGGCGGGAGCTGTCTAGCAGTGGATCAATAAGAGGCCCTTGAGCTTTCAAATCCTTAACCTTGTGGAAATAGTTTTCTTTAAACACTTTAAGAAAAATTTTAAATTATTTTTTGTTTTTTTGAGACAGGATGTTGTGAGATAGGATGTTGTGCCAGTACCTCAGGCTGGCACTGAATTTAGGTCCTCCAGCCACAGCCTCCCAAGGACTGGGATTACAGGTGCGGGCCACCATGACTACCCTGCTTCTTTTTTTTTTTTTTTTCCCTTTCTCGCACTGGGAGTTGAACTCGGGGCCTCACACATATTTTGCAAATGCTCTACTACTGAGCTGCACCCCAAGCCCATTTTTTATTTTTTATTTCGAGACAGCGTTTCACTAAATTACACAGGCTGCCTCTGTCCTCAAATTTGCAATACTCCTGCCTCCACCTTCTGAGTGCTGGGATTACAGGCGTGAACCATCACACCTGGCCTGAGTTTTTTTTTTTTCTTAAAGGAACAGACTTCAGGAAACCTGGGTGGGTTGTGTTAATAAACTAAGCAAAGACGATTATGCAACATAGATCCACAAAGGCCTTCAAAGTCTACCTTTGGCCCTTACAGGTGACAGAGGGCACTTTTATGCTCACCTCAGCTTGTGGCACCAGGAAAGGTGTGCACATTGGCTTGCAAAGGTGAGATACCAGTGTCAACCAGCAAGAAGAGACACCCAGCAGCTGTTCCCAACATCACACCCAGGCAGAGCTTGGGTTTGCAGCATGGGTGGGGTGGGGGCTGGGGATCTCCTCCAAAGGCAAAACTAGGAGTCTAAGGGATCGTGGAGGGACAATACTGAGAACAGGTTGGGAAGTGCTGGGTTGGGGGCCAGTACCATCCCATGGGCAAAGCTCGCTGCATGAACACAGTGGGGAAAACCATCTTGTGAGGCGTGGCAGACTTAATTTGTGACAGAGGAATTATAGTGTTTTGGGAACATGAAAGCAATAATCCCCATTCAAGTGCTCTCTAGATTCCTCTGAATTCCACAATTCCATTGGATATGCAAATGCCCATTAAGAACCAAACTTACTGCCTGGCCAGGCATGGTGGCACGTGCTGGTCATCCCAGCATTCGGGAGGCTAAGGCAGGAGGGTTGACTACTTAAGGCCAGCCTGAGCTATGCAGGGAGACTGCATCTCAAACAACAACAACAACAAAAAAAAACAAGCCGGGTGCGGTGGTGCCTGTAATCCCAGCGGCTCAGGAGGTGGGGGTAGGGGCAGGAGGATCACAAGTTTGAGACCAGAGGCAGTCTGCGTAATTTTGGGAGACCCTGTCTCAAAAAAAAAAAAGAAAAAAAAGGCCGGGGCGCAGCTCAGTGGTCCAGCATTGCAAAGCATGCAGGCTTGAGGCCCTGGGTTCAACCCCCAGTACCGCAAAAAACAAAACAAAACAAAACAAAACCAAAACCAAAACCAAAAAAAACTGGGCATGTGAGTACATGCCTGTAATCCCAGCAACTCAGGAGGTGGAGGCAGGAGGACCATGAGTTTGAGGCCAGAGGCAGCCTGCGCAATTTATCGAGACCCTGTCTCAAGACAAAAAATGAAAAATGGGCTGGGGGTGCAGCTCAGTGGCAGAGCACTTGCAAAAGAATGTGCAAGGTCCTGGGTCCAGTACCCCAGTACTGTAAACAAAACAAGCCAGCCATGTGACGAGAAGCCCTGACCGTGTGAGGCTCGTATGGTCCCTCCTTTCCTGTGCCCCCTCAACACCTGTCCTGGCTCTTCTTCTCCTAAAGGTGCTCAAGGTCACTCCCCGCACTTTCCTGCAGAGCCAAAGAGAAAGCAGAACCTCCCATGGAAAGGGAGCCCCAGATCCTTGAAAAATAATGTAACAGGGAGGAGAAGCTGGGTGTCAAGGCCATGCAGCCTGCCATTCGCCTGGCCCTCAGGGCAAGGTCGCCTGTGGCTGGGGGAGGGTGGAGCTGGGTGGGCATCATACTTGGGCAGTGTTGCTTACACCCTGCCAGGTGTAGGCACCGTCCTGAACAGTGTGTGCTGGTTGCTCTTTGCAGCTTACAGGGAGGGCTAACATGAAGACAGGCACTCAGGCAACAACGGGCTCCACTGGAAGAGAGGAGAGTCAGAGATTCCACACACCCCCGTGTTGAAAAAGCCAAGTTCAGCTGGGTGTGGCTATTTGGGAGTCTGAGCCAGGAAGATCGCTGGAGCCGGTGGCTTCTGCGCGTGCCCTCTGCTGTTTATCAGACGCGTGCTTTGCCTGAGGTTGTCCTGACCCTGCCTCACCACTGAGTCGGACGTGGGGGCCGGGGCCCAGGTAATGCCTAGTTCACTGGCTGTTGGAGAACTGAGTAGGACACAGATTGGGCAGGACACCAGAGAGGCACGTGCAGGCTGGGTGGGCCTACCCATCTCTCCTCTCTCTCTGGGAGGCAGCTCCCAGCTTCCTCTGGGCCGGGGTGGCCCATGACTGCAGCTCTGGCTGGGCAGGGAGATCAGCGCCCATGGCCCACTCCGTGACATCCCTCTTCCTTCCTCACTGTGCTGGGGACTGAATTTGTGATAGCAGCGTGACTCTGGAGGGGTGCCCCACCACCGTGTCCCACCAGGCCAGTGCTGTCACCACAGCCGGGTCGACTTAACCCAGCTGGCCCGCACTGTGGAGCGTGTGCACTGCTACTCTGGGGAACATAGCTAGGCTTCAACTCTGACTTCGAGCGCAGAGCGAGCATGGGTGGAGCAGGTGCCACCCCTGATGGGGCTCACGGGACCCTCCCAACCATGTCCTTCCACCCTCCTTCAGGTTGGATGGACAGAGGAAGCCCTGGGGTACCCTTGGCAGTGGCCTCACCTTGGAAAGTCTAGGTCCCTAGATGTCTGTGCGAGGGCCCCTGCCAACCCGTTCCCCTGCCCCAGCACCACCCAAGCAAGAACGTTCTGTCGTGTTTGAGCCAGAGTGTGTTTTGGGGTCTATTTATTACAGAGCTAGCGTTATCCTAATACAATCGTTGCTAAATGGCCACAGTACATTGATGCTATAATTGCACATACTTTTACTCACTGAAGGAATGTCCTCGAGCCTCAAGATGCTAAATGTTCCGAACCGAAATATTAAAAAGGTTAGTTGCTCTGGGGAGAAGGGAACATCATGGCGAGGTAGTTGCTCACATTGTTGACTGTGTGACTGTGGAGGGCCTGGGCCCTGCTGCTCCCAGAGACTGTGGGACCAGCTGGCTCCAGGTCCTGGTTTCCCACCCACCCACACACACACAGTCTGATCTTGATTTATCCATGTGCACAGCGGGACGCTAACCTAAGCTTGTCTCCACCTTAGCAGAGGTCGGCGAACCGTGGCTCACGGGGCCTGACCTAGCCCGAAGCCTACTTTCATACAGCCCTTGAGCTGAGTGGTTCTTTTACACTGTAAAAAACAAAGGACATGCAACAGAGATGGTATGGAGCTGCAAAGACCGGACTATTTATCGGGCCCTGCTTCAGAGTGGGTGGGAAATTACAAAGGGTCTAGGTTAGTGCCTGGCTCAAATTTAGCATGGAATACAAATACATATATACAGCATAGCCATCAATGTCTCCAAAAATAAAGTGTCACACAGCGAAGGCAAAATAAAGACACAAAGAGCCATGTCTTATTATGGCCACAGATACTTTTAAATTAAAAAGTTGCTGGTAGTCCTTGGAGTAGAGACTAAAGAGAATAGTTCCCCTTTATGGAAAAGGGACCTGACAGTGGCCAATGAACGCTTGGGACATGGTGGCCTGGCTCAATTTAATATGTTAAAAATGATGGAAATGTTCTAGGACACCACTTCAGGTAGATGGTATAAAAATGCAAAACTGAGTTAGTGACACTACTCCACTGGTTCCTTCGATAAAGTGACCTGCCACCTCAGTGTGTTTCTCACGGAGGTCTGTTAGTGCCAGGCAGACAACACAGAAAGCTGGTCTTTCAAAGCCTGAGGAGGTGGCTAAGTGGCTAAAAGGGTGCTGGGCAAACTGGTCTGACTGTCAGGGAGATTAGTCCTAGCAGCTTCATGTCTCACTGAGACCTGAGTTCTTTAAGTACACCTGTGAATACTAGCCCCAGGGTGAGGGGCATGTCTATCCGGGGAGAGGGAGAGGAAAGTTCTAATTCCTAAGCTATGAAAACACAACCCACACCCTGCTCCACACGCACAGCAGTGTTGAGGGTTTGGAGCGACACTGCTAGATGAAGTGGCTGGACTTTTCGTGGCCCTAACTTCTGTCTTTACATAGTAGGCGGTAACACAGCGTGCGCTCTGAAGGATATCCTGGATATACCATACGTGGTGCAGCTTTCAGATCAGCAATGACAAAACCAGCTGTGCGCCTGGTTTTCCCTCCAATCATTTGCAGTTCTTGTTACAATATGTACTTTATACAATCGAGAAGGTGCAATCTTTGCATGACAACCAGACACTCTCAAAGGTGACTAAAGCTCAGAAAATTAATGATCAACAAGGAAATCACAGTACAAAGGAACCCTGTTCACTCACCAATGTTAAGAAAACTTCAGGAGAACAAGTTTTTTCACACTCAGATCACGTGATGAGAGCCTTTCTCTCATCAGGGGGCTTTTGGTTCTGAAACGAAATTGGGTAGGCCATTTGTGTGGTTTCTCTGGGTAAGTTCCATTTATTTATCACTGTACAAAAAAATGTGGCATTCATATGAAGAGAAAGGAAGTTAGTATACCCAAGTATTCAGTATTTTAACACTGTGAAACTCTACTTTTATAACAGGGCTTTTTAAAATGGAGAAAACTTTTGGAAAAAATTTTTAAAAAGAAACTTATGATTTATTAGAGTACAGGATCCAAAACACGTTTTTAGAAAAATATAAAGTGCCCAAATACCAACTTACACGGGTGACATAGGCTTCCTGGAGCCAAATGAAGCATTCATGAAGAAACACATTTAAAAACAGTCTAGATACATATTTACAGTTAGGTCAGTAAAGGTAAAACCATCTTTCTTGACTTTGATGTTACCCTAAGAAAAATGGAAACCAAACCAGAAACCCCACGATTAGAACTCTCAGCATGCTCCACAGTTTCTTGGTAATGCATCTCAGTAATGGTAATTCCGTAGGAGGTGATTTTTACTTTCAAATGAGTAGTGTACAGTCCCCACAACCCCGGGCAGGCTACGTGTGCTGAGTGGTTACATTTTCAAATCAAGTTCAAATCGTCTGACTTTGGATTTGACGGGCTGAGGAACAGGGCCACCAGCCACCGGCTAATTCAGGCTGGGAGAAGCCGGCTGGCCACATCCCCAGCTTTCCAGTAACTGCCCCATGGCCTTCACTTGCTACGGAGTGGCCTCAGGTGGCTTCCCGAACCTTGGTCGTGCCAGGGCTTCCGAAGGGCAAACAAGCAGCAGTCACTCATGTGGTGAAGGAATACCGCATGCAAAGGACAAGCACAGCAAGGCTGGGCAGCAGCCCGCAGAGCCTCGCTCACAGGAGCAACGGTGCTAGCATTTCAACAGAGCGTGGAGGAACTAGGCCCTAACTCCAGAAGGCAGCTTCTACTGCTTAATAACAAAACAGCTCGCTTGAGAACTGGCAGGTGACCAGGGATGGGAGTCCCGGAGCTGCATAGAGACTCGGTCCCTTCATGTTCAGTGACTAAGAACAACAAAAAGGAGCCAGGGGTGTCCCAACACCAGGCGTCCCTGTGAAACCTGAGGGCATGGTGTCTTAGACTGGTGAGAAGTCAAATGACACACAGATCTCCTTTCCCATACGTCCAACACTCTTAAAAATAGACTTGCTGGAAAAATAAAGATTTGCCAGTTGCGGTGGCACGCGCCTGTAATCCAAGTGACTCGGGAGGCGAAGGCAGGAGAATCACGAGTTCGAGGCTGGAGGCAGCCTGAGCTAACTTAGCGATACCCTGTCTCAAGATAAAAAATGAACTAGGGTGAAGCCCAGTAGTAGAGCACTTGCAAAAAGTACGTGCGAAGCCCCGGGTTCAACTCAAAAGTACCATCAAAAAAACCTACCAAAAAATAAAAAACTTTTTTTCCCTACCTTGTCACATTGAAAAGGGTCTGGAAGTGAGTCTAAGGAATGACCAAGGGTATGAAATCTCTCTCCTCTCTCTTAAAATTAAGGTTCATTCGTTTTCCTTGATTAGAAAAGCAAAACCCCATTTCTTGGTCTTTGGAGACCAGAGAGCATGATTTTTAAAAGCAAATATTTTAACATCAGATCTGAATGTCTATGAAAAGAAACCCATCACTGACTTAAGACCTACTTTTGATACCGGAATAGAGTTTTAAAAGTTAAAACAAAAAACAAAAAGTCACCTTAAAAAAAGGAATAGTAGGTGAGTGTGGAGAAACCCACTTGTAAAGGCCATTAGTATGCATTTTCTCAGAGAATCTTATGTAATAAAATAGAAAACTCATGATTTGTAGAAATGTGCATAAATCCGAGAGGAATATAGAAGGGAAAACTGTGCTATTCTCCCAATTTAAATTAAAAAAAAATAAATGCTTGAAATCTTGTTTCATGTATTAGCAAAAAAATAAATTCTACTGATTCTAATCACTATTAGCTTGTTACTGTCCCCATCCCCAAGCTGCTGCCAAGACAGCACAAAACTTCCCCTCTGAATATGCAGTGAATTCAGGGTAGGAAGCTAAGCAACCCTGCCTTTGGACAGCACCCGCTCCATGGAGAAGTCGGGAAGAAGTTATTGCCAATGGGGAGCCCATCTGTCCAGCTAATGAAATGTTGAGACAAATGCAGACAGACACAAGGGTGGAAGGTGGACAGAAAGAACAGAGTGTTGACTGTGAGACCTCATGAAGACAGAATGTCACAAACTGTCACCACGGGACAAGCAGACAAGCCATGCCACTGAACACAGTGCCTCTCAAGTTAGTTCACTAGTGTAGCGGGGAGCAACATCGTCTTTGCGGCTGGAGGAGAGCACACGCCATCTAAACCGGGGCGGCAGCCAGCGCTGCTGGTGAAGTGGCTTTCCTGGTGGAGCAGGCCCGCAGGGAGCGGCGGACACGGCCTTCCGGAAACCTGTTCCCTTGGAAGGTAGCAGCAGCGGCAAAGGGACAGTGTCCTTGGCAGGACTTTACTCATCTATGCTCTCCTTCTTTGCACTGTAAATGTTCTGCACCGTTTCGTAGATGAACTCCAGGTCCTCTGGGTAGCGCATCCCCAGCTCTGCATTGGGGACGTAGTGAGTGCCAGTGAACTCTGAGAAATAGCGTCCCACATCGGGGTGCGAGATCTCCTGAGGCTCCACGTTGTACTCCAAGTTCTCTGTTGGCAAAGAGGCAGGACATTCTCATTACATTTCCGTTTCGGTGGCAGCTTTTTGCCTGCACACCTCTGCCACCCCTTCAAAGGTGTTTCTGAGGTGGACGAAGAGGAGAGCCAAGAGATGTCTACAATATCAGGGGAGGAGATAAAAGGCAGGGAGTGGCCCTCTGGGGAGGCAAGGATGGTGGCCCAGGGCCCTCATCGGCTCGACTGGGAACAGAAATATCTTCCTAGTCTCCCAAGTACGACGTTAGGCTCTGACAGCCCCAGCAGAGCCTCCTGGGGACTGGCAAACTGGGAACACCACGTCCCTCTGGTCTGACCTGACAAACAGCTGCTGTATGGGCAAGATAACTGGATCCTTGCTTCTCATGCCGGCTAGTGGCAAGGCTTCAGAAGCCACCTACCCACAGACCCACTGTGCTTTTCCCTGCTAAGATGAGCCCCTGCCACAAGTCATACCCTTCCACCTGAGTGCCTTTCCACACTGGCCATGTGCTCCCTGAAGGGAGCAGCCACTTCCCAGGGCTGCTGCAAGAATGGACAGTGGCTGCACCTCCAGACCCTGCCCAGCTCCTGGCCGCTTCTGTTGGCACCACCCCTAGGAAAGCCATTTGCCTCCTCTCAAGGATCTCTATCTTGCCACTAGAGAAACAAACAGAAAAAACTTTACAAGTCCTATGCTGCATACACCTGTGATCCCAGCAACTTGGGAGGATGAGACAGGAGGACTGAGAGTCCGAGGACAGGGGCAGCCTGTGCAACTCTAAGAGACCTTGTTGCAAAATAAAAAATAAAAAAGGACGTGGGGGTGTGGCCCAGGGGTACAGTATTTGACTAGCATGTGTGAGGCCTTGGGTTCAGCCCCAGCTACTGTGGGGAAAAGAAAGACTTTAAAATGGCTTAAATAAAGCTGGGTATGGTGGTGCCACATGTCTGTAATCCTAGAATTCGGGACGCTGAGGCAGGAGGAGCACCATGAGTTTGAGGCCAACGTGGGCTATGTAGCCAGAGTTACACAGTGAGGCAAAAAAAAGGAGGAAAGGAAGGAAGGAAGAAAGGCAGGAAAGAAAGGAAAGGTAAGGTAGGGAAAAGAAAGGGAAGAAAGGAAGGAAAAAGAAAAGAGAAAGGCGAGAGAAAGAGAGAGAAAATTACAGGCAAGGTATTTAAAAGGCTAAAGTCCTTTTACATGGCTCATCCCCAGAAAATATTTGAAATATAGCCCCTCTGTGGGCCAAAAATGGATGGCAACTTGTGTGACCCTGATCCAGCGGCTCAGCCACATCCTCCATGACCTGCTCCCAGGGCAGCCTCCACCTGTGCAGTACGCCACCGCATTACAGAGACTGCCTCTTGAATTAATTTGAGTGAGAGGGCAAGCCTATTGTCTTTTTCTTCCCTTGTGAGCTTTTTGTTGTTATTTTGTTTTTGTTTTTAAGACAGAGCCTTGCTATGTAGCCCAGCTTGGCCTTGAACTTGCAATCCTCCTACCTCTGCCCCGCCAAGTGCTGGGATTATAGTTGTGCACCACCATCCCCGACTAGCATATTATTTCTTAAACAGGTTAAACATTTGGAAATATCAAGCCACGACCTTCAGAGGTCTGATGCCTCCAAAGCACAGGGAAATGCAGGCATTGTCCCTTACTTTCCCTTCCCTGATGTTTGTCCCTGGAGAGAGGTAGACAGAGCAGTATAACTCTGTGTGTGTATGTGTGTGTGTGCGTGCGCGTGTGTGTTCCCTCTTCTCCCTTTTAATCACAAACAAGAGTCAAAAGCAATGTAGTGCCGCTCTGTTGTTTCAGGCTGTTTCTTCGGCATGTCGTTAGGGATGCAGCAGTGTGAGAACCAACACTGCTAAGGAAATCGTATACAAATCACATGTGAAGATGGATGTGGGGAGGTTACCGTGGCACTCACGGCAGTGAGCAGAAGCAGGGCAGAGGTCTACCTGAAGGACCTTGGGCAAGTAAGCGATGGCACAGTCACTCAGTGAAGTACTGAAAGAGCAGCTCGTTCTGAACATCCTCTGGGAGAGGTAGGGATAAAAATATGAAGACCAGCACCTGGGTGTCCTACACTGCATGGCACAGTGACCTGTAACCCATGGACTCTTAAATCGGGCACTTACAACTTGGAGGCTAGCCTGGGCTACGCTGCAAGACTTTCTCAGAAAACCAAACCAAACAAAACCCTCCCCAACCACATGTGGGGGGCTGACATCACGCCAGGTTCCATGGCAGCTCCACAGCACCAACCCAGACCCTGCTCGGGAGGAGCCCCCAGGCCCTGTTGCAGCTGACCAAGAGACCTGCCCACGGGCTCAGGCCCAGCCCCAGCCCTCTCAGAGCTGAGGGGAAGCAGATGTGAGAAGCCCTAACCAGCAAGTGGGGGACACAGCCACTGCACATCCCGTCAGCGGCGATCGGATGCACCGAGCCCACGGTCTTGGGACCCCAGGTTTTCTAAGAGGAAGCTGGCCGGCCTGAGCTCCCTGCAGGCTCGCTGCTATGCCCATCAGTTACCACAGATGACTCCAGTTTCTTCTTTACATTTTCCATTTTTTAAATGCTGGAACTGAGAAAATCAATAAACACAATACAAAACAAAAGCCAGGAAAGGCTTTGCCATGCCATTGGCTGAGATAATGCCGTTTGCTGCTGGATGCCGCCACCCTCCCTGGCCAGTCATGGCTGCACTCTGCTTGGGGACCCATGGCAACGTCATCATGACCTGTGCCATAGCTGCCAAGGGCCCCACACTTGGGTTTTCTTCCTGAGTTGTACAGAAATATTAGTTAAAGTGGGAAGAACATGGCACACACCAAGAGATAAAGTCTCCTCTACTCTAAAGGGACCACTGTGCTTGGCACTGGCAGGCAGGCAGGACAGAGAGATTTAGAATAAAACGAATTTCAGTGGTCAACTGAATCCCTGCTTTGTGGCCAGTGTGCTGAGGAAATGGTGCCGCGTGGGGGGCTACTCTACACCCACAGGGACATGGGTGGCCAGAAACGGGAGCTGCTGCTGGCTTGCAAAGGGTGGAGGCCAGGGATGTCGCTGGACAGTAGAGTGCACAGGCTCGCCTGGTACCAGGGGTAACTAGACCTGACGCCGACAGCACTCAGGCCAAGACCTTGCCACAAAGAGGCTCCGATGCCTACCGTAGCACCGCAACCCCTTTCCTTCTCTCTCCGTGTTACTGAGCGGCAGATGGTGCTGGTCACTGCCCACAGATCTGTAGGGACATGACTGCAGCTATGGCACAGAACTCTGAGGTGGCTCCCAAACCAAAAGCTCCTCTAAAAAGCCCAGGAAAGAACAGTAGGAACCCACTTACCAGGTAAAAGGGAGGCCCAGGCAGGCCTCAGGGGTAGAAACGTGGCTTTGAGAGCTAGCAGCACATGAACAGCCAAGGCTACGAGCGCCACAGTGGAAGAGGCGAGAAGTGTTCTGTGCTGGCCTGTGAGGGGCCTAGGAAGGCACCGCACTGCGCTCCTCTCCCCTGGCCACAGCCAGCACACAGCCAGGCAGCAGCACAGGGTAGGGACGACACCAGCAGAGCACGGGAACAACTTTTTAGTCTAGGGATCTTCTAAGTCTCCAAACTCAAGCAAGGCAGCCTGCTAACGTTACTTGCAGTCCCTTGGTTCAGTTGCCACCTCAGAGACAGTAAAGCTACCCACCAGGTCTGGAATCTTTTTCAACATTACTCAACGTGGCGACCTACACACAGCACACTGCGTGTTCACTCAGGCACAAGAGATGAATTTCCAAATTTCCAACAGGAGAAATCTGAACACCTAAAACCAAACACTCATTTTGACCTATTCCTGAAAGCCCATTTTAAGTCAATGTTAGTGATTCTAGAAACGCGAATACCAAATGGACGAAGTCTTAACAGCAATCCTTACAAAAGACACCAACCGCATATGGGGAAGCCAGGGACCCTGGGTCCTGGTGCTGATGGAAAGAAACCCCCCCTTTCCTGTGGTGATGTACTGAGGGGTACACCGCATAAAACGCTTACCACACGGTCCATGGGGGGCGCACAATCCAGCAAATCATTCCATACCTTTTTTCTCCTTCTTTGAGGGTACCGGGGGTCTGAACCCAAGGGCTGTGCACATACTTTGCAAGAGCCCTACCACTGAGCTGCACCCCGACCCATTTTTTATTTATCTTGAGACAGGGTCTTACTAAGTTGCACAGGCTGCCTCTGGCCTTGAACTTGCGATCCTCCTGCCTCTGCCTCTCAAGCTGCTGGGATTACAGACATGTGCTATCACCTCTGGCATCATTCCATAATCATCTGTTTCTGTTTAGAAATTGTGAGTATGGTTTTTTTTTTTTTTTAAACTGGATTCAGCTTCAAAAGTTGAACATCCCCATCAGCCTCCATCCAACACACGGAGCACACTAGCCCTCCGCACTGGCAGAGGTTAGGCTACCTGCAGTCTTAGGAAGCAGATTCTCCCCCATATCGCTGCTATACAGGATCTTCACTCAGCGCTGATGAAATAGTAACTAACATGAAAACCTTCTCCTGTCCTTTCGAAACCCATGACAGCTCTGTGCACTCCTGTTTCTGTTACTGGGCCTACTGAGGGCCCACCTCATGCTCCAAGCCAGCATGAAGAATGCGGCAGGATAGATAAGATAGGGCTCTCTGCCAGGCTTCTGGCTTTAAATTCACACTTTCTAAGTTCAAACGGAAGCAGCATTCATGTACTGCAGTCTCTGCATGTGCAAATTCACTCAGCATACACGAGCATGCTACCTGTCTGTCACACTACTTTAACTGTTGTGTTCCTTTTAATTTTTATTTATTTAGAGGCAGCGTCTCGCCATGTAACCCCAGCTGGCCTATGAAGACTAGGCTGGCCTTGAACTGGCTTTAATCCTCCTGCCTCACAGCTTCCCGAGTGCTGGGATTACAGGCGTTCAGCCACCACATGTGGCTCATGTTCCCTTTTATTAATAAAATTAATGTGAGTGCCTTGACAGGTATACAACTAATTTAACCTATTAAATACAGGTGAAACTCAATAGAAACAAAGGCAGGCAGGCTCACACAGAGGGCTGTGTGGTCTTTACCTTGCCTCCTCAGGCCCTTCTCCGGTATTCTCTAGGCTAGTACCTGCCAGGGCTGGCCATGGTTACAAACAGCTGCCAACTGTGACACTCAGGGCCAGTGCTGTGGGTTGCTGTTCTCACAGCTGCCACAGGAGGGAGTCTCTGGGCATATTGTCAGTGGGCCAGAGAGCACAGGTATAGATAGGTGGCTTCTGCAAGTGTTCCTGGTGCCCTCCAGCCCAAGCCAGGCCTGGGAGGCAGGACTAGTGGGAATTTGACTGGCATGGATAGCAACCAATCAGATCACGATCGGCAACAGCACTGGAGTAGGGTCCTGGCTGGTGTGTGTGTATGTGTGTGCGCAGTGCGCGTGACACCGTCAGACCTTTGGTGTGGTTGCACCAGCACACGCCCACCTGTGTCTAAGCGAGTTATCAGTCCTAACAAGGCTATGGGACCACTGTCACCTGCAAACATACTCCTTCCCACAGCATCGGCATGCTGGAGTATGTGCTCTGCCCACGCCTAGGTGCCAACGAGGCAGTCAGCTAGCTCTCTACCTTGGGCTGCGTATCTGCAGGACCCGTCCTCCACCAGCACGTTGTAGAAGGGCTGGTGGTGGCCATGAGGCAGGCTGTGCACGTTCATGTTCCGGATCCACTCGTGCCCCATCATGCAGGTGGGGTCCCAGCCGTAGATCACACAGTTGTAGCCGTACCTAAGGAGAGGAAGACAGGCCAGTCAGTCCCCTGGGATCTGTCAAGGCCACCAGGGAATGAAGACAGGGCAGTCGGGCTTCTCTCGAGCTGTTGCTCTTCCGAGTTCACCTGCCTCGGTCCCATGTCACTTTTCAGGACACCCCACCCTTCTTTCCAAACCCTCTCACTGCCAATGCAGCCAACACAAACCCTCTCACTGCCAATGCAGTTCATCTGAGAAAGTGAACTTCCCCACAATGGGAGGAAGAGCAGAGTGATGGGTAACTGGCTACCCCAATGGGAAAAGCAGCCAGATGCTGGCCCGATCATAGCACACCACAATCAATTCTCAGGAAGGCCCAACAGCCCAGCACAGAACTTTGAAAGCAAATGGGTATGACTCAAAACAGGGAAAGAGTTCTAAAAGAAGGCATCAAAAATACAATCCACAAAGGAAGAACAACCAATTTGACAGCATTAAAAGTAAGAGAAAGTAAGAGGCTGACGGACCTCATTCACACAGACTATAAAGAATAGAGGAGAACTGGGGACATGAACTCTGGCTAATCAGGTGAGATGAAGGAGTTATTATTTTTAGATGTGGTAACATGATGGTAACTGTATTGAATAAAAACAGCCATACAGCAATTGAGCGAGCACCCTTACCTCTTAGAGATACACACTAGAATAGCTACAGATGAAATGACATCTGGTATTTGCTTCAATAAATCCAGAGAGGAGGATCCAGAGGGCGTAGAGGAAACAGTGAAGACCGACCCTATTATGCTAACTGCTAAGCTGGATGATGGGAACATCACCTGGTTTGTCACGCTCAACTCTCTTATGTTGTTGTTGTTAGGTGCCATCAAGTCATGCCCAACTCACAGCAACCCTCATAGGGTTTTCAAAGGCTGACTGTTTCAGGAATGCCTCGGGAGTGGATTGTCACGTCCTTGTCTCCCATTTTTTTGGTGCTGAGAATTGAACCTGGGATCTCAGAGACTGCAGAGTGGCGCTCTACCAACTGAGCTAAATCCCAGCCCCTTCTACTCTCGTATGTGTGTGGAAATTTCCCTAATAAAGTTAAAAAAAAAAAAAAAGAAAACACTAAAAGAATGAAAAGCACACCCTCAAACTGGGAAGGTACTTGTGACTTATTCTCACACAGAGACTAGTCTAAAGAATAAAGAACAGCTACAGATCAGTAAGGAAGACTAGTAAGTCGATAGAAATAAAGGGAAAATACTGTATTTAAAGCATATCAAAGGCAACCTGGATGGCCAGAAACATGAAAAGAATCTCAGCTTGTGTAGTAGTCAGGGAAATGTAAATTGAAACCACAATGAATAATGATTTGCTATTCACCCTGTGTGGTGGTGTTCGGTGCTGTGGAGTTGGATCCGATTCATAGCGACCCTATGTCCAACAGATAAAACACTATTTGACACTGTGCCATGCATGGCACTATTGTCAGTGCTTCTCTGCTATGCATATAGTTTTCAATGCCTGATGGTTTTGGGAGTTGACTGCCAGGTCCTTCTCCCAAGCTCACAGCACCTGGTATTCCCAGGTGGTCTCCCATGCAAGTATTAACCAGGTCTCACCCTGCTTAGCTTCAGAGAGCTAATGAGACTGGCTGCCAGAGTGGCATGGTGGTACACATTCACCCTGTAAGTACCTTTTAAAAGGTCTAGCAATAATACTTGTAGGTGAGACTAGGAAGTTTCAGCTGGTTGAGATGTGAATTATCATCACTTCAGAGAGTTTAATTTTGCTTTGTAAACAAACCATGTACATAACCTACAGCCCAAGAATCCCTACCCATGACTCTGACTCGAAGATACAGAGATTCAGGGGAAGAATAAGAACAAAGAAATGAGAAAATGAACTCTCCCTGGAGTTGCTTCCTCCACAGAGAAAAGCCAAACATGCAGACGCCATGAAAAACAAGTGATTTCTCAGTTAGGAAAGTGTGTCACTGCTTAGAAACAAAAAGGGCCATGGCACACACATGTAATCCCAGCAACTCAGGAGGTGGAGGCAGGAGGATCCCAAGTCTGAGGTCAGAGCCAGCCTGTGCTTACTCTGTCACACAATAAAAACTAAAGAGGGGGTTGGGGCGCAGCTCAGTGGTATAATACCTACCAAGCATGTGTGAGGCCCTGAGTGTAACCCCTAGTACCGCAAAAAACAAACAAAATAGAACAAAATCACAAAAACAAAAATCTCCATAAAAACAACCACACAGTGCAGATATCTGGCCTAACTAGCGCCCTCCTGTGGCTGGTGCTCGCTAAGTGACCAAGGTGCACAGCTGCAGCTGAGTCGGAGCCTCCTTGCTCGGTGTACTGGCTGGCTCTGCAGGCTCGGCGCGCCCTCTGTGGTCCCATCCAATGGACATGGCGGCTGGGCCGGGAGGTGTCCAGCACTCACCTCTTGTGCTTCATAATGAGCCCGATGGAGTAGCAGACATCTCTGTGCTTCTCATCAGAGCGCAGCTTCACCTCCACGCCCACTTCCTCCTTTTTGCGCTCGATGTGCTCGAGCGTGTGCTGCACCAAGTAGCCCACCGCCCCGTGCTGCCCAGGGTCCAGGGTCTGGATGTGCTGCAGGATGTCAAGCACCTTCAAGACAAGACAGAAAGACTAGGAGATAATATTTTCGCCAGGCCTCTTCTCTTCCACAGTGTGAGATCTATACCTACCTATGTCACCTGGCCATGGCCGGCAGGGGATGCCACCTGCAGGTGTGTGCGCACCAAGCAGATGTGATGAGAAGGCTTGAATCTTCTCTGTGGGAATGCCAATTGTTTACACCCAGTAAGGAGATTATTTTACCCTGACACTTGTGCATTAAAAAAAAAAAAAAAAAAGCTGCTTTAAATCATTTAAACACAATTGCCTTAGTACTGGGTGAGAGGGAAAGAGTCACCAAGAAGGTATTGAAGGGAGGAATCCCTTTAGTTTATGTCATACTCGAAGGAGCCAATGCTTATCAGAGTTCTAGAATCCTGTTAGTCCCTTCGATTATTTTAACTCACAATGGAACTCAGGCATTTGACTGGGCAGTAGGAGAAACTATTTCCCTGGAGAGCTAAAACTGGCAGCAGGTAGAACTGTCTGACTCTGTGGTTGAGTCTTTCTATTATACATGGTGCCTCCATGGAAAAATGAGCATTCAAGTAAAGTCAGTGCCCCCACACCCCCATGCCACCACCATTCAACACCCATGACGTTCATAGCATGGCAGGTCTTTGACAAGTCTGTCCTCCCAACTTACTGAGCTACAAATTACTGTCTGCTTGGTGGCAAAGGTAATCTGGATTCTAGGCCTAGATCTATGAAACTAGCTATTTTTAGTTTTGAATGACTTTCTTCACTTATCAAACAATTATTGTTGTTGTTGTTGTTAGGTGCCGTCGAGTCGGTAGCCGACTCATAGCGAGGAAACACTATTGTCAGTGCTTCTTTGCTGTTCATAGGGTTTTCAATGGCAGATTGATTTTTGGGAGGGGGTTGCCAGGTCCTTCTCCCAAGCCTACAGCTTCTGGTGTTCCCAGGAGGTCTCCCACCCAGGTACTAACCAGGCCCGACCCTGCTTAGCTTCCGAGATCTGACGGGATTGGATGCCACAGGGCTACAGCTACAGGCATCAAACAATTAAGCACTGCTCTATTTCCTAATACAACTGAGTCTATAAGGTTGTGAAAATGATTTATGCAGCATATTATATCAAAGCCCAATCTTGTCTTCCAGATTGGGATGTAAGGATCTTAGTATTTCCTTAGGAGGAATTTCAGTATTTTATTCTCAGTTGGGGACTATGCCAAGTATCTACCACTGATTACCAAAAGAGGAATCTGGCTTAGTGAGGTAAAATAAATTGCCCAAGGTTATGGGATTATGAAGACATGGAATGAGGCCATAGCTCGGAGTCTGTCAACCCAAGGTCTGAACTACCTCCATACCACAGCAATACTAGGAACATTTTAATTACCACTAAGCAAAATTTCAAACACATAAAAATCAATAGAATGATGTGAATCCAAATACCTCAAACCCAGTTTTAACAAGCATCCACTGATAGCCAATCACTACCCACTTCCCACCTCCACGAGGATACTTTTAGTCTGGGGACACTAGTGACATTTATTCTTAGTAGCAGAGCATCCTGTTGAACAATGAGCCTCTGTCTACTGAGCCAGCACAATGGCAGTCCTTGTGTGCCCTAAGCAGCAAGTTACTTCTCACTGCACCTCTGCCACACTGTACGTAAGGGGCTCCCCCTCCTTTCCCAGCAGCCCTTCCTGCCTGACACACAGCATGAATAGAATCTGAAATCCTCAGAGCACAAAGGGTAGGCCTATCAGAGGAGAAGTTAGGGTTCAGGGAGGAGTATCCTCTCCTTCCCTGGACATGTGGTTGAGGATGAAGAGAGAAGGCAGAAACGGAGAAGATGCTGTGATCTGGGGCCTGTGGGTTTGCCAAGGACAGTGCTGACAGCGAGCATCATGCTGTCCTCAACTAAAGGCTCTTGGCCTATCCAGGCATGGTAGCATGGACCCATCATCCCAGTACTTGGGAGGTCAAGGCGGGAGGATCACAAGTTTAAGGCCAGCTTGGGGTACATAGCATGAGACCCTGTCTCAAAAGCCAAACAAACGTTCTAGGCCTGGAACTCCACGTACCCATGATTCTTGGGGAGAGACCATGGGACAGGGCCCTTTGCCCATGACGCTTCCCCGGCACTGCTCCTCCTCCTTTCTGCAAAAGGGTGGTGCGTGGATGCCGCGGCTGCAGGCTCTGACCCAGCGACTCTACTCCGCTGCTGCACCTTGAGGGCAGCCCGACACCGAGCACAGACATGGGCACGCTGGGCTCCAGCAGAGCACACACATGAAACTGGCAGCCCTGCTCACCCCTCCCGAAGCCTCCTGAATCCCCTGCTCCCACGTAGGCCCTCGCCAAGCTCTGCGCTCCACTTGCCTGCAGGACCGTCTGCTTTGGAGCTTTCAGCGGCCAAACGAGGACACTGGGAGCCCCTAGCAAAGGTTACCCAGGCCAGATGACTCTGACACTGACTTAATACCCTCACCCAACCCCAAGCATCCACGTCCAGAGCAGTGCCTCCCATCTCCTTGTTGGGAGACCCGGAGATCCTCTTGGAGTCTTCTCTACTCACATCCAGTGGAGTTTAGTCACCTCTCAGTCACCCGTTAAAAAGACACTTGGTGTTTGCTATATGCCAAAACTTGCGCCACAGGCACGGAAAATGGCTAGTGAGGAGCAGGGGTGTGGTGCCCACCCTCTGAGAACATGGTCCAGTGGGGCAGGAGGACGGAGGCCCCACACCAGACAGAAGGGCTTCTGTGAGGGGCAAGCACAGGCTGACGGGAGCACCTGAGTTGGTAGGAGCCAGGGATGGGTTTTCGAGGTGGCAGATGCTAGCGGCTCAGTTGGAATGAGCGGCAACCAAAGGTGGGGACTCAGCAGAGGCCTCTGGAGGACATGCAGCACACAGAAGACAGCAGCGCTGATGGCTGAGCAGGGGTGGCAGCAGTAGAGCAGCAGGGGCCGACTGAGAGAAAGAAGGCCGGGCAGGCTGAGCCCAAGCCTGGAGCACTTGAGCACCATGCTGCAGACTGTTCTCATCCTCGAGGCTGCACAAGGGCCACTCAGAGGGTTTCGGGAGTGAAGGGACAGGAGTGACATTTTACTACAGTGCCTCTGGCTATCACAGGGGTCTCAGGAGAGGGGAGGAGGCCGAGCCTGTGCACAAAGCTAGGCTGGAGAAAGGCATGCAAATATCCCCAGCGGGCCTGAGTCAGCTACAGCTGTGGAGGAGGCATCTGGGTACACGCTCTGCAGCCTTCCCACTCAGGAGCCATGAGCGGACAGGTGGGAACAGAAGCAAGGAGAAGAGGAGAGGCCACCGTGGTGAAAGGTGCCGAGGACAGGGCCGGAGGCAATGCGGTGTAGCGCTCTGGGGGGCGACTGAGGATAAGGAACTGGCAAGAGCCTGGGAACCAGACCACGGAGTGCTTCGTGGGGGAGCGGTCAGCAGTGACAGCTATAAGAAGAGAAGGGCATCTCCTGTACTAAGAACAAGAACAGCTGGGGCAAAATGGGGCCCCTGGGCCAGCCCAGGGCCTGGAGGAGGCAGGGGTGTGTGTGGGAGGCAGCAGGCGCCCAGAGCTGTCCCGGACAGCATGAGGCACTGGCTGGGCGGGCAGCAGGGGAGGGCTTTGCCTGGAACACTGGCCGCGCCCCTGTGCCAGGACAGGGTGGAGCACGTTGGGGTGCACCTGGGGGTCTGGGTCGGGTGGAACTCCTAGAGCTGCCCAGGCCTGCTGCATTATTTGTAAAATGGCAAAAAGGAACACAGTCCTAAACCACAGAGCAGCTGAGAGGACAAAAGGACGCGTGTGGTACACGTTAGGGGCTTTTCAAAGTGTGCACATCTGGCACTCTCGAGTTCCATCACAGCCATGGCTGCCTGTGCGTCTCCCTCTTCCCGACTGACCTCAGCAGCAGCAAGGCAGCCTTCAGGCCTTCCGAGCTTGGGGACTGTTCTCTTGGATTTAAGAAGGCCAAGGCCTCCCACAGACACCTCACACCCAAGCTTTATCCACATGCGAGCACACACAGACCGGTCAGGCTGGCCTCTGCTGGCAGCGTGCTCCTCCCACCTTAGTACCCACCCTCAACCCTCTGCAATGGTCCCCAGCTTTTAGGTCTACCCTAAAGCCTTCCTTTGGACAGGAGCCTTCTAGAATGACCTGGGGATCCCCTGAGTTCTTCCTCCATGGGAGCCCCAGCTCCCCTCACCCCCTTGGGGTGTGACTTCCCTAGCTGGATGGCCCCTGAACTGAGGGGAGGGTCTTGAAGCTGGGAACGAGCCCTGCTCTTCCTATCTCCCAATGAGAGCTGCCCAGGTGCTCCACCCAGCAGCATGAAGGGAGGAGAAACATCCTCCCAGAGCAGCTTCAGGTCTGGTTTTGGGGAGGCCTGCTGGGCAAACAGGTGAGCATGACCCCTCTAGGGACATGAGGCAGCTCCCTGGCGTGAGGGTGAAGTGTGAGCACTAGAGTGAGTAGTTTGCAGAAGGCAAGGACACCTCTGGCTGTCAGATTTTCCCTCACTAAGGGGATGGAAACAGCTCCCCTCCCCAGGCCATTGTTCACCTGCAGGGTCTACATTTAAAGAGCCTTTGCCCAATTCTTCCCAGATGATTAGGAAATCCCTTCCAAAGTGCAAGTACTGACAGAAGTAGCTGCCCATATGCTGGCATGGGGAAGTAAATAAAATAAACAGAAGCAGATGATTAAACCCACAGCTGAGCTGCAAAAGGGATGGGGAATCCAGTAGGAATGACTTTTCCTCTCCCTCTTCCCCGATATGTCCTCTGAACTCCCTCAGACCTCTACCACTGTGAACTAATGAGACTGTGTAAATCTAAGCCATGCGGAGGCACTGAGATGATGTCCTTTCTCCAGAAAGACTTCACCTCTCTCTGATAACTCAGGAAAGTTGAGTTTATGGTGATGTCTAGGGAGAGCAGAGAATTAAATCCCATCTCTGTGCTGTTCTAACCAAACAAAATGGTCTGGTGAAGTATTTCCAGGGAACAGTGAGGGAGGATGGGAACGTGCTGTGGCTCCTGCGTTATCAGACATAACCAGACCCCCACGTGTGCTGCACACACAGCTTGCTCACACCCAGTTCTGTTCTCAACATTGTTGCTGATCAAAGGTGGCCATGGTAAAACTAAGAATATTCCAGTGGAACACTACGAAAATTCAACGTTTTCAAAGACATAACCGGTCCTCATCTAGTTCAGTGGCCAAACTTGAATATCTCAGACCTGATTTTTCTGTGCCTAACAGGGCTATTTATTTATGGCCAATTACATTACGAACAGCACAGCTCCCCATGGCAGAGTGGGGGGTGGCTCAGGGAAGACCAGTCTCAGGGCAGCAGCGGGTGAGTGGAAGGATGGGAGCTCTGTGCTCAGCGACCAGCCACAGAAAACAAACAACTCCTCACAGTAGGACCAATGCTCCTCACAGTAAGAAGAGACAAAAAACCCTTAACTGGTACATAAGACAGGGAGACTTTTGGATACGGTTGTGGTCATTCCCCTTGTTAACAGAAGGATGAACTTGTGCCAGCCACCTTTCAATTTAGAACTCTCTAAGGCAAGGGCAAAGCATCAAAGTAAAATAATTACCTTCTCTGGCCAGATCCCCAGGTGGAAGTAGAGCCTGGCTTGGAGGAGCAGGAGCTGTACCTGGTCCGGGTACATGGCCAGATAGAGGTCCAGCGAGTCTCGGAGGAGCTGGTAGGACTGATCGATGCCTTCCCTAGTGGGAAAATCACTTTGTTTCATCCTGTTGGCTTTTTAGCCAAGACCCATCCCTCGCTTTCCCAAGCATAGGTTTTAAAACTAACTGACAGAAATCCCAAACATTTTCTGATTCTGCTATTCCCCCTGTTCAGCAAAGAATTGCAATGCTCTTAACAAAATACATAATAAATATAAACCTTGTACTAAAATCACAAGCATCTACATTAAGTAGTCACCTCAACATAGTATAATAATTAAAAATGAAGTCTGACAAGGCAGAGCACAGAGGACTTTCATGGGCGGTAAAATTACTCTGCCACTATGACCACGAACAGATGGATTATCTGTCATTATGTGTCCAAACCCACGGAGTGTACAACCTTCAGAGTAACCCCTCAACAAACTTTGGACTCGGACAGCAGGAACAATGATAGTGGAGGTAGGCTCATCACTTGTAACAAATGTTTATACCTGTGAGGGATGATGCCAGTGGAGAAGGCTGTAGGGGTGTGGGGGGGATAGGAAGTATGTGGGAATTCTCTCTACACTCTGCTCCATTTGCTGTCTACCTAAAATTGCTCTAAAAGTCTATTTAAAAAAAAGAATTCTGTTACCAGGCAGAAAACTATCACTGTAACATACAACCTACAACTTTCTATTTTCCAATGACAAATTTTCCTGTATTCAGAAGCAAGATAACTTCATATTTTGGTTTGTTTTCTTAACTATGTGATAGAAAGGTATAAAAATAACTCAAAGCACTTGGCCATGAGAACATCCTGCCTCAAAAAATAACCTTTGCTAGTCTAAGATACTCTTGTTACTGCAGAATGCTTTCATTTATTTATGACAAGAACTTGTCTAAGTCCACTGCAAGGATCTCAAGAAGCGGTTATTTCTAACGGTGGGTGGACAACGACAGACAATGCATGCACTGCTTTGTTGCACCACATTCTCTGTAAGATAGACACAATTCTAAAGATGTGTACTCTGCAGAAGTGTGAGAAAATCGGGAAACCTTACCGCTTTCCCAGGCTCAACAGGTTTCCCACCATCCGCTGCAACACCTTCTTTACATTGACCACTCCATACAGTGCTACAGTCACATGCTGGCCAATCAAGTATTCACATTCTTTCACTGTCAGCTGCTTGCCCTTCCCAAAAGCATCTATGTAGATGTAGTCGAAGATGTCCAGGGTTGCCCTGTCCAAAGAGCCAAAACCAGATCAGAGCTGAAAGTTTAGTATTTTCAAACCCTATGATGAGTAGGGATTTAAATCAGAGGCCAAAGGTTAAAGCAGTGCCATTTCTACTGATAATATAAAGATCTTGTCCGATTTAAAACCTAACCCTTACTGCAAGCTCCGCTGTGTGGAGACCACAGTGCTCTAATGTTAGGAGACAGCACTGACAGTCCATCTAATAAGCCTGTTAGGAAGATTGACCCTCAAACTCACAGCCAGGGACATCTATCAGAGGTCAGCGAGAGAAAGACTGAAGAATGGCCAAGGCAGGCTGTTAATTCCACAAATTAGCTAGAGTTACCAGTCTGGGGATCCTGGGCTGGTGAGGATCTGATGAAAGCGATAGCACCCCACCCCACAAGGACATGGCCCTCTGTGCTGCCCCTCATGGTCTCAGTCTGGGAACACTACACTAAACCACAGAAAGTTGCGCTCCTGGATTGGATCAGATGGCTCCCACGAACTGTGCCCTCACACACTGGGGCTGGCCAGTCAGTGGAGAGCAGTGGTCACACAACACAAGTTGTCACTGCACTGCCAAGTGTACTCGCAGAGGGGTGGAGGTGGCTCTTTGTCTCAGGGAGAATGGTGTTTCTTCTTAGCAATTATTTCTTTTTGACCTATGCCCACTTCCAATCATGTAATGAATTTTCTCTTTGGCTACTAAAAATCCAGTCATATTTCTTCCCTGAGTTGTGTTTATAACCCACTTTTAACAAAGACATAAGACTTACATAAATGATCTAGAAACAAGGAATTCTTCAACTCATTTCATGAGGATAAGCACACAAAAATTTACAGGCCAAGATCATTTATGATCATAAACACAAAAACTCCTGGACAAAAGATGAGCCAATCAAGTGTAGCAATGTAGTTTTGAAATATAAGATGTACCCAAGAATGCCAGAAAAGTTGAACATTGAAAAAATCTATTTCTGGGACCGAGAGTAGTTCATTAGTCAGTATGTGCTTATTAACATGTGCAAGGCCCAGGCTCAATCTCTAGCCCCACCCACACCCCCCTACCCCCCGCCACAAAAGCCTATCCCTACAGCTGCACATACAGACTTAAAAAGAAAAATCATGAGAACTTGATGGAAAAGAGATTTTGGAGGGGAAAAAACCCCCTAATGTCTAAGTATTAATAAAACTCTTAGCAAATGAGAAATGTGGAATGTGGCATTAATGATCCTAATGAAACACACTGCTTGACAGTGAGATTTGGAAAGCATTCCACTGAAAGTCATCCCGAGTTAAGGGTGCTGCTATCATTGTTTCTTTGACTTTGTACAAAAGCACCCAGCTAACAGATGAAGACAGACAAACATATAAG
Source organism: Pedetes capensis (assembly GCA_007922755.1). Taxonomy (NCBI): domain Eukaryota; kingdom Metazoa; phylum Chordata; class Mammalia; order Rodentia; family Pedetidae; genus Pedetes; species Pedetes capensis. Next base: position 36,405 of record VMDO01000092.1, on the reverse strand, counting down.
CCTAGGAAAAAAAAGAACCAAAACTACCAATATTCAGCCACTGTGATTTCTGATACTGAAAAGCCAAGAGCTGACAAATTAGTCACATTAACGATTTATTCAACAAAGGTGCTGCATATCAGCCTTATATCTAAACATCGACTTGTTGCTGTTGTAAACATCATCTACATCCCTGTATACCACCAGCACTCAGAAAATTAATCTGATAATTTACTGTTACAGTAGCAACAAAATCTTAAGGTACCTAAGGATAACCCTAACATGACATGAGCTCAGATGAAGAAAGGATAAAAATCTTTTTGTTTTTGTTTTTAGATAGGGTCTCCCTGTGTAGCCCAAGCTGGCCTGGAAATCCCTTCATAGACCAGGCTGGCCTTGAACTTGCATTGATCCTCCTGTCTCAGCCTCCCAAGCGCTGGGAGCTGGGATTACAATTGTGCCTCTCAGGCCTGTTGATAAAAATCTTTCCAAGGACACTAGATGATTTACATAAAAGTAAAGGACCGTGTTCACAGATGGACAGGACAGTATAACATTGCACTGTGTGGATTATATTCTCCATATTAATCTAGAAATCTAGTCAAAAGCAGTCTGTGGTTCCAATCAGTATCCACACAGGGTTTTTACTTATTTATTTTTTTGGAGATAGGACCTCGCTACATAGCTCAGGCTGACCTTGAACTCTTCTCATTTGCACCATGGTCTATGCTCATTGTAGCCCATACAACCCCTACTCTGCAGTAAGTTACAATGGTAAGTGCTCAATATTATAAATGCTTTGTATCATGTAAAAATCCTTAGCAGACTGTGACACAGGCATTTAAGACTATTTTAGAGTTATATGTGGAGACCGGCTGCATTATCTGGGGAAAGAGAATGGTCTGAAACTCCTATTTCTCATTTAAAATCACTGAAAATGGGTATCCATTATCCCAAAACCAAACCTTCCTGTACATTTTTAGGAACACATATTTGCAAAATAAGGAAAGCCTATAGTTAAGGAAATGCATACATGTAATCAACAAATCTGCATGGAAATAAACACTTTTGAACTGACTGGTGGTTATTTGTGGGGGGAGGGGGTGGGAAGAGGGGATAAGGAAAAAGGCTTTAACCACACATACAATGTTGTACTTCTTAAACTACGAGGTAGGAGCCCAGACGCCAACTGAACTACTTTTTTCTATGCAGTGCCAGAGACTTTACTAGGTAGGTAAAGCACTGGGTGATCTCCTTTACTCCTCTAAGCCATATTTTATGAAAAAGATTAACCCCATGTTACAAAGGAAGAAACGGAGGGCCAGAGAATGCCAAGGTTTGAACCCAGTCTGACTTCAAAGCTCAGGTACTTTCCATTCCCTACAGGTATTACCTAATCTTCAGCAAGCAGTTTCAAAGAACAAGATACAGCTTTCTTCCTGTTTCTGCTAAATGGCGGATTTAATGTGAAGACTTCTACCTATTGGTGAACTATTTCTTTCAGAAAAGCTAGACTATAACTGAAAAGGAACTTTTTGCCTGATTAAGATACTAGGTTTAGGCCGCATGTAGGGATGCATGCCTGTAATCCCAGTGACCTGGGAGGTGGAGGCAGGAGAATCACATGTTTGAGGCCAGAGGCAGCCTGTGTAACTTAGCAAGACACTGACGCAAGACAAAAGAAAAAAAAAAAAAGGGCTAGGGTGCAGCCCAGTGGTACAGTGCTTGCAAAGACTGTGCGAGGCCCTGGTTTAACCCCTAAGTACTACAAAACAAAACAAAACAAAACTCAACAACCAAAAAACCCCTCTAGGTTTAAAACGAACAAAATAGAACTCATTAGCCAGGTCTCTAAAATGCACATCCGTCACCAACTTTGCCTAAAGGGGAGTTTGCCTCCCCTGTGTTCCATATCTCTCTCAAGCTCGACACACGTGGGAGGAAAGAGGAGATTTTACGGAAGAACAGCAAGTAAGAAATTCTTTAAGAACTCTTTGATCTCATCTATGTTGGAGCAAATGAACCGTGAGAGCCACACAACCCTGAAGTCCTCTTCTTTTAAATTAAGCCTTCTAAAATAATTGTAGATTCACAGACTAAGAATACAGCCTTCACCCAGTCTCCCTTGATGGTAACATCCTGTGTAAATACAGTACAATATCACAACCAGAATATTGACAGTGATACAGTTAAACAAAACAGCTCCATGACCCATACTGGTTCTATTTCTTAACCTGTTTATTGTTGTTGTTAGATGCCACCTCATAGCAACCCTATATATGACAGAACGAAATACTCCCAGACACTGTGCCATGCCCAGCTCCATGTCAGTGCGTCTCTGCTATTTATATGGTTTTTAATAGTTGATTGTTTAAGAATTGCTTTAGGAGTGGATTTTCATATCCTTCTATTTTTGCAGTGCTGGGAATTGAACCCACAGTCTTAGAGGGTGCAGAGCAGCACTGTATCAACTGAGCTAAACCCCAGCCCACTTTAACCTGTTTGGTTACATCGAATTTAACACCGGAAACCAGGCGTCCTCTCAGCACAGTGGGACTAAATGCTCAGCACCAATTACAACACGTCAGAGATGGCTCACCCTTCTGCGCCTTGGCACCACCTTAGTAAGAAGTGGCTTGGAAAGTTGACAGGCTCCAGTGGGACCCCCAACTGCCGAGCAATTGTCAGGTAGAGCAGGGACATGCTGATTGGGATTCCTGTTCTGCGGATCAAAACCTACAAGAGACAAAAGGCAGAAAGAGGTTCATAGAGAGAAACTACCTATTCTCATTCATTCAATACTCATTCTTATTAGGCACCTATGATGCTTCAGACATAAAGCTTTTTTTTTTTTTTTTTGGTGGTACTTCAGGGTTGAACCTAGCGCCTCACACATAACCTGTAAGTGCTTACCACTGAGCTGCACCCCCAGCCCATTTTTTATTTGAGTGAGAGTCTTGCTAAATTATGCAGACTGCCTCTGGTCTTGAACCTGTGATCCTCCTGCCTCCATCTCTTGAGGTGCTGGGATTACAAACGTGAGCCACCACGCTTGGCTTCTACTCTCTGATACTTAAGAATGAGTGGCTGGGGTTTAGCCCAGTTGATAAAGTGCTGCTCTGCCCTCTCTGAGGATCCAGGTTCAATCCCTTAGTACTGTAGAAATGGAAGAAGGATGCAGCAATCCACTCCTGAAGCAATCCCAAAACAATCAGCCATAAAAAAAAACCCTATGAGGGTCACTATGAGTCAGACCTGACTAGATGGCACCTAATGGTAAGAGATGAGTATTTTATTTATTTAGATCAGGGGTCAGCAAACTATGGCCCATGGGCTAAATCCAGTCCACCAGCTATTTTTATACTGCCAGCATAAGAATTTGTACATTTTTTAATGTTTGAAAAAACAATCAAAATGCTACTTTATGACATGAAAATAACATGAAATTCCAATGTGAATGTGTACACCTATACCGCTCATTGAACATATTCTGCTTGTTTGTTTCTATACCAGCTCTACCTCCTCTGACACTGTAAGGGCAGGTCTGAGGAGCTGAGACACAGGCCACAGAACTGTAAAACTGAGACGATTTACTGCCTGGCTCTGTACAGGAGGGTGCTAACCCCAGATTTAGGCTCTCTTTCCAAGAAGAATTAAAAACCAACTCAAAGGAAAAGCATTTAGGTTATGACAAAATGAAAGTAAGAGACACAGCAACAGAACAGACATAAAAGTGAAACAAGTATGAAGCAAATAAAAAATAAATATCAAAGGTGTGTAAACCTGACACAGCTGGGCCACAGGTTTCCACCAATCCTGCTGAAGGCCAGTGCAGAAAGAGCCTTAACTAGCTTTGTAGTTTAGTGTTCATGAAGATACACACTGATCAAATTAAGTTAGAGAAATACCTACTTCCAGTAACAACTTGGCCTGTAGCCATAGCCCTGTGGCATCCGATCCCATCAGATCTTGGAAGCTAAGCAGGGTTGGGCCTGGTTAGTACTTGGATAGGAGACCACCTGGGAACACCAGGTGCTGTATAGGCTTGGGAGAAGGACCCGGCAACCCACTCCCAAAAATCAATCAGACATTGAAAACCCTATGAACAACAGAGAAGCACTCACAATAGTGTTTTGCCTGTTGGACGTAGGGTTGCTATGAGTTGGATACCGACTCAACGGTACCTAACAACAACAAGTAGCAACTTAGCTCAATGGTTTGCATACAAAGGACATGCCATGATAAAACAGATAAAATCACAGAAATAATCTTGGGGTAGAGGGAAAAAATGGGTCCCACTGGGTATTCAGAGATGGAAAAGACATAGCATTTGTTAGCAAGAACTGGATAGTCAGGGATGAACTTAGTATGCGCGCGTGTGCACGCACACATGAACATGTCCCTTGGTATCTCTGGGGGAACTGGTTCCAGGACCCCCACCATAGATACCAAAATCTGCAGAGGCTCAAATCTCTTGTATTATATGGTGCAGTGGTATTTGCATATAACCTATACACTCCTCCTGTATACTTTAAATCAAGCATGTCCAATCCATGGCCCATGCAGCCCCACAGTTTCACACTGTTCTCATTTCTCCAAACTTTATAATAAAATACATATGAAAAAAGAAGTCATATTATGTATAATTTATGTGTGTCCCAAGACAATCATTCTTTACTCATGTGGCCCACGGAAGTCAAAACAAGGTTGGACATCCCTGCTTTAAATCATCTTTAGTTTATATCTAATACTATAAAAATAATATGTAAGTAGTTGTTTAGGTAATGATGACAAGAAAAAAGTCTACATGTTCAGCACACACACAATTATATAATTTTTTCCAAATATTTTTGATATGTAGTTGGTTATATATATGGATGCAGCAGAATCCACAAATATGGAAGGCCTTTTATTTTTTTTCTCACTATACCCATATTTACCTGGTGCATATATAAGTTTAGGGCATTGTAGTAATCCATTCGGTTCCCCTTGAACTTCAGTTGGTCATAAAGGACGTAGTTCATGGCATCCAGCACCTGGCTCTGTAGTTCTATTTCCATTATCATGGAAGATTCACCTGAAACACAGAGATCTACTCTGGGACACAAGCACAAATTGGGTTGTTACTGATGCCCCCAATCAACCCATAATATGCAGAGATCGGCAATGGCCTAACAGGGAAGTGCAGCCAATCTAGGGAGCAGAAGTAACGATGTATTTAAGTCTTCTACATTACCCAGGTAAATGTGATACTGTCATTTATCACGGTTTTTTTGACACATAATGGGCCCACACTGCTGAATTTTCCAAATTGACTAGCTCCTTTAGTTTTCTTTTCCAAACACAGCAGGATCCAAAGCAATTCCACACCTGCCTTGAAGGCCAAGCTAGGGTGACGGCTATTTATGCCTCGGAGAGTTTTGCAAACAAGCTCCACGATGCTGTCAATCTGGGCCTGGATGTCTTTGAGGCTGATGTCAGAGAGAGGGTTGCAGTACTGGTCAATATAGACGGCACCTGAAGATGAACAAAAATTACAGAATCAGCCCTCATTTCCACCTGACTTTCACTAGTTCATCGTTTGATCCCAGATACCCCGGGGTGTAGTTTTTCATGCCATTCCACTAGACCAGCTTCCCATCTTGGATGCTAGACCCTGCAGCTAATACACTAAGGAGGAACAAATATTTGAGCTCACACTTGACGTTTTTTTGGGGGGAAAACAAACCAAACTTTTCTTGAGGCCACAGACTCAAAAAACAGTGTGATATGTAGTATATTCCCACACTTTATTACGAAAAGAAACAATGGCATAAAGGAGCTCCTTTTAAACTCCTTCTCTCTCCCCATCCAACTCTCATACAGGTCCAAAATTCAACAACTCAGAGAACTTAAGTCAAAAGCCCTCAAAACAGACCATTCCAATAAATTACACCTCTCAAGAGTGAATTAATAAATGGACTTTGGAGACTGCTCCATGTTTAAATTAGATAAAACAGCGACACTCAGGGAACCTGGACTAACAGGCTGTACAGAACATACCAGAGACACTGTCTCTGAAATCACTACTCCTCATAAGCCTTAGGTAGATTTTAACCTGAATCCCAGGAGCTGCCATCATCACTTGGTTACCGGACATTTCCACCTGGGAAGACTCTGAGTCATCTTAAATCCAGGAGCTCTTGGGCTGGCCGGGATCCTGACTCTCTCTCCTACCAGCACTGCCAGGAGCTGACACTGCTTGAAGGATATCAGGAGACCTAGTGCTGCAGTCCCTCAGGCCCCTGTGGGCCCGGCAGTCCTGTGTGTAGCTGAAGAAGCTTATGCTGCACACTCCTTTGAAAAGTATCTAATCCTAGCACTTGGATTCCTAGGCTTCCTCCATGCTATCAGCATGGTGTCCATCACCACAGATCAAAACGCTGAAGCCAGCGTTTATCCACTCAACTACTAGCAGTATTTCAATGGCTTCCAATACCTGCAGTACTGATTGGGATGGATTAGTTGAAAATCGTAACTTTATATCTGGAAGAATAAAAAGCAAGTGTCTACTTATAAGCTATAGGAAAAACACTTTCACCAGTCTGAATTGTAAAATGAACAGAAGGCAATTCTCAACTACAGTGTGTGCACGAGAGGATTCCAAGGTGATGAAGACATTTTATTTCCATCAACTAAACCAGGTTCTTCATTTCCTTTTGTATGTTATTAAACTTTCATACAATCAGCAAGCATCGACACTACACACTGTGGGATACACAGGGATCTTAACTCAAGGACCTGGGACATAAGAAACTTAGTGACTAGTCGAAGAAAAAAAATGTAAGGGCCGGGTGTGGTGGCACACACGTGGAATCCCAGCACTCAGGAGGCAGAGGCAGGAGGACCGTGAGTTCAAGGCCAGCCTAAGGCACGTCTCAAAAAATCAAAGAAGGTATACATTTGAAACACAAGGAGTGTGGGACACTTGACTATGACATGCTACTACAGTATCTGTGAGGCCAGTAAGACCTGCACATATTCAGTCAACACTTGATAAATATGAAACTTGAGCTGAACTGTGGAGATGGAGCAGGAGTTTCAAGAAGGGATGATAAAGAAGACAGAATGGCACCAATGAGAAACTGAAGCCCAGTGTCTCAGGACAGTGGCCTGGCTGGAGAAATGCGACATTCTGCAGAGTAATGGGCAAAGTGTGGAGTCTGGGGGGACTGGACTGTGGGGGGCACTAAGAGAGCAGGCACAGATTTAAAGCAGCAGGCTGGCCTCCACATTGCCAGTTCCCCAGCAACAGGGAGAAGGTGGGCTGACAGAGCAGGAGGGGGGATGCTCGGAAGGCTGGGGTTCCTTTGAAAGTGGCTGCTAGACGAGGTGGTGACAGCCCACGCAAGACCAGTAAGGGAATGAGGACACAGCCATGAGGACACTGGGAAGGGCAAAACCATCAAGGAACCGAATAAGTCGCTGGGAGCAGGGCAGGAGCAGGAGCATGGAATTGAAACAGTTTAAACAAGTCACATGCTGTTCCTGTTGACTTCACAAGAACACAAAGTCACTCCCTCCATCCTGCCTGCCAGCCCACCCGACGACCTTCTCCTCACTTCTGGACCAGCACACTCTGATGCGCAGGAACAGTCTGTCCTCATTCAACTTCAACCAGAGGTTGAGGAATTTAATCATAGCCACAGATAAAGATGGACACCCTTATTTCTGATCTGGAAACCATGCTTTAAGGATTGGAACAGCAAGGGACTCATCTCATTAGTTCCATCACTCTCACTTGAACCATCTTTGGGAAACATTCTCTCTTCAGCTGATGCCTAAGGATGTTAATAAAACCTCAGTTCTAAATTTCAGTGTTGCCTACCTCACTGGTCAGACCACAGATCCCAATCTCTAAAAGCCCACACACAGTGGTTTCCTTTCCCACCCGACCCTGAGGGGCAGTTCCCACTTCTAGTCTGAAAGACAGCTCTGCTGCCCGCTGCAAGACCCACCTTCAAGATAGGACTCGTAGTCATCAGGCTGCTGGAGAAAAGCCTTAAGGTTATTTAAAATTTTCTGCTGCCTTAGGTAGTAAAGAATTTTTTTTGCGTAGTATTTCCAGGTCAAAGCTTTTCTGGAAAACAACAACAAAATCAATAAGAATTAAGATTCTAAAATTTCAATGCCTAGTTTTTACCTCATGCTAATCACATTTTAAAGAGAAACACAGAATGGGTTCATGATCTTGTGGTACTGACCACACAGAAGCCGCACTCAACCTGCATCTGTGGGGACCAGTTCATTGGCCACAGTCAGCGCAGCCTCAGGCTCACCGGCCCAGATGGGTGGTGTGGAAATGAAGGAGCAGCCTGGGAAGAGGGCTGCCAGTGTGAGCTGCAGAAGGCAGGAGGCATCAGGCGACTGGCTGCTGGTCCCCACTGCCCACCTCAGGACACTCAGGACTCACTGCTGCTTCCCTGCTTCCCTTCCACACCTGCTGGAGGCCTTGCTGAGTTTATCCAACCACAGGGTTCCACATGTCACCCACTCTGACCACCCCACCTTACTTTCCAGTACGGCCTTCCTAGAACTCAGGCCTGCGTCTCCCACGTGGAGAACTGGGAGCGGCTGAATCCTTCTGCCCAGAGTCCGCTTATCTCAGACACAACCAGCTCCATCACTCCAGCAAGGCCAGACCCTCCAAGCCTCTGCAGACTCCTCGCTTCCTCACGTCATGTCTATGCATCCGCACCTCCAGCACCCTCCTCACAGGCTGGCCTGCGGTTAGTCTGCAACATGGCAGCCACAGCACATGGCAGCCACAGTCAAAACTATCAGCTGCACCGCCAAACCCCTTGAAAGTTCTCCAGTGGCTTCCCACCTTGCTTGTGGCAAAACCCTGCTCCTAATGAGGGCCTGAGAAGCCCATTCGACTCTTGCGCCCCACCACCTCTCTGAGCTCAATGCCTGCTGTGCCCTGCTTGGTTCAGCCCCTGGCCACATGGCCTCCCTGTGGTTCTGTGACCACAGAGTCTGGCTGGGTTCACCTGAGCACTCTCTGCCCCTTCTGACTGGCAATATTCCTTCTACACAACCTGCAGTGTCCTCTCACCCACTCCTGGGTTTTGATTTAAATGCTCCTTTTAGCTAGGCCTTCTCCTCCACTTCTGCAAATGGTGCCCGCCATCCTCTTCCCTGCTTAGCAGGTATTTCTCCATAGCATTTTTCATTTTTTCATGTAATAAATTCCCCATGTCTGTCAGCTTGTCATGTTGTGGTGGCTTGTGTGTTGCCGTGATGCTGAAAGCTATGCCACTGGTATTTCAGATACCTGCAGGGCCACCCATAGTGGACAGATTTCAGCTGAGCTTTGAGACCAGGACAGACTAGGGAGAAAGACCCAGCAGCCCAGTCTGGAAACAATTAGCCACTGAAAATCCTACAAATAGCAGAGAAGCACTGTCGAATAGAGTGCAGGAGGGGGAAGGGTTGCCTCCTCAAAGTAGAGTTAACCTTAATGACAAGAATGGAGGAAAGCCCCTGGGACTTCCTTTTGCTGATATGGTACAACTCAAAATGAGAAGAAACAGAGTGGCTACCACAGTGGGCTCAAACATAGGCTGTGCATGGCACAGCACTGGGTGATGTTTTGTTCTGTTGTACCTAGGGTTGCTGAGTTGGATCCAACTGATGGCACCTAACAACAATGTAATAAGTATCTTACTATGTTTCTTAAGGGTCTGTTTCCCCCTTGTATCGTAAGCTCCATGAAGGCAGGGGTTTGGGGGTGCTTGTCACTGCTACATCCCCAGTGCCTACAGTAGTGTCTGGTGCAAGCAGATGCTCAAGAGAACTTGCTGAGTGAATGAAATTCTTCACCAGAGCTCCCAAGTATACTCAGGGATTATAAGAGGTGGGAGAGACACAGTGATTAACTCATTTCGCTGCCTTCAACAGGAAACACAGTACTTGCCAATCTTCGGGGGGTCGGTGACAGCAAGCAGAGATATCAGCTTTACTTGCTCTTTAACCTTTGAGTTGTAAAATGTGCCAACCTAGAAAGTCACACGAAACTAAGGAGTGGCTTAATGAATGCAAAGACTCTTATATTCATCACTTAGGTAAGGAAGAACTCTGTAGATCTCCCACAAGTCTCTGCACCCACCCTACCTAAACAATAGTCACATTCCACACCTCTATGGTCCTCATCTCTTTGCTTTTCTCCATAGTATGGCAACCAAATGTGCATCCCTGAAGCTTCGTCTACTTTGAGGTCTTTAAAATCTCTTAAGCCACCAGAAGCCCTTGCCCCATTTTCTTTACCATTGCATTTTACTTGTTGAAGAAACAGAGTTGTTTCAACTGTAGCTTCCTGGTGTGGAATTTGAATGAAACCACATGATCTGGTTTAATGTGTATTTTTGAATTTCTTGTTGGAAATTGGATGCAGAGGCTAGATCAGATTCAGATGCCATTTGGTAAGATCATTCCCAGAAGGTGGTGTGGCCTTCCATCAAGAGGCAGCACGGGGGCTATAAGTATAGATCACGGAAGAGCACTTGCTTCATATGGGGAAGGCCCTGGGTTTGATCTTTAGCACTGTAACAAACTAAAAAACAAGCCAAGTGTGGTAGCAAGCATCTATAATCTCAACACCCAATAGGCTCAGCCTGGGTTACATAGTAAGACTATCTCAAAAACAGGGAAAAGAAGAAGAAGGAAAAAAAAAAAAAGCTGTAAGGCCTGGTTGTCTGCAGCCATAGTACCCTAGCATCCGATCCCACCTGATCTGAGAAGCTAAGCAGGATTGGCCTGGTTAGTCCTTGGATGGGAGACTACTGGGGAATACCAGGTGCTGCTGGTTAGAGAGGACCTGGCAACCCACTCCTGAAACAATTCCCAACTGAAAACCCTATGAAGAGCACAGATGCATTGACAATAGTGCCAGGCAGGGCAGTGTTGGAGAGTGTTTCCTTCTGTAGCGTATAGGATGCCACTTGATGGCACCTAACAACAAGGCCTGGTTGTCTCCTTTGTGATGTGAGCAGCCACCGCTACAGTGCCCAGGTCTGTTAATTCCTTAGAGTTTACAAAATGGTGATATTTTAATGGAAAAAGCAATTGTTTATCAGTTAGAATATGTCTGTAAGGAAAAACTTCTCATCTACCATTTTCAAAATAATGATCTGATTTTCTATTATCCTCCAGAGATATTTTTTAAACATCTTTTAAAATATTATTTGAAAGTAGGGTGCCATGGTGCACATACCTATAATCCCAGCAACTCAGGCTGAGGCAGTAGGTTTGTGAGCTCCAGGCCAGAGGCTATTGTTGCCTGGTGCCGTCATCTTGGGTCTGACTCATAGTGACCCATGTACAACAGAATGAAACACTCCCCAATTCTGTGCTGGGCACATGAACTTTTTTATGTCGAAGCCCATTGCTGCAGACACTGTCTACTGGATGTTTACAGTTGTTCCTCCTCATTTTGAGTTGTGCAACATCAGCAAATGAGGGCTTTATTCCATTCCCGTCATTAAGGTTGACTCAACTTTGAGGAGGCAACTCTTCCCCAGTCATCTTTTGAGTATCTTCCAACTTGGGGGGCTCATTAAGGTTGACTCTACTTTGAGGAGGCAACTCTTCCCCAGTCGTCTTTTGAGTATCTTCCAACTTGGGGGGCTCATTTTCTGGCACTGTATCTGACTGTGTTTCTTTGCTCTTCATAGGGTTTTCAGTGACTAATTGTTGTGGTAGTGGGCTGCCAGGTCTTGCTCCCTAGTCTGTCTTAGTCTGGAAGCTCAGCTGAAACCTGTCCACCGTGGGTGACTCTCATGGTATCTCTAATACCAGTAGCATAGCTTTCAGCATCCCAGCAACACACAAGCCCCTATAGTGTGGCAAACTGACAGACATATGGGGGAGGCCACAGGCGGCCTTCACAAAAAAGGGCTGAGGGTAGCCAGGCACAGTGGCGCACGCCTGTAATCCCAGCGGCTCTGGAGGAGGGGGCAGGAGGATTGCAAGTTCGAGACCAGAGGCAGTTTGTGTAATTTAGCGAGACCCTGTCTTGAAAAAAAAAAACAAAATAACAAATGGGCTGGGGACGCAGCTCAGTGGTCCAGCACTTGCAAAGTATGCAGGCGCGAGGCCCTGGGTTCAACCCCAGTACTGCAAAAAACAAAACCAAAACAAAACAAAACAAAAAAAGGGGGCTGAGGGTGCAGCTCAGTGGCGGAGTGCCCTCAATTTAATCCCTCAGTACAGCAAAATAAACAAAGAAGCAAACAATATTATAAGCTCATCATACCTGATGTGGTTCAATCCACTCCATCTATTAGCCACATTAATGTTCTAATTGCCCCATCTTTGGCCAGTGGAACCCTCCTCCCTGTTGGCCCCCAGTACCTCAGATGGGAAGGGTTGTCAGCTGTCTTGCTGTGTGGCTCCAAGGTGCCAAACTCCAGGCTGATCTTTTACATTTCCCACAGTGGACCCCAAATCAGCCATTTCTCCAAAAAACCCTGGCTTCTTTTGGTGAGAAGCGGTATCTAAAGATCACAGTGTGGCTGCCAGGGAAGATCATTTCTACTGGCTTATGACTTCTAACCTCTTCAGTAAACAGAGCAGGTCTAGTGTCTGTACACACCCCCACATACATTTAAATATAAAATACCTCATGAGTTCATCCATTTCTAATTCAAATTCAGAAGAAGAAGGCTTTGACCTTCTTCTTCTACCTGTATCTTTTTTATTCCAGAAAACGACTGCTTCTCCAGGATACCAGAGATGACAGAATTAAAATATCACAGAATTATTCACTTGCTTTACTGCACATCTTTCTCATACACACAAACACTACAACCTCAGAATAACAAGACCAATCTTCTCCTCACTTCTATAATGAGTGAAATAGCTGAATATTTTGCCTTTATTCTTACCCACTATCATTGCTCACTTTTTAAAAACAGCTATACTGAATCTATACAGTCAGGGTTTATGCCTTAATAATACATGTTTTCTCCCCTCCTACACTGATTTGGACTTAATTCTACAAGCCAATATATAGTTCAGAAAAAGGACATCATATTTGGGGGAGTGGCAGATCAATGAAAAAAAGGAAGAACCTCAACTAGATGGACTGACACAGTGGCTCCAACAATGGGCTTAAGCTTAAAAATATTGTATGCATAGGACAGTGTTTCATTCTATTGTACATAGGGCCACCATGAGCTGGACTTGATGACACCTAACAACAACACAACCACCAGTTTTTAGTCAGCGTATCTCTGTTTTGAGTGTCTAAAATTCATTTTCTAACAGATTTGTCAGAAAGGGCCCAATGTTTGTCTTTTTTAATAAGTGTCTTTAGCCTTTATATTTGGCAGTTTGGCTGGATATAAAACTCCTTGGCTGACATTTTCTTTCAATCTTTGAGTATCTTTTTTACTCTGGCATTAAGCATTGCTATAGAAAATGCTGATGGTCTATTCTGATTTTCCTTTCCTTATAAGTGACTTCATTTTCTTTGGCCTGGATGCCCAAAGAGCTTTTCTGTCTTCAATAATTTTACTAATACATGTCTCAGTACTGGTCATTTTGGGTTAATTTTCTCAGGTACAGTATATGCTGTTTTAACGTTACATCAAATCTTTTTCACAGGCTGAATCCTTTTTAAAGTTCATACACAACATCATAAATTTTCAAATACCCCAGGAATTTGTGCTTTAGGCATTTACGGATGGAAGAAGGACCTGGCAATCCACTCCCAAGGCAATCCCGAAACAGTCAGCCATTGAAAACCCTATGAGGGTCGCTATGAGTTGGATACCGACTCAAAGGCACCTAACAACAACAACAACAACCCCTCTCCTCTCCTATGCTTTCCATAACCAAACAAGCATTGCCAATAATGAATACAGTCTTCCACAAAAACTGACATGTCAAAATATTTCAAACTATGGAATGCTGTTGTTGTTAGATGCTGTTGAGTCACTGTCCAACTTATAGCGACCCTATGTACAACAAATGAAACACTATTGTCAGTGCTTCTCTCCTATTCATAGGGTTTTCAATAGCAGATTAATTTTTGGGAGTGGGTTGCCGGGTCCTTCTTCCAAGCCTAGAGCACCTGGTGTTCCCAGGTGGTCTCCCATCCAAGGACTAACCAGTCCGGACCCTGCTTAGCTTCTGAGATCTGATGGGATCACACACCACAATGCTACAGCTGCAGCCAAAACATGGAATATTCCCTGTTATTTATAAATAACCATATTTTAAAGGCTCAAAATTTAAGTGCCAGGTCAAGGGGGAACATATTTATGATACTGAGCTGCAATCCCAGCACCTTTTCTAAAACTTGTTGAGACAGATTCTTGCTTTGCTGCACAGGCTGTCTCTGGCCTCAAACTCATGATGCTCCTGCCTCAGCCTCTGAGGTACTGGGATTTCAGGTATGTCCATCTTACTTGATATGTTCATGTTTCTTTCATGATTTCCAGCAACCTGGATTTGCTCTCCTATGAATGTTGTCTTTGTGTTCTGCGTGCAATTTGCAATTTCTTTTTGGAAATTCATGGGTCATATTGACTTTGTTTATGATGGCTCATATAGAAGTTCACTTTTTTCCACAAAATCATTTGTGTGTGTTCTTTCACTGCTTCCACATTACCAGTTGTGGTTAAGGGGGATCTTCCTAGAAGTCTCCTGTTTCCTTAAGGGGTTTTCACTGTCATCATTAAAAAATTTCAGTTCTTTAATCTTTTGAAAATTATTTTTTGTATATGATGCAGGTTTTACTTTCTTCTTGATGGATAGTCAGTCATTTACAGTGCTATTTATTAAACAATCCATCTTTTCCCCTCAGGGTTTAAAAATACTATCTTATATTCTGGGACACAAAATAGAAAAAGTAGCTGCCTGTCAATATGGGAATGGTTAAAGAAACTATGGTGAATCCACAAAATAGGAGGTAGTCACGACCATGTGAATTTTATCTTTTACAACTTGATCAGCAAAGACACAGGAAAGTACCGATTATATGATCCCAATTTTGCAAAATGATGACTCCCCTTTTCCCGCCCTATATGCGTCACTGTCTATTAACATGAAAGACTCTGACACGGGTTGTTATTAAGAATTCCAGGGGGTGCTGGGTGTGATGCTGCATGCCTGTAATCTCATAGACTCTGGAGGCAGAGGCAGAAGAATTCTGAGTTCAAGGCCACAGGCAGCCTGCTTAACTCAGAGAGACCGTCTCAAAAGGAAAAAAAAAAAAAAAAAAAAAAAAGAAACAAAAAGGGCTAGAGGTGTATTCCAGTGCTAGAGCCCTTGCAAAGCATGCACGAGGCCCTAGATTCAACCCCCCAGGACGAGTGGGGAAAAAAAAATATCCCAGGTGCCAGAGTGTACATCCCAGTGACTCAGGAGGCTGAGGCAGGAGGATCTTGAGTTTAAGACTAGAGGCAATCTGTACTATATAGTGAGACTCTGTGTCAAAATACAAAATAAAAACAGGGTGGAGGATGTGGCTCAATGGTCTAGCAGTTACCTAGCATGTGCAAGGCCTTGGGTTCAACCCCACTGTACTGAAAGAAAAAAAAAAAAAAAAAGAATTTCTAAGGTAGAGGCAGAAAAGGCCAATGTGAAAGGAGAGAGTAGGGGGAACGACGGGGAAATAGTAAAATAAGAAAAACAAAGTCTGCATTAAACATCAAACTAAAACCAATAAAATATGCAACCTATCTATGTATTTAAAAATATGTACATACATGTGTAAAGACCACAAGTCAGCTTTTATTTTTAAGGCTGCACAATACTATTAGATCATACTTCAATTCATTTATAGATAAACCAAAATAGAAACAGGAAAGCGACCTCTGCATCTGAAGTTATCCAAGGCCTAGAATAGAGACACATCTTACCTCTCCCCAGCTGTTCCACCGACAGATCTAACTCAACTAGATCTCCTTAAAAACAACAAAAATATTGTACTTCTTGTTTGTGAGATATTTCATGATGATTTCTCATAAAGAAGATACTATCATTTTTATCTCTCATCACTAGTAAAGTTCTCTGAACTTATAGAGCAGAAAATTTTTCCACAGGCTAATTAGGCTGGAAACTGGAAATTAACCTTCACTGTAGAAAATATAAAGCATAAAATGTTCTAAACACCAGCGATAATGGACATTTTTTAAATCAGAATAACACAGTGTACTGACTAGGAAACAAAAGATAGGCTTGACCAAAGAGCTACAATGTTTAATATCATGGTAAGATTGTTATGTACCGGAATTCAGGAATTGTAGAAGAAAAACAAAATCACCTACTAAATTAAGACGTGCACAACAGATTTTGTTTACTTCTTTCTTTGCAGTGCTGGTAGGTTAAACTCAGGGTCTCACACATGCTTAACCAGCACTCTACCACTAAGCTGGACCCCTATCCCATTTTTACTTTTTTAAAATTTTGAATCAGGGTCTTGCTAAGTTATGAGGACAACCTCTATCCTCAAACTTGTGATCCTTCTGCCTCTGCCTCCTGAGTCACTGGGGTGACAGGCATGCGCCATTGCACCTAGCTGAGGTTATTTTTAAAAAATAAATGTTTAATTCACGATAGGCAAATGTTGTAGTGGTAGATGGAGATGTCATGATGGATGGACACCTGGTATTACCAAAAGGCTTCCAAATGACACATAAATGCCCCAGTACAGAACTTGACCTATATAGTAGGGCTAAACACGAATTTCCTCTTCCTTCCAAAAGAACTATCACAAGGTTTCTTTATACAGTTATGCCTGGGTATCTGTGGGGAATGGGTTTTAAGATGCCCCTTGGATACCAAAATCTGCATATGCTCATGTCCCTATGTAAAATGGCACCGTACATGCATATCGTCTATGTACATCTGCCCATATACTTAACTTACAGTACTTAACACTGTATAAATGCTATGTAAAGTGCTGTTATGTTTCTTGCTTGGGGAACAATGACAAGGGAAAAAAAGGTCTGAACAGATAACTGTTTTCCAAAAACTTTTGATACACGGTTGGCTGAATCCATGGATGCAGAACCCAGAGATTCACGTGACTGACTGTATATCAACTACCTTGGTGTATTAATTTCACATACAGAACTTTTTGACAATAATTACAGCAAAACAGGAAATACTTGGAAACATATATTCCAGGGATTGGACACATACAAATGACAGCAATTTATTCTGGAGTTATTACTATTAAAGCTAACAAGAAAATCCCTGTGAAAGCTATAGCTTACCTTCCTTCCATATTTAGGATGCACACCAGTTCATCCTCAAAAAATATCTCTGGTCCCTCAAGGTTTTCAATGTCACTGAAGCCGTTACAAGGAACCTATGGTGAAGACATACCAAAGTAGGTTCCAATTATGAGAAATAATGTAGCTGTCATTCATAAACAAATCTGAATTGCAAATAAAGATGCCTACGTCTGTGGACAGTTACTCTACACTATCTCACTCTACCTGCCAAGACTAGAAAATAACATGGGAAGTACCCACAATTTGTTCACATCTCCTCCTTACTTGTAAATTACGTTTTCCTACACTGGAATTACTGCACCTGGTAATTCGGAATTCTAACATGAAGAAAAATAGCTCTCAAACAAGGAGGACAACGACAAAATCTCCTAATTCCCAGTAGCCATTTGATGCAGCCTGTGGCATCCACAACTACAAGAGGCATGTGACAGCCACAGGCCAGTGTGGGAAGAGGTCCTTTAATTTGCTGGGTGTGTGCTCTCTCCTGGAAGCTGAGGTGCTGGGGCAAAGTGCCTTGAGATCCTCTCAGTTTAAAATGCTGTGACTTTTCCCAGTTAACACAGGAACACAAGGCTTCTGAGCCAAAGCAATCATCCAGCCATATAACCATCTTAGGTATGTGCCTGCTGTGTTCAAAGTCCTTCACTTACTTCTAATTAAGTAGTGGTACAGGGAAAGAGGAGGGGGAGGAAACGCATAAAATCCATCATGATTAGGTAAAGGCACAGACTGTTGAAAAAATGCACACAGACCAGTTGGACTAGAAGTACAGTAAACTAGTATCCCGTGACAAACTGCATCAAACATGCTGGATGTCAAAACACCTGTGTGCGCAAACACATTTAAATGAGCAGCTACCATTTGTGTTAATTCCAACATTAATAAACATTTATGTAAATGAACTATACTTAGGGAATGTCCATTTTTTCACCCTATAAGGGTATAAGTTCATATTTATCCAAAGTTCAAATTTTCCCTTTCAAAACTTGAAACACTTCAAAAACATCTTAAATTTATACATTTCATTAACAGTAGTTTAAATCAGAAGTAACCCTCAGTAAATATCTCTAGTAAATCAGAATACTAAAACAAATAAGATCAGCTCTATTTGTATATCCCCCAATCAGAAATAAAAATCTAATACTCTGATTTATTACAAATATTACAGTGGACTATTTTCCAGAGGTGCAAAAAGTTAAGAATCAGTAGTAGACACAGAAATCAGTATGTCTATGAGACATTCTGGAGAAACAACAATAAAAACAACAACCAACCACCCCATTCCACCAAAACATGTGTTTCAGCAATATTAAGGGGGGAAAAAAACACTAAAAAGAATTAAAAAAAAAAAAAAAACCCTTTCAGAGGTAATGAATGCAAGGCAATTTTATTTGAGAGCAATAACTCTGATTTATAGGTAGGTTTTAATCCTGTTACCTTAACAAATAATGCAGTTCACTACTGGGTAGAATCTGCAGAGCCAGAGAGAAGAATTACATTAATTTTGTCAGCCCTTCTGGGAAAACAACTGGGAGAAATTTATAGTGTTCAATCACTGATGGTTCCCAAATCATGTGCAGAGTGCAAAAAATATGTTTAACCTACTTGAAGAGGCATAAGGCTTATCTAGATTCACCCTACATTGTGCTGTGTTCCTCCCTATTCCCTCCACCCCCATTCTCTCTGGCTTTAGAAAAGTAAAGCTGGCAGGGACAAATGGCTTCGTGTTGTTGGATGGGAGGGAAAGGACACAATGACTCTTACAGCCATGTAAGTGAGTAAGGGATTGTGCGAGCATTGAAAAGGGAGATACAGCAACAAGAGCTGGATGAGCTAATGCCTACAAACCCAGACACATACACACTCCACTACCAGGCCGAGGCCCAGAACTACATAAACAGATCCTTACGTGCTCCGAAAAGAACCTCTTTGAGAACGAGGCTACAATCTTCCGGGCTTCTAACCCAGCTTTTTGCCGAACTTTATATTCCTCCAACCAATTGACGTAGTCGGTGGGGCTGTAGTGTTTCATAAGGGAAGGCCACCTACAAAGGAGAGAAACACCCCCCTCAGCTTAATGGAGACTCCGAGGCAGCCTTGGAAAACAGAGAGAGCATTATAGCCTGGTGGGCAGAGGGGCCGGGCAATGGACCTAGTTCAAATCCCCACCCAGCATGCACGCACACACTCAAACAGTGTGACCTTGGTGTGGCCACAGGAAGGCTGTGTCTCCATTTCCATCTTGAAAACGAGGGCAGCGGTAGCCACAATAATAACGGTGATGACAATAACAATTCACACTGATGGCGCCGCCTCCTAAGAGCCGGGGCCCCGTGTGGGTACTTCCCGGACATCACCTCATTTAATGATCACGGGTAAGGAAAGGTCTAAAGATCACCACCGCTCAAAGCCGACGAATAAAACTTAAAAAAAAGGAAAAAAAAAAAAAAGGAAAAAAGGAAGCCGCCACCCCCCCCCCAAGGTCACCGGGGAAGAGTGCAGGGCCGGATCCGATGCGTGTCTGACACCGAGATTGGTGCGGTGCGCGACCAGCCCCGGGATGCCGCGCGCCTGCCGGGGCACCGCATCCTCCGATCCGCGTCAACCCCCGACACAGAGCGGGGCACAAAAGAGGTACGCGCGACACTGCGGGGCGGCGAGCGGCGCCGGCGCTGCGGGGCTCTCCCGGGCGCCCCCGCCTGTGTCCCCGAGGGCTCCTGGGGAGGCCCGGCGGGGGCCCCGGGCCGAGGCCTTTGTCTGCCGGCCGCGGGAAGGGGTCCGGGGTGGGGTCCTCGCGCCCGGAGGCAGCCGGGCACTCGGGGGGCGGCTCCCGCCGCGCAGGCCGGGACGCGGGGCGCGGGCCGCGGCTCACCTCACCCGGAACTGCTCCTTCCACACCTTCCCGCTGCTCTGGCACACCTCGCGCAGCCGCCGGCAGGTGCTGGACACGCGACCGATGTCCAGCGCCGTCAGGGAGCCGCTGCACAGGATGTACTCCAGCACCTCGCCCGGCAGGTTGACCAGGCAGCTGAGGCCCGCAGCCTCGGGCGCGGCCTCCTCAACCAGCGCCGGCACCACTTCCATCGCGCTGTCGACCGCTGCCGCCATCTTGTCCGCGTACCTGGGGCCGACGCGCGCGCGCACTAGGGTGCACACTTGGCCCCTCCCACCAGCTTCGAGGGTGGGTCCAAGGAGCGCTCCGCCCACCAGGGGCCACGCCCCCTCAACCTAGGGAAGGAAGTGACCGAGTCTCTGGTCAATGTGAGAGGAGCAGCGTGTTTTAAAGTTAACTGAATTTTTAAAGTGGCAGTAGTTGGGTGTATTTCTCTAGTGCCGAGAGCTTCCTGTGTGCTGGTGGCTCATCGGACCTTCCCAAAAACCTTAGGAAGTATTCTCTCCAAATTATAGACAGGGAAACTGAGGTTCAGGAGGTGAGAGGGTTTGCTCAGAGCTGCTTGTCCTAGATTGGAATCCAGATACGCTTGACCACGCTCTTAGCCATAGGCTGTAATAATAAACGATCTTCTCAAGTCTGTATTGTGCCAAGCACATTACCGGCTATTCAGAAACTCCTCCTTCCAGTCCTCTGTGATAATGTAGGCAATAACAGTAGCCTCAAATCTATGTACGCTTTTAGGCAAATAGACAAAAAGTAGGGAGTTCTGTATCTATTTCTTAATTGTCTTCAACTCAACAATTCTTCATATTTTGAAGAGGCATATTTTGTCCCCTGCCACAATAGGTATCATATTTATATCCATTCTAAAGATAAGGAAAAAAAGAATTGTAAAGATGGGAGTCACTGGTTCAAAATCACAGGAGACAAAAATCTGAATTAAACCTAGATTTGAACTCTTAAAGCAGGAGTTACAACTGGTGTAGGTGGTTATTTTCAGTGCCTGCAACTTTGTTTTTTCCTGACTCAGTTCAGCATCTGGCCCTGTGCTGTTTGCTCTGGGGATACTAGAGGTGATAAAAGCAGACCTACATACTGTTATACAGCCCCAAGAGGTGTATACTACTGTCAGTATACAGGGTCTGTTGTAAAGTGCTCCCCCCAACTTGGAAATCAAGATGCTTTGACAGTTAAACTAATAAAATTACTCTCAATGGACAGTGTTCAGCCATCCATGGCTCCCTATTGCCCTTAGAAACAAATCTGAAATCCCTAATGTTGCAAAGGGACAAACTCCACCTCTCCTTGGCTGAGGCCATAATCTCCTTCACTAGCCATGGACGTCACCAGATAAACCAGCCAGCTCTTTCCTTGTCTTGCTGTCTGGAATGCAGTTCTTGCAAGTCCTCTTTCTGTTTGCTCCCTCCTCATCCTTCAGGGCTTCACTTCTCTGGATGCCCTTCATTCCTTACCCCAGCAGCAGTACCAGGCATTGCTCCTCCCCAGCATTTTTCACTCTTGTAATTATTTGCTTCATTCATAACCATTTATTCCACATGTCTTTTTCCCTTTAACCTAAAGCCACTTCAGGACCAAGACCCTATCAGAGTCATTTCTGAATCCCAACTTACTTGCCACGGCCTTGTGCTTAGAAGATTCTCAATAATTCTCTGTTGACTGCAAATATCTGACCAGCTATTAGACTAGAGCAAGTTACTTAGCTTTTGTGGAGCCCAGTTTCCTCATCTGTAAAATGAGAATAATAATAATGCCTGCCTCCTGAGGCTGTTGGGAGGATTAAGGGAATGGATTTGTGTGAAGTCTGTAGAACCATGCTGGGCACAAAGTGCTTGATAAAAGTGTATTATTGGCCAGGAGCTGTGGCACATGCCTATAATCCCAGCAATTTAAGGAGGCTGAAGCAAGAAGATTATGAGTTTGAGACCAGAGGCAGCCTGCACAATTCAGCAAGACTGTCTCAAAATTTTTTAAAAAATTAAAATTAAAATTAAAAATTAAAAAGGGGCTGGGGGTGCAGCTCGATGGTGGAGCACTTGCCTCGCATATATGAGGCCCTGGGTTTACAAAACAAAACAATACAACAAAAGTGTGTTACAGTGGAAGTATGGGGTGTGGGTGGTTGCAGCCAGGGCCTGATAGGAGTGTCACAGAGTAGGAGGCCCCTGGAAGGTGGAATCTGCAGCCCCATTCCCCAGCAGAGCTAGGGCAGGCTGAAGACCCTATAGATCCTGGTCTTGATAACAGCTCATGAAGGAGAGAGGGTGGGGAGATGGTGGGCACATGCACAGTGCATTCCACTGCAGCCGCTCTGATTGCTCCCTCTGACCACTCCAGCTCCCCCTTCAAATCACACCTGAGTTGAAAGGCCAAGTGGTGAATGTGGCTGCAGCTGCCTGCATGTGAGGGTGGGACCGGGGACTTCACTGCAGACCCAGCAATGGTGGAAGAGAAGCCATCTGCCCTTGAGCCACAGTGCTCAGAACAAGGAGATTCTGCCTCAGGCCCAGACTCCCAAAACCACGCCTCCAAACAGGACACTTAAGGTTGCTTAAGTCCATTGCTTTCTCTCTGTCTCCTCAGCCACTGTTCAGTCTCCACAGCAGCTCCTGACTGCTCCCCTAGCTTTGGCTGTGACCCTGAGAAGTTGCAAACCAGCTTTGATGTGCTCAGATCTGAATAAACAGTTTCCAGCAAGTCAGAGGACAGACCCTGCAGCTGTGAGTTGATCTGGGAGCTCTGCTTACAAGTTACTGTGGCTTTCTTATCAATGAGTCCGACCTCTCCTTCTTTCTTCCTGTCTCCTGATCAAAGATGACCAAGATTCAGTTGGGAAAAATAATCTCCTGCCAACCCAAGACAGCCCCTCTAAAGATGTAGAAAGCAACTTTATTATTGGCTGAGCTTTAAGCCAGAGGATAATGCACATCACAGGCAAAACTCAAGAGCAATCTCTTTATATGCAGCAAATACTATGTCATATTTATGCTCTCCAGCTTCCTGGTAACTTGTTCTCAAGTGGAAGGCTTGTGTCCTAGTGTATGATACATTCTTTCCTAATTCATCCTAAACTGGTTTGCTAATCTGGGTACCCACCTTTCTGGCCCATTGCCTATGCTTCAAGGAATAATAAAAGTTCGCAAATCTTATCAAGCAGGTGGTTACAGTTTGCAACAAAGAGCCCAGGCTAACCTCCCACCGTGACAGGAAGGTAGCAACTCTGTCATCCTTGATATTTACATTTCAAAGTGATGTTTCCCAGGCCCTGAAGAAAAACATTCTTGGGGAGTAAAGCTGGCAAGCAGCTTATTTAACCTTCCTAAAGACTGATAAAATGCAGTTTGGGAATAAACTTTCTATAGCCAAGCAATGTTGCTTGGCTATAGAAAGGAAGGAAGCGCTGATAGATGGAACGAACTCTGAAGGCATGATGCTAAATGCAAGAAGCCAGACACAAAAGCACAAACACGACATGATCCCATTTGTAGAAACTTCTAAAAAAGGCAAATTCATGAGAAAGGATGTGGATTAGAGGTTATTAGGGGTTTGGGGAAGAAGGCAAGGAGAGTTCTTTTTTTTTTTTTTTTTTTTTTTTTTTTTGAGCCAGGGTCTCGGTAAATTGCGCAGACTGTTTCTGGTCTTGAACTTGCAAACTTGTGATCCTCCTGCCTCCGCCTCCCAAGCTGCTGGGATTATAGGCATGCGCCACCACGCCCAGCTCAGAGGTTATTTCTTAACGGGTATGGAGTTTCTGATAGGGGTGATGGTCACATGCCTCTATGAACATTCTTTTGTTTTGTTTTGTTTTGTTTTGTTTTGTTTTGTTTTAGAGAAGACCTTGCTGGGTAGGTCAGGCTGACCTCAAACTCATGATCCTCCTGCCTCAGCCTCTGAGCTCTGGGTGGTGCGTGCCATCACACCCGGCTCCCTAGATGAACATTCTTATTGCCACTGAATTGTACCCAGAAAAATGGTTACGATAGTAAATTTTCTGTTCTGTGTATTTCACCATAATTTAAAAAATAGCACACATACAAAAATTTACCCATCAAGGGGAGAGAGGACCTATTTACAAATAGAACATTTCTCAAGGAAATGCTTTCCTCCCACCCCCTGGGGGACTAGCTGTAGAACCTAGGGCCTCACGCATACTTTGCCTGTGCTCTATCACTGAGCTGCACCCCCAGGCCAATTTCTACTTTTTATTTTGAGATAGGGTCTCACCAAGTTTTGCAGGCTTTGTACTTGCAATCCTCTGCTCCCGCCTCCCAAGTCACTGGGATTATAGGAAATGTTTTAAGAGAAGAAGTCCAGGGCCAGGGATGTGGCTCAGTGGTACAGCACCTGCCTAGCCTGCTTGAGGCCCTGTAAATGATCCCTAGTGTCCACCCCCTCCCGCCCACGCACGTGCACACACATGCAAAGAAGGGCATAAGCCTTTCTTTACAATACAATATGCTCTTACTGACCTACCACGTTCTCCACAGTTGGTCCCCACTCTCCTGGTCTCTGCTTCCAAGCACGCAGTACAAACAGGAATCTCAGAGGAAATCCCAGGGGGCTCCATCCTACCTGGCACCCCAGTATCATTCAGGGTGTGCCCCCCTTTTTGCTGCCAGCAAATAAACATTTTGTTGGCCTGTAGGTTTATTTTTTGTTGGACTATAGGTATCTATCATTGGCTAGTTGGCCTGAATACCTCTCTCCTGTGGTTTCCATAGTTTAGCTAGAAAAATGGTTTCAACCTGCTGCACCGCCTTCAATTAGGCTCTTTGTTCTCAGGATAAATGCATCTGGCCCTCTGTGTTCATGGGCTTCATATCTGTGGATTTGATCCACTACTTGTTGTTGTTGTTAGGTGCCATTGAGTCTGGCTCATAGCTACCCTCATAGGGTTTTCAATGGCTGATTGTTTTTGGATTGCCTTGGGAGTGGGTTGCCATGTCCTTCTCCCATTTTTGCGGTGCTGGGAATTGAACCCAAGACCTCAGAGACTGCAGAGCAGTGCTCTACCAACTGAGCTAAGTCCCAGCCCCTGACCCACTACTAGGGATTAAAGATATTTTTAAAAGCCAGATGTGGTGGTAGATACCTGTAATCCCAGCACTGGAGAGACTGAGGCAGGAGGATCATGAATTTGAGGTCAGCCTGAGCTACATAATGACCTTGTCTCAACAACAACAACAACAACAACAACAACAACAACAACAAGCACCCAAAACAAGAACTAAAAAAAAAAATTGCATCTGTACTGAATGCATACAGATTTTCGTTCTTATTATTCCCTAAGTAATACAGTATAACAATTTATACAGCACTTATCTGGTATTCTTGTTGTTGTTGTTAGGTGCCATCAGATCAGGTCCAACTCACAGTGACTCCACGTACAACAGATGAAACACTACCTGGCACTGTGCCATGGCTGGCACTACTGTCAGTGCTTCTCTGCTATTCATAGGGTTTTCAATGGCTGATTGTTTTTTTGGGAATGGGCTTCCAGGTCCTTCTCCCAAGCCTACAGCAGCTGGTGTTCCCAGGCGGTCTCCCATCCAAGTACTAACCAGGCCCGACCCTGCTTAGCTTCTGAGATCTGATGGGATTGGATGCCAGGGAGGTACAGCTGCAGGTGATATTGTATTAGGTATCATAAGTAATCTAAAGATGATTTAAACTATACAGAGGATGCACATAGGTTATATGTACAGGTTATACGCACAGGTCATATACAAATACTTTGGCACTTTATATGATGGACTTGTGTGTTACTGAAGCAGGTCTGCTTTGTCTACCACGCGGTAAGCCAATCACTGAAATGATGAGGTAAGCCAATCACTGAAATGATGAGTTTTGCAAAAGAGAAAGAGGTTATTTTAAAAAGGCAGCCAAGCATGGAGATGGGGAACGTAAGTCTCAAGTCTACCTCCCTGAGCATAGGGTTTGGGGATCTTTATAGGTTAAAGAGCTGGGATTTAGCTCAGTTGGTAGAGCGCTGCTCTGCAGTCTCTGAGGTCCCGAGTTCAATTCCCAGCACCTCAAAAATGGGAGGACATGGCAATCCACTCCCAAGGCAATCCTGAAACAATCTGCCATTGAAAACCCTATGAGGGTCGCTATGCGTCAGACACGACTCGACAGCACCTAACAACAACAATAGGGTAAAGAAGTACAGCGATTGAAGGCGTGGGGAAAAGTGACTGGAGGGGAAATAACCAGTGGTCTGCCTGTGCATAATCAATCTTCACGGCTCTATGGGATACATGTTTAGAAATTGGCAGCATTAGAATGATCATTTTTTAAAAGTGGAATTTGGCCTTGTGACATCCAAAGGCCACCTATCAGACACCTGTGGAGACCCAAGTGAAGAGTCAGTGATTTTGACAAAAGCTGCCTCCAAGTCGCTGATAAGTCACCTAGGCAACCATTATTATCATGACCCACGTGTCAGAGGTGTTATCTACAGCAGAGCAAGTGGGAGGCTAATAATGTATTGCTCCGCTGTGGGGCCTCCCAAACTAGTGATTTTTAGTCAAGTAAGAGCAAATACTGAAAAGCAAGTGAGGCTGGAGGGTTTATTCAGATTTTTCCCTTGGTTTCAAGAGCACCTGTGGATTTTGGTGTGGCAGGGAGTCTTGAAATTCCCCTGGGATAAGGAGGGACCATTGTATACACATCCCTTCTCTGCTGATCCATCTCTCCTCCCGCCTGGGTCCTTTGCTGGAACAGTTCTATTCTTTGCAGAGCCTGCTCAGCTGCAGCCTTTTACATTTCCACCCAGGCAGTGATCTGCAGAAAACACTACTGTTGACCACACTCTGGGCAAGCATCTTCTGTCTCAGGCCCTCCCAGAGCCTCTGCCTTTCAGTCAATTCATGTCCCCAAACTGCTGTGATGGCTGGATTTGCCCACCAGCATGGGCAGATCTGAGTTTCATGGCACCCGGAGCTGATTCTGTTTGGAGGCCCTTATTTTTGAAAAGCAAATCCCACAGAGGAGTTCATAAGTGAGCAGGAGAGTGATTACCTAGAATGAGAAAAGCGGGAAACTCCCAAGGGATATGGCCAAATGAGAGGCCCCAAAGTTACACTTCATTGGCTCCATGGCACATGTATCTCTTCCTTTGAGACAAGGTCCATGAAAGCAGGGCACCTGTTCGGTTTTGCTTGACTATGGATTGGATGTACCATGAGAGTCTGAGAGAGGGACTCACAGTATCCATAGAGGCTCTTGGTTAGACCAACTAACCTCAGGGTTCCCCCCCGCCCCCCGCTTTTTTGCGGGACTAGGCATTGAACCCAGGGCTTTGCCTATCCCAGGCAAGTGTTCTACCACTGAGCTGTGCCCCTAGCTCCTTTTTTACTTTTTCTTTTGAGAATCTGTTGACTATGTTACTTTATGCTGAAAAAGGGGCTTTTCAGATGTGACTAAGTTAGAAATCTTGAGATGAAGAGATTTTACTGGGTTATCTGGTGGGCCCAATGTAATTATCAGGGTCCTTTTCTTGCTAAGTGATGTGGGCTGCCTCTGGCTTGAACTTGCTATCTACCTGCCTCAGCCTCCCAGGTCACTGAGATTACAGGAGAACACCGCAACACGTGGCTGCCCACCATCCCTCTGGGTTTGGCTTGTCCTCTTACTTTCCTCAAGTGTCCTCAGAGTCCCTTTATTGGAGACACCTTCCCTGATCACCATATTTAAGCAATCCCTTTTCCTTATTTTTATTTTTCCATCCAAATTATTATTTTCATTTTTTGAAATAAATGAAAAAATGAATAATTATTTTCACTTTTTGAAAGCTACTTATTGTAAGTGTAAGGAGCCATCTCTGCCTCCACTGGAATGGGAGCTCTACTGGTTAATCTCTCACTGCCTGACATCTAGTAGGTCCTCATTATGTTTCTAAAGAATGAATAAATGGATAAATTCTGCAGATGCACCCATTGAGCTGACTGTATTTTGCACGTGGGGTGCACATGAATCTTTGGGAGCCAGCAGGCAGACTGTGGTAGGCTGAATAATGCCCCCCAAACATGTCCATGTTCTAAGCCCTGAAATCTGTTGACTATGTTACCTTATACTGAAAAGGGGGCTTTTCAGATGTGATTAAGTTAGAAATCTTGAGATGAAGAGATTTTACCAGGTTCTCTGGTGTGCCCAATGTAATTACAAAGGTCCTTATAAGGCTGAGAGGCAGAGAGAGAAGATGTGAGAATATGGAGCAGAGGCTGGGGTGATGCTGGGCCATACACCAAGGAATTCAGGAACCTTCCAGAAGCTAGAAAAGGCAAAGGAGCAATTTCTGCCCTAGTATGGAAGCAATAATAGACTAACACAGATTTTGTATCAGCTTTCCATTGCTGGTATTACAAATTAACACAAACTTAGTGGTTTAAAACAACACAAAGCGATTATCTCACAGCTCTGGAAGCCAGAAGTTCCCAGTGTGTCTAACACAAAGGTATCTGCAGAGCTGTGATCCTTTTGGAGGCTCTAGATGAAAACCTTCCCTATGTCTTTTTTAGTTTTTAGAGGCCACCTGTATTTCTGGGCTCAGAGCTGCATCCCCTGACCTCTGCAGCAACAATGCAGCATGCTGGGGAGATTTTGTTCCTTACTCAGCATTATTGTGGGAATAGCTAACTAATACACAGAGGCAGATAAAACATATCAACACACACACAGAGAGATAACTGTTGCAAAGCCATACTTCCTATGTGCCGTGACACAAAGTATCGGTAGAATTGAGTGCTGGAATGGGGGATGTTTGAACCAAATTCTCTGCAGTAGAAATGGGATCAGCAAAGATGGAGGGGGGAGTCCTGGGCAGGAGAAATGGCAGAAGCAAATTAGAGCCAAGTTTGGAGCCTTTTGGGAGAATCAGCCAGCCAGGAGGAAGGCTTGGATGCGGGGTGGAGGAAAAGGAAGATGAGAAGAGGTGGCTGGCAGCCACGGCATGCACTCTATGTTGGCCCAAGGGTTTGGCTCACTCCCGCTGGTCCTTGGTGGCACCAAATGCCTTTGATCAAAAGCAGGATGGCATGAAAGAGATCTTTCCAGAAGGGCAATGGGGGGGGGGGGGCAGCATGTGCTTCTCAAGGGAGGTGATGCCATCAGCTTGGAGGAAAAAGGGGAGGTGCCTCTCTCCCTACAGATTTTGCCCCCAGCTTCCTGCTAAACCCTGCATTTCCATTAGCAGCTCTTTTCAAAACTTTCCGAACAAAGTGGGTTCAATTACACACTATGTGATGTTTAATAGGTGCCTTGAATTTAGATTGTGACTCTGAGGATTTCCCCTGCTCCATGGTCGCTTTACCTGGCTACATTCCTACAGGACAAAGACGGGAAAGAGGAGAGGGGAGAGCATCACCCTCAAAGACCTTAAAATTCTTGGACATAGTAAACTAGGGAGTTGCTGAGACAGTGTGGCTTCCAAGGTCAACTCCATGTTCCATGGAGAAAACCCAGATGTGGAAGGCTGTAGGGCAATTTGCCCCAGGGCCTATCTAGGCCCTTTGGAGCACTGAGGCTTGTTCCCCAGGCAGTCACCTTTGGCCTACATCTGGGAACTCAGGTCTTCCAGCTCCCCAAGATGGCCCTCACATCTAATTCCTTGCCTCAGAACCCTCGACACCAATTGGCTATTTCCAAACCCCTGAATGGCTCCTGATTGGACTGTTCTGGAACCACCCCTGATTGGCTACTTTTACAAAACCAAATTTGAATATCCCCTCTGATTGGCTGAAACCCGTATGGGGTGACTGCCTCTGATTGGTCCCTGGCTAGTCCCAGAAGAGTATATAAGGGCAGTACACGGAGCAGTCTGGGTCTATTCTATTGACCCAGACAGACAAGGAAACAATAAAGAGCTGTTGGGGAAGAGCACCCAGAGTCGGCGTCTTCACTGGGAAGAAAGAAGCAAGGAGCTGCCATGGGCATAAGCCCCTGAGCTTGCCTTTCTCAAGGCTTCTCAGAGCAGCCGTAGGCATAAGCCTCCTTTCCAGGCGGCGTGGCTCTTGGGTGCTCAGCTCCCCCTCACCAGAAGACAGGTCTTTAACGGCTGGTTCCCGCTCACGGCCGTAGCGAGTCCAGCAGTAGGGTGACACCCCACAGAAGGCCAGGAAACCAGGCCCACTTAAACCCACCCTCTAGGCCTGGTGACACAAAGAATTTGAATTTTTGTTTGTTTGTTTGTTTGCGGTACTGGACCCAGAGCCTTGCACTTACATGCTTTGCAAGTGCTGGACCACTGAGCTGCACCCCAGTCCATTTTCTTTTTTACTTTTTGAGACAGGGTCTTTCTAAGTTATGCAGACTGCCTCTGGTCTTGAACTTGTGATCCTCCTGCCTCCGCCTCCCGAGCCGCTGGTATTATAGGCATGCGCCACAGCGCCTGGCAGAATTTGAGTTTTTTTAAAAAATCACTTATTATGCATGTCTAAATTCTTCTGCTATTGGCTGAACTTAATCTCATTCCCCCCCCCCACCAGGGGCCATTAGTAAAGTGATTTCCTTTTGGTGATGTGGATTAAACACTATATTGATCCATCTGAGTGTAAATTTGTTCCCTGTTTTTGTTCTCTTGTCTATTTTGTGATGGGTATAGTGGGAAAAAAATAGATTTTTACTATGTGACTGTGAAGCCCATATATTCTATATCGATCTGCCATGATTAAAAAAATCCTTTTATTCCCCTACCCATCCCCCCTAAAATGTACTCTTTTTCCCACCTCCTTCTCCTTTGATTTGTGCTTGGGAAGGTTCTGTTTTGGTGTAAACTTGCATTTTTCACCTAGTTGCCAGGCAACAGAAGCTATCCAGTTGGGATGCATATAATGTTAAATTGTCCCCAGCTGCCTCCGAGGCCGGACCTGTCAAAACTCCCATATGTGTAGGAATCATGAGGGGAGCTGGTTAAATATGAGGCATCCATGCCCGGTCCTTGAGTCAGTGCTCACAGGCAGGTGGGGGAGATGTGCAAAGATTAGATTTTGAAAGGTGGTCTGAAGAGGCCTGAGAAACTCAGTCCTTAAGTATCAAACAGCTTCGAGGTGAGGCTGCTTAAACTTCTAGAAGAGAAAGAAATTGAGAAAATTGGAAGGAGCTTGGGCCTATTTATTTTTACATCCCATTCTATCCCATTCCACCCCAGTGTATTGCAAATATGAACTGACTGAATCCTATTGCAAACTAGCGAAGTCACAGCAATCAGAGTCCATCTTATGGTGAAGAAATGGAGGTACAGAGAGGTTGAGTAACTTATCCAAAGTTGCACAATTAGGGAAGCAGAGGATCTGGGATTTGAACCAACATAGTCTGGATGTTTTAGCAGCAGGGCATGGTAGATTAGAATGCAGGTTCTTGGGCTGGACATCCTGAGTTTAAATTCCACCTCTAACATTTACTAGCTGTTGTCCTTATACAAGCTGTCTGATCTCTCTATGCCTGTGTTTCCCAAGCTTTAAGTTGGGGGAATATAGTCATATGCTGAATATTGGCATTTCTGTCAATAAGGTACTGACAAACTTCTTGGAACATATTCTTGTTCTTAATGAACACATGACCAAAAATGATAACATGCCAAAACATCCTGGGAAGACGAGTTGTTCATAACCATTAGCCAAAACTTTAATTAGCTAATAAATTTTGTGCTACCAGAGTGCTCTTTGGAAGGAAGGATGGCTAGAATGTGTCTAATGTATTTTGGACATGTCAGGAGGGACCAGTCCCTGAAGAAGGACATTATGTTTGGGAGAGTGGCAGGTCAATGAAAAAAAGGAAGACCCTCAACTAAATGGCTTGACACAATGACTGCAACAATGAGCTTAAACATAAAGATTGTGTACATGGCACAGTGTTAGGGAGCATTTTGTTGTATTGTACACAGGTTTGCTATGAGTTGGACCCAAGTCAATGGCACCTAACAACAACAACAATAAATTTTGTAGAACAGCAAAGAAGAGGGCATGAAAAGACTTCCCTGACTTCTGCTCCATCTCTGACCTTCATTCACAGTTGATGTTGGACATGAGGCTCAGGGATGGGACTGAGAAGTTAGGAACAGGGTGTGTGCATGTGCTGGGGCACAGTCGATGTTGGGAAAGTTACCTTGTCATTTGAAAAGCTGAATGTTTAGTAGTTTGTGCTTTATAATTAGGAAATAGGTGCAGATGTCAGAATGGCCCCAGTATCCTGAGGGCCATATCTAGAATGGCATGAGAAAGACTCAGCCCTCCTGACTCGGGCAGTCCATCCCTTTGTAGTAACCTGTCAGGGCATCTGAGACCAGTGGCTCTTTGTCTGTCCTTGCTGTAGTTTGAGTTCTTTTCCTTGTGGAACGGGGCCTGAAACCAGCTAGGAATTGGGCTCTGGAGTCTTCAGGTCTGGGAGAGTGGAGGTGCTGAGTTTCTCTGGGGCTTCTCCTACAGATGCAGTGGTGCTAGGGACAGAGGGGCGTTGGGGAGGAGAGTGGACAGGAGGCTGAGAGGAGCAGCACCGTGCAGAGGCACACGGGAACCAAGACCTTTTTCCCCTGGCAACTGGGAGTGTCCTCAGTGGTCAGCCCCTTGAGGGGGGCTTTGGCCAAAGAGAGCCACCTAGGCTAAGAGGGACTGATGTAGGGATATAAAACCTGGGCTTCTAGTCCCAAATCTGGACCCTTCTAAAAAGTCATTTTTAGCACCCCCCGCAGGGCTGGGGCAAGTTTCTTTTGAGGCAATATGGCAGCTCCGGCATTCTCTGACCAGCTGGGCTTCCTAGCCACCCCTGCCAAGAGTACCCCCTTATAAGCCTCCTCCACCTCGTCTCAGTGTGAGCTTCCTGGGGCACCCAACTGGTGACAAAAGGCAAAGATGTGAGCGATTCCACCCCAAGTGCAACAAAAGACAATGGCCAGTCAAGTTGAGTCCACTTTTTAATATTTTAACCATAATGCAAACAGGCATAAGTAGACATTTTTTTTGTTGTTGAATCTCATAAAATTCGGAGATGAGAATTATACAGAAGAGCATGCGGCGAACACAGCCTGGACAACCTCGCGGAGAGCGGGAAGCGGGCATCAGTCCTTTGAGGAAAGTGCTGGAGCACACGGGACAGTGGGTAGAGGTTAGCAGCATCAAGAGGTCAGAGGTAGGGGGGCATCTGAGCTTCCGACAGCGCGTGCGTGGTGAGATGAGGCCCCACCTCTGCCCACTTCCCTGATCCCAGCATGGCCACCTATGGGTACGGCCATGTGGAGTGACGGGTCCCACTGTAGGCCTCCTGGAGAGCCACTGCTGAGCCTGGGTGGATCTTACAGTCACAACGACAACATAAAAATGAACAAAAACAGGGTGGCAGAACGCAGGGCACAGGGGAGGCCTTAGACCTAGAGCAAGAACATTAGGCCACTGTGGGTCTTCCTCAGAATCAACTCCAAGAACATGGCTTCCTACCAAAACAGAACCGTCCATCCTTCCGGTTCTCCTTCCCTACAAATCTTTCAAGTCTCAATCTGGCAGCAGTAATGGAAACAACTACTGGACAGAGGCAGGCTCTACGTCTCTAAAGAGAAGTCCCAGGGTGGTCAGTAGATATTCTGTTGCCCCTGAAGTCCAAGAGTAAAGGTTCCCAATCCAAGGAGTGGAAGGATTGCCCTCCTGGGGGACACTGGGGATTGTCTGGTGACCTATGTGTTTGTCACAGTTGGCAGGAGATGGCCACCAGTATCTAGTGAGGGAGAGGCCACAGACGCTCCTTAACACCCTATGATGCCCAGGACATCCCTCACGACAAAGAACGATCCAGTCCCAAATGCCAATAATGCTGAGGTCGACGGGCCCTGGGCCAGAGTCTCGTAGAGGTCAGGAGCCCACCTTGGGCACTTCCATGTCCTGAACTCATTGTCTCCAACTGTGGGAAGCGGTGTGTTAAGGCACATTCGTTTCTACCCGCCAGGGCCACTGTGTTACAAACAGACTGTTTGGGACCAGATAAGCCTGCTTATCAAGAACTGTTCAGATAATTCAGGACAAAACAGACTCATAAACACACGAAGGCATGTTGATTCCTGACTACCTCCCTTGCAAGTATTACAGGTTGAGTGTCCTTTAGCAGAAATATTTAGAAGCAAGAAGTGTTTCTGATTTTGGATTTTTTTTGGAGGGGGCGGGGGTTGGTGACATTTGCATGTACATAATGGGATATCTTGGGGCTAGAAACTGAGTCTAACCACGAAATTCATTTAGGTTTCATGTGTCTTATATGTATAGCCTGATGGAGATTTTATACATTATTTTAAGTAATTTTGTAGAGTCACATCAGTGCTCAAAACATTTTGGATTTCGGAGTGTTTCAGATTTGGGGATGGGGATTAGGGCTGTTCAACCTACAACAGAAAACAGATGCTGAGAAGGCATCTGGATCCTCAGGTTTGAGACACAGCTAGGTTTGGGGACAGGTAACTTTTATTGTCATGTCCTATTGCCACCAGGGAGGCATTGGCAGTGGGCTGAGGAGGGGTGAGTGTGAGAGAGAGAGGCCTGGCTAGTCTCAGCTGCCAAAGGCCAAATCCAAGTCTGTGGGATCCGTCTGTCTTAGGTTCTGGGAGGCAAGGCTGTCAATGAGATGGAAGCATACAGGTAAACATGGCTGCCTTAAAACAGTCTAGAAGCTCACGGCTGATGCTGTAGGGCCACAGGGGCCCCCATGTCTGGCTCATCCATCCTGGCAGGAACCTTTTGCCCTGTGCTTTGGGTGTGAACACCTCTCTTCTGCCTTTTTAGGGAAAAACTTGAGCTCTTTGGAAGCCCCAAACAGGTTGCATCTCAGAGCAGGTTTGGCAGGAATATCCACGTTCTTCGACCAGTGTCCACCGACAGTGGCTTGGTTTTCCTCCTTTGCATCTAGGCCTGGCCATTGCAAAGCTCCACTCTGTTTTTCTTGTCCTCATTCTCCATGACAGGCAGGGGCATCAGGTCCCCTCAGTTCAGCCCCTGGAATCTATTGCTCCAACTATCTCTTCCCTTCCTTGTGTCCTGGTTATGGCAAGAACTCCCCAATAGCTCAATGAGCCATCCATGTTCTAGCATAGGGTTAATGTCTTCTGCAAGCATAACTCAGATCACCCAAATTTCCCCTTCTGAAAAACACTCTCAAGAACTCCCTGTTGCCTTCTAGAAAGTCTAAATCCCTTGCTATTCTGCTCTCCCTCCCCACTGCCTGGTTCCTGCCTGTGTTCCTGGCACTCATCCCTCACTGCCCCTGACACCCCCAGCCTTCCAAAGCCACCCCATGCCCTCTAGGCCCATGCCTTCCCTCTGTTCTATTTCCTGGACAATTCTTGCGTTCAAAAACCTACTGGAGGAACCTCACCCATTGCTCACATCCCAGACATCTGTGTCCATTCTGAGAACAGTGTCCCTACCCACCAGATTCTATCCTGCAAGAAAGGAACCATGTTTTGCTGATCTCTGAATGGTGCCTGCCACACACTGGAGAAGAAGGTCATGTTATCAATTAGGGGGAAAATGAAAATTTGTTAACGTGGGGGACTGGTACTATAACTGGGCATCGACTCATTCAATCCACCTTGTTCTACGGGTGCATCTGTAGACACAGAAAGGTCAAGTACCAGCCCATTGACCTCTGCAGAGTTAGGATTTGAACTCAGGTCTGCTTCAAAGACTCCATTTTGGTGGATCTGAAGCCATCCCCCCCCCCACCAAAGAAAGACACCTGGCTTTCTTACTTGGTGGACACCTAGGGAAGCCCCCTTTACCCCCACGGGGCTTAACAACTTCTGCTCTTCCGCACACAGGGAGCAGGCACTGGAGTCCCATCGGAGACAGGAGAGCATGATGTTCCAGCATTCCCCGTTCAGGCGCATCTCATTTCTCCCAGTCAAACCCACTTTTATGACATGGGGTCAGAGCTCCTGCAGCCCAGTGTATAATGGGGAGAGGGAAATAAATGGGCTGCAACCTGACTAACCTCCAAATACCCATCCACCCTATTTTTGTTCATCTATTTCTTAAATGATATTTTGCACCTGCTGGACTGCCAAAAGAACCAACAAATCTGTCCTAGAAGAAGTGCAACCAGAGTGCTCCTTGGAAGCAAGAATGGCCAGACTGCGTCTTACATATTTCGGACATGTAGTCAGGAGAGATCAATCCCTGGAGAAGGACATCATGTTTGGGAGAGTGGCAGGTCAATGCAAAAGAGGAAAACCCTCCACCAGATGGATTGACA